>OY992876.1:408850515-408858015 GCA_963921405.1 Cepaea hortensis
AGGGTACATTCTGTTTGGTATACTATTGCTCTAGTCTTTCTTTGGTTGATTAGTCATTTATTTATTTGTTGTTTTTTTTTATTTATTTAGTTATTTTGATTTGTTAGTTGGATATTCCGTGAGAAGAATGGTCTTATATTTTGGTTCACAACACTCGGCCCTTCGACCGACAATTCAGAATTCATATTTGAAGATTACAAATTGATGGAAAAGACCTTAGACTTGTAAAAAAAAACAAATATTGGAAACAACAAGCTGACATCAGAATTGACAACAATGTAGGTCAATATCAGCCTATTAAAAGAGGTGTGAGACAGGGATGTGTAATGTCTCCAGATTATTTCCCTGTACAGTGAAAATGTTTTCAGAAATATAGAAGATATGGAAGGAATCAACATTGAGGGACGATACATCAATAACATTACATATGCAAATGATACAGTCTTGATTGCAGACAATGAACAGGACCTGTAAAATTTAGTAGATGCGGTTGTTGCACACAGTGAACAACTAGGGTTAGAAATGAATATTAAGAAGACACAGATTATGGTCGTCACCGGGAAGAAGAAAATACACACTGTGATAATCGAGTAAATGGTCATTTTCTTAAGCAAGTGAATCGATACAGTTATCTCGGCACGGCATAGCACCTGAAGGGAGCTGCCCTGAAGAGATTAAAACAAGAAATGCCATTGCGAAGGTAGCCTTTTGCAAGATGAGAAACATACTGACTAATAAAAAGATGTCAATTGAAACGAGAAAAAGAGTGTTGATGTGCTACATAGAACCTGTACTTTTGTATGGATGTGAAGCGTGGACAATGAGCAGTCAAGCTGAAAAACAGCTGATGGCTGTGGAAATATGGTGTCTGAGGAAAATGCAAAGAATACCATGGACAGACAGAAAAACCAACGAATAAGTCCTTCAAGAAACAATTGAAAATTGTAAACTGATTAGAGTCATTAGACGTAGACAGTCAAAATATTTTGGGCATGTTATGAGAAGAAATGACTTGGAGAACTTGGTGACAACTGGCAAACCGAAGGGAAGAGACCAAGGGGAAGACGGAGAAGTTAATACCTCGATGGCTTTGCCACGTGGCATGGTCGAGACAGGAACACGGAGCTGATCCACGACTCTGGTGATCGAATGAGATGGCAGAACATGACCGCCCACGCTTATCGGCATGGCACATGATGGACGGATGGATGGATTTGAAAAGTGCTTTGGTTTCTTTCCCACTCCGATCGTTACTCTCTAAATCAGATTATAGTGATACAGTAACTCAAAACAAAGTATTCCCTCAGTGAATTTAAACACAGACGCCACAAACAAAATATTGCACGATTTATTGCCTGGCATTTTTTTCTGCATCTCGTCAGGTGCATCCTGCAGAGTTATACATCATATAAAGTGTGCAATAGAAAGGCTTTATTAAAACGTCATCCCCGTCGATTTCTCAACTTCTCATAAACTATGGCCATAAAGTTAACAAAGAAAAAGCATTTCGCATACTGTATACCGCGAACATTAAAAAATTGCTCAAATAAAGTGAGGCGTTATCAGTTTGGTTATTCCAGCAAGGTTATTGCAAACAGAAAGAGTTCGCTTTAAATATGGAATTACCGTGGGGGTAACAAACGCTCCGAGTTAGAACAACTTGAGTTGACTAGAGTTGAACTGACTTGGGTTGACTTGAGTTGAGTTGACTTGACTTGAGCTGACTTGACTTGACTTGACTTGAGTTGACTTGATATGAGTTGCCTTGAGTTTATTTGATTTGAAGTGAGTTGACTTGGCTTGAGTTGAGTTTTGAGTTGAGTTGCGTTGATTTGAGTTGACGTGAGCTGACTTGAGTTAACGTGATTTGACTTGAGTTGAGTTTACTTGGATTGAATTGAGTAGACTTGAGTGGACTTAAGTTGATTTGAGTTAGTTGCGTTGAGTTTAGTTAAGTTGACTTGCGTTGAGCTGAGTTGACTTGACTTGAGTTGAGCTGAATTGGCTTGAGCTGAGTTGACTTACGTTGAGTTGAGTTGAGTTGACGTGACTCGAGATAAGTTGATTTGACTTGAGTTGACTTGAGCTGAGTTGAGTCAAGAACCGACATCACAACACTCAGCACATTCCCATACGTGATCCGTCCTGGTTTGCAACAGCCAGCGAAGAGTCCCAATACTAATGGTACCAGTCTGATTATAACCATATGCCCCTCTGTCCTTTCCTCGGAATACTATTTGACTTACAGCTGCACATAAAAGAATCGGGAATTCTGAGAACATAAAGAGAGGCAGTCAACACATTAGCTTGTAGTGATACTGGCGTTCAGACTTGGCTCAGCTCAATAGAGAAAAAGGTTACAAGGGAAGAAGATCGACTACCTGGAATCCGGCTTTGTCCGAGCTGTCTTAGTCTCTCTCCGCAAGGAAGCTAACGGCCTACATACTGCGTCGGACAGAGAACTACCTCTGCTGCTCCGGCGACGATCATTCAGGAGCCATCTGAATATTGCGCTCCCAAAACCAACCCGCGCCTTCCCAGCAAGCGGCAGGCGGTTTAACCACTTCACCAGGCGGACCCTAGGTTGAGGAACATTGCTGAGAATAACGAACAGTTGAGTGACACGATCAGGCAACTTCAGTAGTAGTCTTTGCATGGACCTTCTTGATGATGATGAAGATGATTATGGTAATAAAATCATGATGATGATGATGATGATGATGATGATGATGATGATGATGATGATGATGATGAAGATGATGATTATGATGATGGTGATGATTACGATGATAATGATGATGATGATTATGATGATGATGATGATGATGAGGAGGAGGAGGAAGAGGAGGAGGAGGAGGAGGAGGAGGAGGAGGAGGAGGACATTGTAGTGAGATTATCAGAAGACTTCAACACCATCCTCCAGACTCAGAAATCTGACGATGATGATGATGATGATGATGATGATGATGATGATGATGATGATGATGATGATGATGATGATGATGATGACACAACAGAACTCCGTCACTTGTCTGTTTCTTCCTTTCCAGGATGCACCTGATGATATTGTGCCCAGTTTGGCTTGTTCTAGGGACTTTCCCAGCGTCTGCCTGGTCTTGGACCAAGGACGGATTTGTGTGAGTACAGTTTCCTTCCACAAGTAAACAATAGCAATATACAATAACACAAAGTAATGCAGCTGTCGTTCATTCATTCATTCCTTTGCAGAACCTCGCTCCCATAACAACTTTCCGGAGAATCCCTCGATCATAAGCAAGGTGTCCTGCCTCCGATACACCCATCTGGAGATTATACGCCACATTCTGCACCTATCTTCTCATTGGCCTTCCTCTTCCTCTCTTCCCAGGAATATACCTCTCCATTATTGTTCTCTCCAAACTTTCGTGACGTTTCAGGTGACCAAAATATGTAAATTTTCTTTGTTTTATCGTCTTTAATAGCCAACCTTCTTCAATATTCAGCTCTTGAAGTATGGATGCATTTGTTCTTTTCTTTATACAAGTTGTTCTTAGAACCCGTCTATAAAATTTATATTTAAAGGCATTTATGCGTTGTTCAGCTTGTTTAGTAAGTGTCCAGCTTACAGAACACAATTAGACATTAGACATTGCGCCGACTAGCTTTCATCACGTTGCTTTCTGTCTATATATTCGGCTGTTTTTTTTTTTTCATTCGCTGGTATTGAGTTGAGTTGAATTTAGTTGAACTAAGAACCGACATCGCTGCACTCAGGACATTCCCACACGCGCTCCGTCCCCTCGTTCAACAGCCAGCGAAGAGTCACACTACTAATCATTCCCACCGTCATCTGATTGAAAGTTCTCCTTGTTTTCCCTCTCAGTTTTGAGATTCTACCAGAACCCCTGCCAATCCCCGCAAATTCATCCTTTCCACATATATAGGTTCTCAATCTATTCCTCCACCTTCTCCACCTGGTCCCACAGGCGCACGACCACATCTCCCTTGTCCATAGGTAATCTACCACCAAGAGGTACATTCCCTGCTAGCCTATCAGTCTGTTCATTCCTTCGCACTCCTGCATGACCAGGGCAAAAAACTCATACAATTCTTACAATCTGTGACCTCTGAAGCGAGTTGAGCCATTCCACACGAAACATTCCTTTCTCCACTTTACTAAACATACTCATTGACTCCGTGATGAAGACAATGTGTGTTGCTGTAATCTCCTCTAACCAACGGAATGCCGCTGTTACTGCTTCCACCTCCATTCTCATGCTGGAGGTCGTAGCCTCATATACCATACTCTCTTTTCTCAAGAATTGTCCATTACCCTTCGCAATGAAACCCCAACGATGCACGAGTTACTACTTCTAGTGCATTGGACTGATTTTTGCATGTGGATTAGCGGTTTCCTATTACCAATGTCCCTTGCCATCAGGCGAACCCACTCCGACTTCAGAGATATTTGTAATTTACGTCCGCAAGTCAAGGACAAAAAATCAACATTTTAGTCCAACTGCCCGATTTAGGGGTTGAACCCACTACCTCGGCATCAGCACACCGGAAGTTTAAGTATGAATGCTCTTGATATCTGACATACTGCTTCCATAAATCAAGATAATGTATACTGACTGACCAAACAAACCAACATCCCTGGGTGTATGTACGTCCCAGAGGTAGGAGAGCAAAGACAGTGAGTAACTAAACGTGTGACGTTTCGTTCACAGCGACAGCGTCTTGGCGGAGTATGGCGCCTACGATCAGGCAGCAAGAGCGGACACGGTCAAGGACGGAATCATCACAGAGTCAGAGTTCATGACCTCGCTCTACCGACAAGCCGACGTCCATGGCAACAACGGTATCTCACTCGTGAATTCTGTATATCTGTATCTGTGACCTGTATATTTGTATCTGTGACCTGTATATTTGTATCTGTGACCGTTATACATCTGTATCTGGGACGTATGTATATGTGTATCTGTAACCTATATATATCTGTATCTGTGACCTATGTATATCTGTATCTGTGACCTATATATATCTGTATCTGTGACCTATATATATCTGTATCTGTGACCTATGTATAACTGTATCTGTGACCTCCATATGTTTGTATCTAAGGCCTCTGTATATCGGTATCTGTGACCTACGCATATCTGTATCTTAGACCTATGTATATCTGCATCTGTGACCTCTGTATATCTGTATCTTAGACCCGCGTATACCAGTATCTGTGACCTTTTTATATCTTTACCTGTGTCTGTGTGTACCATTACCTACAATTAGGTGTATCATTATCCGTGTCTGTGTGTATCATTCTTCATCCACAAGGTCGACTCGGCCTCGTAAAATGTTGTAGGAAAGAACGGTGGTGACCAAGGGAACTTATCACCACACCACAGTATGCATATATAGGGGGTATTTTTTCCAAGTTTTATACTGTACTGATTGACTGACTGGCTGGCTGACTGGCAGCTTGCCGTCTAGACCAGAGGTTCCCAAACCACGGCCCGCGGGCCACTTGTGGCCCGCCAGCTGTCAGAAAGTGGCACGCGAGGCCTCGTTATTTAATATAATATACTCTTTTCATAAATCCATTCGTATTTCCTGATGCCAAGCTCTTTCAATTACAGCAAAACCTTCAGCACGAAGTAATCGATTTGAAATGCAATGCTGTACTGAGATGTAAATTTCTGGAGCTGCCTGCTTCTCTTTCAGCTAATCATATGATTTCATTCTTGCGACTATTGCCTGTCGAACAATTTGAACACTTGCGTTCATTCGCCCAGATATACATTTGTCGTTTTGGTTCGACTTACAGATGCGAGCAGTCATTTTCCGCAATGACCGTTAAAAAAAAAAAAAAAAGCAACGTTCCAGACACACCGACAGTAACCTAGCTGCGCTTATTACTTTGGGCACGACATATTTGTGCCCAGACATTGATAAACCGACATCTGAACTTAAGTAACTGGTTATGAAGAACAGTTACAATTGTAAATTAATTACATTAATAGCGATTTTTGAAACTGATTATAAATTTATTGTTAAATGAACTTTTGATTTTAAACCAAAAAATTACCGCTGTATAGTACTGACACTGACTGCCTTTAAAGTTTTAGAATTGTGTTGACGAAAGTTAAGAAAGGTAAGAATGATATTGCGCGACTTTTATAATTTTATAACGATGTGGCCCGCTTAACTACCGAAAATAGTAGATATGGCCCTCTGCTTGAAAAGCTTGGGAACCACTGGTCTAGACAGACGATAGTTTGTAAATTGGAGTTATACCTCTCCTTAACACAAAGCCTTGCCTGAATTTACAGATCGTGTGTTGCCTGTGCAACATGATCCCTCTCTCGGACTGTCTAGTTTATTCCAGAGGAAAGTTAACACCTATACGTCTGGAACAAGACAAGCTACAGAAGCTGCTGGATCAACAAAGCAATGCTCTAACTGTCCTCCTGTCGGAGCTCCATCCTAGACCAGTTGCCGAACAAGGCTTAGAGCCTGGTCTGCCCTGCCATGACATTTAGTCTTTAGGTTGCATTTCCTCGCACTAGGGTAAGGCTTGTACCCTCCCAGTTGCACTCCTCCGCCCGAAGCCGTTGGCATAATGTGGGGTGTCGGGGGTTTGGTGAGCGCCGCCCAACATGCGGTGCTGACAGAAAGCAGGTAGTATCGTCTACTGTCATACTGTACCTCAGTCATATCTGACTAAGACCTCATAGCTTGTACTGTACAATGAAAAATAAAATAATATAACGGCCTAAGAATGTACCAATCCACTTCTGCAGACAACAAGGTGTCCAGGGATGAGTTCATCGACTACTATGGACAACGTTTCAACATCAGCTCTGAGCTGGGGACGGTTATGTTCGACATCCTCAACGATCCGAACAGTCGAGACGATTTCATTACTTCTGCCGACGTGTCCATTAGTTCTTTCTCGGGAAAAAGTAAGTGTTTTGTCTTTTCAGGGAAGAAATAGGTGTAGTTATCCTCCTCCTTCTCCTTCTTCTCCTTCTCCTCCTTCTCCTCTTCCTCCTTCTTCTTCTTCTTCTTCTTCTTCTTCTTCTTCTTCTTCTTCTTCATCATCATCATCCTCCTTCTCTTACTCTTACTCGTCTTCGTTCTCCTACTCTTACTTCTCTTCGACCTTCTCCACCTTCTCTTGGTGGTGCTTTTAATTATGTACCGATTCTTGCGCTTAAACTTCCGATGCGTTGATGGCGAGGTAACGGGTTAAATCCCTACACCAGTCAGTTGGACCTCCACGTTGACTTGTCGTTCAGAAAGTGATGGCAAACTACTGAACATAAACCAACCCAGAAAACCTGCTATTGGGGTTGATTGCATCGTCCTGTCAAAACATTCAACATGTTCATACCATGATATAAGACAGCCAAACCCACTAGACACTGCGTCAGACAGAAGCATAACAAGGGAAAGAACAATGAAGATGAAGAAGGTGTTCTTATACTGTTTTTGAGCAGCGGTTGATCCATGAGAATTCAC
>OY992876.1:408860515-408948015 GCA_963921405.1 Cepaea hortensis
CAGTCCTAGATCTCTACGGAATTGAAACTCGGGCTCATACAGGCAACAAACTCCGTTCAGATACAATCGAGCATCATTTATTTACATTTATATTACAGTACGCTGGCGAAGTGAGTTTTCACACGCCAGCATTTAACAAGTTGCGTATCACAGGAGTTTACAATGAACATGATTATCACAACAACTCTAGCAGCTATCTAACATATAATAATGTATGTATAAGACCCCTAAAACACTTGGGTCTGAAACTATCAAGTCCCCTTAAGGTAAGCCCTGTTGCTTCCTCGATGTCCAGTCCGTGTCTGTCCTTCCACACGTGTCGCAATTCGACACGGGTGGTAACTCCCTCTGGGTTTCTCGTGGACCCCGCAATCGGCGGGCCCCATCAGTGTCCACGTGGCTGTGGACACACTGACCGTTCCTTCGAGAAGGCTCTAGATTATTCGAGCCTTCGAGTGACTCGGTTCTCTCCCTTTAGCTGGATTTATATCCCTTCGCCAGTGTCTCGTTCTTTTAGGTTGGTACCGCCCTTTAGGTGAGTCTGTGACAGGAGTCCCCCTCCCCCCCCCCCCTGCTTTGATGGGTTATTCTATGGTAATTAGTTCTGTACTAATTCTGTCACAGTATCACATAAAGTCGGTGTTTGTAGTTTGGTGGATAGTAACTTGGCAACTTACATATCTGCATCGCCAACTCATGTATTCTCCCATACACCACTTTAAGATGATTGCTGAAGAGGCCTCTCTCTTCTATGTTCTTAAACATGCTTATCTGACCGAAGTACCGTGACGTTTCCCAGTTGTTTTTACAACCGCGCCCTTCTCAAGTATCCATATGATACCAAGATATTAAAACTCTGTGTGAGATAGTTTTAACAAGACAAATGTCTTGGCTATTTAAGTACACCTGCAAATCGTCTCCTGTGTGTGTATTTCGATACATTTTTACTTACGTATGTTGTATAATGCTGGATATGTAGTTATGCTGTTGTTTTATCACATCTGACTACGTGTTCCTGTAGGCTTGTTTGTGTATTGAATGATATGTTGCTGTTTCTAATAAAGTGACTGTATTTTAATTGTTAGTGTTCAGTTTTGAGTTTGTATAACGTGTGTGCTCACTGTGTGGTTTCTCCAAGCGTCACGAGTTGGGATATCCTTTGTCACGAATTACCCCAATGTGTGTAATGCATGATCGGGGCATTCCAAACAGTGGCGCTTAGATGTAATGTATTAAACATGTATCAACAATTTAGACAGGTAATACATTTTTACATGAAGACGCAGACAAATTAAAATAAATACGTTTTGCGTACAATTTGTCCGCTCAGTATATCGCTCTCTCATTTAATTCATTCACTCTCTCATTCATTCGTCTTTCATACAAAATAGTATTTTTGTTACAATATATAGATAAAGTTGAGGTAAGTATTATTGCCCTTAGAAAATGGATTAGGCGATATGTTCCCTTTGAGGTAACAAGTAATTTTTTGTACGTGTAATCAAAAAATGGTTTATAATGTAAATAGAAAAAATTGTATAGGAAAAATATTTCACCTATGAGTGGAAATACTTGTAATATTATGGTAGAAAATCTACAAGTTATAGGTTGACATATTTTATATACATAATAATTAAATACAAGTGTAATACATATTACCTAATAGTAACTTAATTAACTAACTAACTAACTAACTAACTAACTCCAGTGACGATGTGTGTTGTCCTCCTGTTGTCCGTGTGTCGTGCTATCAATGTTAACAGTTAATATAGCTGTTCCTTGCATGTTGTAATCGACGTAGTTCTATTCCGGCTGTTTGCGAAGTTTCTTAGCAATAGCGAGTATGCAGTGTTCTTAATCTTTACAGATGACTGTCAGTTCACTGGTTGAAATCATTTCACAGATATTCTATATATATCGCTCGGATTGTTTTTAACACCTTGGCAATTGGTAAAATAGGGTTCTCAAAGTGTCATGTTCGTGGGTGTTATACGTCACGTATTCACTTGGGCGTTGCTACTTCTGAATGAAAGTTCTCTAGTAGGTGTAGAGGTACACTGTTCTATGCCACAGACTAAAATATCACAGCTTCTTATATGGCGAATAGTTCATGTGCCTAATGTTCGTCTGCTGGTGCATTAGTTTGCCGTGATAAAAAGTCAGCAATAATGTTATCAGTGCCCTTGATATGGCGGATTTCGAAGTCGAAATCCTGGAGAAGAAGACACCATCTTTCCAAACGATGGTTCTTTGGAACACCTTGCTTAAGTACCAGCAGTGGCGAACTATCGGTTAAAACAACAAAATGCGAACCTAAGAGGAGCTTAGATAATCGACGCATACAAAAAAGTAGACTTAGTGCCTCCAACTCAACTGTGGCGTAATGAATCTCTGCCTTTTTCAGCTTGCGGCTGACGTAGAGTATCGGATGTCTCGTGCCTTGATATTCTTGCATCAGGCACCCTCCAATGGCGATAGCACTCGCATCTGTGGTTAGAATAAAGGGTATATCTATGTTTGGTAATCTTAATACTGGTGGGTTAGAAAAAATTGATTTCAATTTGCACATTGCATCCTCTAAGCGGATACTCTTACAAAATTTTTCTGGATGATCTTTTGTCAACAGATTTAAAAAACTGATGTGAGTTCTGCCCAGTTTGGTATAAACTTGACATAATAGTTTATGAGACCTAATAGGCTTCTAACCTGTTTCTTTGTAGTTGGAACTTCTAGGTTGAGAATTTTTGATACTATTTTATCATCTGTCAATAGTTTGCCTTCGGAAATCCTATGACCTAGGAAGTCTATCTCTTTATAGCCTATTTCAACCTTGGAAGGTTTGATAGTAAGTCCAAAAAGAAAGATTTGGTTAAAGACTTGTTGGAGAGTAAGTAAGTGAGAAGTCATGTTTGCAGAATGGATGCATATATCATCAATATAAGATTGCACGTCCTTGATGCCGTGTAATAGAAGTCTGGTTAACCTTACAAATGTGGCGGGAGCGTTCTTGAGACCAAACGGAAGATATCTCCATTCGTACAGCCCAAAGGGTGTAGCGAATGCTGTTATATGCCTTGAAGAGGGTTCCAGTGGCACTTGCCAGTAACCTTTAGCTAAATCAAGCTTAGAAAATAAGGATGATTGAGACATATTCAAGATGAGGTCTTCACCGCTGTTCATTGGCTCAGCATCTGTCGTGGTTATGGTATTTAATTTCCTATAATCTATGCACAAACGAATGGTTTTGTCCTTCTTTTTCACCAGAACAATCGGCGAAGAATATTGGGACACAGATTTCTGTATTATTCTATTTTTCTCTAAGTCCAAAATTTCTTTATCTAAATTCGCTCTATAATGTAAAGGAATCGAATATGGTCTACATTTGATCCGTGTCAGATCCGTCAACACAATTGAATGTGTTATTTTGTCAGCCCGTCCAGGTTTGTTTGAGAAAATACTTCTATAGTCGTTCAGAAGAGACAAAATGTCTTGTCGCTGCTGTTGTGTCAAGGTGTCAGAGATTTGTATGTCATTCATAGTACTGTCGTCGTTCATAATTGGTACTGGAATTTCTGTATTGTCTGAGTCCGTCTGATTTATTACTGACGCTACTGTTTGTAAATTGTCTTCAATGTCCTTGTCGTCGTCGTCGAGACTAATAGTTGTCAATGTGTCGTTAACTTGGTCGTATTTGTCGTTATCCCCTCTTGTCGGTACTGTGAATATGTTTTCGTCGTCTTCGTTGTCACAAGAATGAGTCGTTAACGATGCTTCGTTTGTCGGGGTGTCATTCAGTCGGGTAACTGTCGCTTCGTTTCTGTTGTCATTCTTGTCAGTCTGGTTATTGTCATCTGTTATCTGCGTCTGCTTGTTCGTGTCACTGTCATTTCTAGAATAGTAAGGTTTTAACATATTTACATGGAATATTTTCAACTTTCCATTCACAGAAATTTCGTAGTCAACTTCCGAAATTCTTCTCACAACTTTAAATGGTCCCTGCCAAGAGGTTGATAGTAAATCTCTCTTGTCAGGTAGTAATAGTAAAATATCTTGATTTGGTTGTAATACAATAGTTTGTTCTTCTATAAACTCGGTGGTGGTAATACTAGGTGAGATGATTTGTAGTGCTTCCTGAAGTTGGTCAGTGTGGGTTTTGTGTGTCGTTTGTCTTGTTACTATATTAGTGTGTTGTGTGTGTTGTTGCACATTCACAGGTTCACTAATTTGTGGATCGATGGCGTCCTCAGTTCGAGGTGTTAATCTGATGGTATCTTTGAAAGATTCGACCGCCCCTGTATTCTTCACCTCTGTGAATTCATCTCGAATTACGTCATCGGTTGTCTCCCTTGTGCTTTTGGCAGTTTGAGACAAGCACGCGTGGTTTTTCACTTTGGAATAGTTGCTTGGTTTTTGGATACAGTTTTTCTGTTCCCATTCTCTGATTTCCTTTTCAGAGCAAGATCTTATGTTGGGAAGATTCCCAAGGATGATTTCGGCGACAGGATTTTCTAGTACTGCGCATAGCACTTGTCCTGATATAAAAGGTGTCCGAATTTCGGCAAGTGCAAGGGGGTATCTTTCGATCGTGCCTGCGAATGTGCGACACCTTACGTATTTGTGTGTGTAGTCTTTGTCACTAACTAATGTTCTCTTAATTCCACAAAGAATCGCTCCGGAATCTCGTATTAATGTACATTGTTTGTTATTTACAAAACCTGTTGCATAATTTAATTTGCCTGTTGGTGTTAAGGCTGCGTTGGCCATTTCGTTAGCAACTGGGATTGTGTGGCCACATAACAGAGTTGTATCCAACTGAAATTTTGCACAGGTATTACATTTGTTATCAGTGATGGTGTCAATGATTTGTACTGCATTGCCTAACTCACTCGAACTTTCATTCTGGATGTCGCATTCGTTCTGTTGTTCAATGTCTTCATCTGAGGTTGTGTCTATTAATGCGGCATTGGCCTGCTTCAACATCTTTCTACCATTACAAACTGAAGAAAAATGGCCATAGCTCGAGCAAAAAAAACATTTAACCGCTCTCTGATATGCGTTCCTTTTGTTCTTTTGTTTCTCCACTACCATTTGGAGATGATGTGGATAATTTGGTGATTTGTCGCACATCGCGTATTCTTCGTGTGTCAGATGACAATACTGACATTTGACTGGTTTTGTGAACTTAGAGCGTTGTTTGAACTTATATTCATTTGGTTTTGAGTATTTGGTGTTTGTAACCGCTGCTGTTTCATTTTGGCTCATGTTTAACTGGAAAATATCGCGGTTCGCTGTAAAATATGCGCTCCCCTTGGTTTCAATTTCTTGGATAGTTTTACAATCCATTTGTCTCAAAAATTTAGAAAAAGGTGTTGGAATTGTAGTAATAATTTTGTCAATTATAATTAACTCTTTCAGTTTATCATGGTTGTTATTTGTTTTTGCTGAGGTTATCCATTTTGTACAAATATCCTACACAGTAGACACGTAGTCAATGAAGGTTTGATTAGGTAGAGGGGCTAATTTTGAGAACTGAAGTTGATAGCCTGCTGTATCTAGTGAGAAATGTTGGAGTATTCTTTGCTTTAAATAATTATAATCTTTCCTCATATCTTGTGGAACTGTCTCTATCACTTTTAAGGGCTCTAATGCTAAATTTCTCATCATAATAAATGACCAGTCGACCTTTGCGACTTTATGGTAAGTCATCAAACACTCGAAGTTCTCTAAGTATGCACTTATAGAATCCCCTGAACAAAACGCTTTGACAAGGCCTTTATATTTGTTGTATTTTTGTTCATCTTCTTTGCTTTTAATTTTGTTTACTGACATTTCTACGTTGGAGTCAATTTCCATTTGTTTTAGTTGTATCTGTGTCTCTGCATTTAATTGGGCTTGTTTGGTCGCAGCCTCAAGCTCCATTTTCTTCTCTTCCATTTGCATCTGCATCTTTTTCTCTTCTGCCTCAATTTGCATCTGTATCTTTTTCTCTTCTCTTTCCGTTGCTCTTTCTTCTCGTGCAATATTTTCTGAATGTGTCTTTTGTGCCCATTCTGCAAGTTTTTCTTCTTTATATCCTAGCCTAATACCTAATTCAATGCACTGTTCTAATGTTGACATCTTGTATTTTAGTTATTGTTTACTTTCTTGAAATTAAATCCCTTTGAAATTATTTTGGGTGTACAAAAGTTGGTTATCCCCCCTCAATGTTTACATTCAAATTTATATGAGAAGATTTACTTGGTTACAAGATTAGCATATACATACAAATCAATACATAGAAAAAATGTTACAATGGATGAGGGTGAGTATCGCTTAGGGATGTAATGAGCATGAAATGAAACTCATCTTATTTTCCCTGAACTCTCGACTGTAGACTTGTTTTCTCGCCACTGCTGGAGAACAGGTTACATACACGATATTTCGCGGAACAATCTGATGTTGGAATAAAAAAAAAATTAGTAACTGTCACTGTAATTGTCACAGTCATGTCAAATATCATAAACATTATCATCAGTTCAAATATTTTTGTAGAGGGACTATGATCGCTCATTCACAGATAGCTGCAAAGTTTTTAACTTTGTCATGTATTAAAGTTGATATATAATTTTTTTACTTGGCAAAACTAAGAGCTGTTTGAAAAGTAAAGCTTGTGTATGCCAACACCGGCGCTTGCCCCCAAATAGCCTGTCACAATCCTAGATCTCTAGGGGATTGAAACTCGGGCTCATACAGGCAACAAACTCCGTTCAGATACAATCGAGCATCATTTATTTACATTTATATTACAGTACGCTGGCGAAGTGAGTTTTCACACGCCAGCATTTAACAAGTTGCGTATCACAGGAGTTTACAATGAACATGATTATCACAACAACTCTAGCAGCTATCTAACATATAATAATGTATGTATAAGACCCCTAAAACACTTGGGTCTGAAACTATCAAGTCCCCTTAAGGTAAGCCCTGTTGCTTCCTCGATGTCCAGTCCGTGTCTGTCCTTCCACACGTGTCGCAATTCGACACGGGTGGTAACTCCCTCTGGGTTTCTCGTGGACCCCGCAATCGGCGGGCCCCATCAATGTCCACGTGGCTGTGGACACACTGACCGTTCCTTCGAGAAGGCTCTAGATTATTCGAGCCTTCGAGTGACTCGGTTCTCTCCCTTTAGCTGGATTTATATCCCTTCGCCAGTATCTCGTTCTTTTAGGTTGGTACCGCCCTTTAGGTGAGTCTGTGACAGACAGTGATGTGGATTAACTGACGTCAAAGTCCTCTGTTCTCGCCATATCTTTAAGGGCGTTAATAACATCGGCATGATCCATGGGCTGGCCATCTCCAGGGGGTGCAGAGCCAGCCAGTTTATCAGCTTGTTCATTTCCCTCGACTCCCGATGTCCCGGGACGAAGATGAAGGTGACTTTACTGACAACAGACTTCCGCAGCGACTCAGTCCACTGTCTGTGTACAGCTCCAGCTTCGACCTTCTTAATCATGCTCATTGAGTCACTTAGTACACACACGTTGGTATAATGCTGTGATTCCAGCCATATGAAAGCCTGTGTAACTGCCATCACCTCCATCGTCATGCTGCTTGCTCGTGGTCATAGAGTGGGCACCACTGGATTCTTGAACGGTTCGGCCCGCTGAACGGGCTGTAAATGTCCACGCACTTCTCTGCTTCTTTACAACAGATCCATCTGTATAGATGAGCACTTCGGGGCTATCTGAGTGTTCATAGATGAGCGCGTTGACCTCTGCATTGACAGCGGCAGGATTCTGCTCTCTGCACTGTCAGTCAAGTGTGATAATGCAGGAGAAAGTGCACTTAAAAGCCGGAGGCACCGGCATCCATTCCTTGCCGGGGTTGATACTGGTAAGACTGCAGACCTGTCTAACAACTTCTTCCGCCCGACCCATCCATGATTTGCCCCTCTTTAGCCTGTTACCCTTTTCTCTGAATATAGCGTCATGCAGAGGGTGCTGCTCATCTGCACTTATTTTTAAGTATGCACGAGCTCTCCAGATCTTGATCCTGTGTTTCATTGTCAGGAAGTCAAGGAGGTATCTCATTGCTACACAGCTGGTGTCTATCGTGCAGCCCAAAATGATGCGCATGGCTTCGTTTTGTACCTTTTCAAGTCTTCCAATCTGTGTAGGGCTGACAGTGAGGATGGCCAGGGCATACTCGATGCGTGAAAGAACCAGTCCTTGGAACAGAAGTATTAGCAGTCTTTGCTCGATATTGGCAGTCGCCATGACTCTCATTGCTGACAAACCTTTTCGAGCTTTCGTTATGACATAATCGACATGATCTCTGACTTGTTCCTGCAGCGAAGCGCTGTCGTCATTTAGAGGTGCCGGGTTCGAATCCTGGTCAGAAACTATAGATTTCAATTGTGATGTTGTCTAGTGCGCCCTCTAGTCTCTACTTCCGTCTTCTACTTCTATAAGCGCGTGTTTATTTATGGCCGGTCTGATTTCTCTAAACCTCTTCTCCATTTCGAGGAGGTGCGGATGTGGCCATCACATCTGCGTATGGACCCCATTTCGGCATGCAGTGTGTAGAGTTTGTTTCGTCTAGACAGAATCGACCCCGGGTTACGGGCTCTGTTTACCCTTGGCTATAGAGGCCTCACCCACTCTCCTTGTGGAACAACCAGAAATGATTGACAGATTCAGTGCCAAACAAAAATTAGATTTCTACGAAATAAAAATGAATGACGGGAAATGGGAAGTACAGATGTGTCACAGTTATGACTTAAACGTTGTTAATATGGTAGCTGGCATGGTTATTATAACGCAATGACAACATTTCGGCGATATATAGGCCCATGGCTTATACGGGAAGTTGCTTAAGACGATTAATCATCCCATGGCATTTATCAATTAATATTGTCCGGTACCCATATGATAAGGCTGAGTCGACCCCCAGATACCCACTGGTCTCAAAGTTAAATTCTGGCACTGCCGAGAATTGGACCCCAACCACTACTGTTTTAGTAATGCAGTTAAGTTACGGGGATAGACTTCATTGTCACTGGTTTAACCCATTGTAGTCACAAGTAGATTGTCAGGTCTCTCAGAGCGGCCTTTCGAAGGCATCGTACAAGCACGAACTCCGTAGTTCCGACAAGGCTCCCCTGGTGTCTCCGAAGTATTGGCTGTTTGTGATTTTCTACGCACATTCACGATCAGTAGTTTGTCATAGCTTTCTGAACTTCACAAGCTCATGCCATTGTGAAAATCACTTTCATATCGGCTGTGGTTGACTTCGGGACCTGGTATGTTGGAATTGTGAAGCTGTATTCATTAGCCCTAGGCCACAAACGTCGACTGTATAGCAGTAAATGAATACGGTTCAAGTACTCGTATAATACAGGGTGTTTGTAAAGTGACACTACTCTTTGCACGTAGGTCATGTTTGAAAAATGAAGTACATGACGTTATTAAAACTATGCTTAAAAATTCATTAAATTAGTTACAATAGTCACTGCTATTTTCTAACACTGTTCTGGGGTAAGCTGGAAAGTACCAATGAAGTATTCATTGTAAAAGCTGTTGGAAATGTCTACCACAGGCTTCAGTCCATGATCGTACACGTCTCTTCATATTGTCAAATACATTCTGCAACCTTCTGTTGTTATTTCCGTTTTTATCAACCGCCATTTCGAAACCTTGTTCAAACAAAACGAAAAACAACAAAAAATGCTTTCATCCATTGATAACATCATGCTGTTTGGAGTGCAAAGAATTGCTCTAGCAGACGACAGCCATTTGCTGCATATTCTTACACGATGGTCTGTGGAGCACATTTTTTGAAGACGTCATGTACTTCATTTTTCAAAGTGTAGTGAGACTTTACAAACACCCTATATAATGATGTTCAGAAATCCAGCACTGTTTAGAAGGATGCACCATTAACAATATGGGGATGTCTGTCTGTTCCAGTGGTTGAGACAATCGGCAGACAGACTGTACCAGATCCTGATTTCTCCACACGTGTAAGTGATATGTGTGTGTGTGCGCACGCGCGCGTGTGCGTGCGTGTGTGTGTATATGGATAGACAGACAGGCAGACAGGCAGGCAGGCAGACAGACATACAGAGCTCTTCTTTCCCTCTCCAAGCAAAGAAACCAGCGGGATGGGCAAAGATGGTACTGAAACTTCACATCTGCGGATAGGCATTCTGGGATACAGCCAGGTTATGAGTCGGCACATCACATACCAAATGGCTGGGGTTTGGCCTACGTTGGCCAGGTTTCTTTCGCAGATGTTAGGCCTTTCACTTTCATTGTCACCAGGATCTGACACTGTGCCTAGAGAGAAAATGGCTTAGAAGAGTGGAGAGTAATGATGATGATGATGATGATGATGATGATGATGGTGACTATGATAGTAATGACGACGGAGACAATGATGATGATGATGATGATGATGATGATGATGATGATGATGATGATGATGATGGTGATGATGATGATGATCAAGATGCTGGTAATGACGACGGCGACGATGATGATGATGGTAATGATGATGATGATGATGATGATGATGATAGTAATGACGACTCAGACAATGATGATGATTATTATTATGATTATAGTATTGATTATAATGTAATGACAACGATGACGAAGATGATGCTGTTTATTATTGTAATAACGACGGGGATAATGACGGTGACAATGATGATGATGATTATGAGGTAATTCCGATGATGACGATGCCGATGGTGTTGATTATGATGGTGTTGACGATGGCAACGATGATGATGATAGATGTCTTCATTGGTAACCATTATGCATCCGTATTTGGTCAGGTTGGATACGAAGCGAGAACCGGAAATAAAGTACAACGTCATTATCAACAGCATGAACGCAAATAACGATGACGTCATCTCTACCGAGGAATTGAACGACGAACTAAAGAGAATGAATTCTAACCGTAAGATATTTTTGTCAGTTTAAAAACCAATTTTGAATATATTTTTTGCAGTTACTCTCTCTCTCTCTCTCTCTCTCTCTCTCTCTCTCTCTCTCTCTCTCTCTCTCTCTCTCTCTCTCTCTCTCTCTCTCTCTCTCTCTCTTCTATCCCTCTCTCGCAAGCTCTCTTTTTTTCTCTATCCCTATCTTTCTCTATCTCTATCTTTCTCTTTTTTTTCTATATTATCTCTGTTTCTCTCTCTATCTCCTCTCTCTCTCTCTCTCTCTCTCTCTCTCTCTCTCTCTCTCTCTCTCTCTCTCTCTCTCTCTCTCTCTCTCTCTCTTTCTCTCTATGTAACCATCAGTCTATATATCTATTTACACATCCAATAAGAATGATCTTGATTGTAGTAAGATTTTACAATATACATGCATTCACTCAGTAGCATGTCCTTTGCAGAACCTCGCTCTTGTAACAACCGGAAAACCTCTCGATCATAAGCAAGATGTCCCGCGTCCGATACACCCATCTGGAGATCATCCGCCACATCCTGCACCCATCTTCTCTTTGGCCTTCCTCTTCCTCTCTTCCCAAGCATATATCCCTCCATTATTGTCCTCTCCAAACCCTTGTGACGTTTCAAGTGACCAAACTATTTCAATTTTCTTTGGGGAGGGCTGGAGGGGGGTATTTAAAACATAAAATTAAAATAAGTATTGATAATGTGGTTGTTTCGGGATTTGAAATTTAAATATTGAGCACAACCCACTACTGGCAACGCCGATCGCATTCTGGCATGACCCTAAGGCCTATCCACGTCAATATGGAAGCACTATACTCGAGTTTCGCCCTCATTTGAGCTCGTCAGTAGTGCATATCCCTGACCGGATCCGGAAACAGTCCCGGATCACGCGTGCGAAGCGGGTGTGTAACCACGCAGCACACACTGGACACACCAAATTATCACAACAGAACATCACAACGCTACCCATCGTAGGCTATGCTCAAGATTGCCCAATCGCCGCGACCGACGTCCGTCAATCGATGGGACCCGAACGATCAGGACTTCTCACTGGCAAGGAACACCAGGCCTCCTAAATCCAGTGAGCAATAATCAATTGATAATGTGGTTGTTTCGGGAGCATAGCATAGCCTACGATGGGTAGCGTTGTGATGTTCTGTTGTGATAATTTGGTGTGTCCAGTGTGTGCTGCGTGGTTACACACCCGCTTCGCACGCGTGATCCGGGACTGTTTCCGGATCCGGTCAGGGATATGCACTACTGACGAGCTCAAATGAGGGCGAAACTCGAGTATAGTGCTTCCATATTGACGTGGATAGGCCTTAGGGTCATGCCAGAATGCGATCGGCGTTGCCAGTAGTGGGTTGTGCTCAATATTTAAATTTCAAATCCCGAAACAACCACATTATCAATTGATTATTGCTCACTGGATTTAGGAGGCCTGGTGTTCCTTGCCAGTGAGAAGTCCTGATCGTTCGGGTCCCATCGATTGACGGACGTCGGTCGCGGCGATTGGGCAATCTTGAGCATAGCCTACGATGGGTAGCGTTGTGATGTTCTGTTGTGATAATTTGGTGTGTCCAGTGTGTGCTGCGTGGTTACACACCCGCTTCGCACGCGTGATCCGGGACTGTTTCCGGATCCGGTCAGGGATATGCACTACTGACGAGCTCAAATGAGGGCGAAACTCGAGTATAGTGCTTCCATATTGACGTGGATAGGCCTTAGGGTCATGCCAGAATGCGATCGGCGTTGCCAGTAGTGGGTTGTGCTCAATATTTAAATTTCAAATCCCGAAACAACCACATTATCAATTGATTATTGCTCACTGGATTTAGGAGGCCTGGTGTTCCTTGCCAGTGAGAAGTCCTGATCGTTCGGGTCCCATCGATTGACGGACGTCGGTCGCGGCGATTGGGCAATCTTGAGCATAGCCTACGATGGGTAGCGTTGTGATGTTCTGTTGTGATAATTTGGTGTGTCCAGTGTGTGCTGCGTGGTTACACACCCGCTTCGCACGCGTGATCCGGGACTGTTTCCGGATCCGGTCAGGGATATGCACTACTGACGAGCTCAAATGAGGGCGAAACTCGAGTATAGTGCTTCCATATTGACGTGGATAGGCCTTAGGGTCATGCCAGAATGCGATCGGCGTTGCCAGTAGTGGGTTGTGCTCAATATTTAAATTTCAAATCCCGAAACAACCACATTATCAATTGATTATTGCTCACTGGATTTAGGAGGCCTGGTGTTCCTTGCCAGTGAGAAGTCCTGATCGTTCGGGTCCCATCGATTGACGGACGTCGGTCGCGGCGACTGGGCAATCTTGAGCATAGCCTACGATGGGTAGCGTTGTGATGTTCTGTTGTGATAATTTGGTGTGTCCAGTGTGTGCTGCGTGGTTACACACCCGCTTCGCACGCGTGATCCGGGACTGTTTCCGGATCCGGTCAGGGATATGCACTACTGACGAGCTCAAATGAGGGCGAAACTCGAGTATAGTGCTTCCATATTGACGTGGATAGGCCTTAGGGTCATGCCAGAATGCGATCGGCGTTGCCAGTAGTGGGTTGTGCTCAATATTTAAAATAAGTATACTATGACACAGCGAACGATGTTTCGATTATACTATTCTTCAACAGGAACGGAACAATACAAACAGATCTAAAGAAAAACATGACATTACAAACTTTGATAATCTTGAAACACAAATCCTTCGTTGTTAGGAAGGCGGCGCAGAACGTAAATTTGCTTCACAAACTGTCACAAAATGCTGTGGTTGACTGCGAAGCCCTGTAAAGAACATGCAATTAACTTATGTTGTTTGTTATTCTACAGAGCCGGTCAGGCGGCGAGACTGGGTGTGGCGAAACACGCAGCGGTATGGCACCGATCCCGTTACAGCAAATCTGGTTTTCGACTACTGGGACAGAGACCGGGATTTCCAGCTGACGCCGCGCGATCTGCAGTATCTGACAGACGACATGGATCTGAATGGTTAGTGGACCTGGCCTCGAGAATAGGATTGGTTGGTGGATGGGTTGGTTGGTGAATGTGTTGATTGGTTGAGGGTGGTTGGTTGATTACTTGGTTGGTTAGTTGGTTGGTTGGTTGGATGGATGCTTGGATGGTCGGTCGGTTGGTTGGTTGGTGGGTGGGTTTGATGCTTAGTTGGTTGGTCGGTCGGTCGGTCGGTCGGTCTATCGGTTGGTTGGTCGGTTGGTTTGTGGGTGGGCTGGTTGGTTAGATGGTGGGTTGTGGTTGGTTGATTTATTTATTGGGTGCTCGACTGGATGGTTGATTGAATAGTTGATTGGATGATTCGCTGGTTGTTGGTCTTTGTTTCATTTGAATAGGTTGGTTGGTTGACAAGCTGATTCTTTGGTTAGTTGGTTGGTTGGTTTGTTTGTTGGTTGGATTCTTGGTTGGTTGGTTGGTTAGATTCTTGATTGTTTAGTTGGTTGGTTTATTGGTTGATTGGTTGGTTGGATGCTTGGTTGGTTGTTTGATTGATTGGTTGGTTGATTGGTTGGTTGGTTGGTTGGTTGGTTGGATGGATGGATGGATGCAGGATTGAATGATTCGCTGGTTGGTTTGTCTTTGGATCATTGGATCAGGCTAGTTAGTTGGATGGTTGGCTGATTAGCTCATTTGTTGGATAAGGTTGCTTTGATTGCATCATTCGGGGTGTGGAAACTCGGTACCGGAACTTCACATCTACAGAGTGGCATTTCGAATGCCGTCAGGTCATGATACCGCACAGAACATGCGGACTAGCTGAGATTAGACCTACAGTAGTAATGTTTTCCTCAACGGGTTTTATGTATTTCATATAAGAGCGCTCGCTCTTAAACTTCGGGTGTGCTTATGCCGAGGTAGCGGGTTCAACTTTTACGCCAGTCAGTTGGTCTAAAATTCTTGACTTCTCGTCCTTGACTTGAGGACGTAAATTACAAGTACCTCAGACGTTGAAGTAGGTTCGCCTGATGGCGAGGGACACTGGTAATAAGGAAAGCTAATCCACACACAAAGATCAGTCCAGTGCACTAGAAGTAGTAGCACGTGTATGGACCACGCTTGAGTTCAAAACGAGTGAACGCACGCACGCACGCACGCATACACACGCACACACACACACACACAAGAGAAATAAACAGATTCCGATACAATATCTGAGGAAGATTATTTATGGGACATTTTGTTCCATAAAAACAGTTTTCTAGTGCGCACATTTAGCAGAGCTGTGCCTTTCTAAAGTCTGATCCCTACACTTCGACAAATCCAGTTCCAGAGATCCAAGTAGCTATAGTAACCAAATTACAGTCTTCTTGCGTATGCAGAGCAGCACACAAAGGAATGACGTATATACACAGGAGAATGAGAGGAGATGCTAGAAGAGATGACGTGGTAACAGTTGGATGACGAAACTAATAGCATTTAAATGCAAAGAGGCGATGTAAATGGGAAACAAACATTGCAGAAGGAGAAGGACCAATGTAGATGGGAAACAAACATTGTAGAAAGAGAAGGACCAATGTAGAAGCAAACCAAACATTCTAGAAGGAAAAAGACTAAAGTAGAAGCAAATCAAACATTGTAGAAGGAAAAGGTCTAATGTAGAAGCAAAACAAACATTGTAGAAGGAAAAGAACTAATGCAGAAGCAAAACAAACACTGTAGAAGGAAAGGACTAATGTAGAAGCAAAACAAACATTGTAGAAGGCAAAGGACCAATGTAGAAAGGAAAACGAACATTATAGAAGGAAAGACGAACATTGTTGAAGGAAAGTAATCAAAGTAAAAATATGACAAAAGTGTAGAAGTGAAAAAGCAATGATAGAAGAGAAAGAACCAGTAGATAATGGAAATTACGGCTGCGGTCAGTATAGAAAAGAAACGAGTGCAGGAAAGCAAAATAGCACCGCGGGAATAAAGCGACCGGTGCAGAATACAAACCACAAATGTAGAAGGGACATTACCGTGGTAGTAGAGAAACGAACATTGAAGATGTGAAATTACCATGGCAGAAGGACCAATGTAGATGTGAAATGGCAATGGCAGTAAAGAAAAGGACCAGTGCATATGTGAAATTACCATGGCGTTTTTAAAATAAAAATGTTTATGGGCTCGTGGCTCCCCAGGGGTAAGGGCCGCCCATGAGGTTCCACGTCCGGGTGTGTCATTGTGATGACTGCCTCTGTTGATGGCCCTGGGCGCATACAGGAATGGAGGAGGGTCGGTGTAGAAGTGAAATTAATATGCTAGAAGATACAAACCACATATGCAGAAGTAGGATTACCGTGTTAGAAGCGAACAGACAAATACATAAATGAAATTACCATGTTAGGAGGGAAACCCCTTTGGACAACAATCACCTTCGGCCTTTTGGCTAAGATCAAAGTGTAGTATGTCAATGATCTCGTTAGGGCCACTAGCAGAGGTGATTATTCGAATGACACACAGAAACATGGAACCTCATGGGGCGGCTCTGGCCCCTGGGTAATCAAGCCTTCATTTTTTTAAAAATTTTAAGTAGAAGGGAAAATGACTTATGTAAAAGTGAAATTGTCATGGTAGTAGGGAAACGGCTGGCTTCCTGGCCTAGAGGTTAGCGACTTTTCTCCGTAATCTCATATACTCTCGTAAGTAACGTGACGACGGTGAGAATCAGCAGTGGTTCGAATCGCGTCGGTAACTTACGGGGTATGTGAGCCGGCCGCTCAGAAAGCAATGGCAAACTACTGAGCGTAATCTTGCCAAGAAATCAACAATCAGCTGAAAGATGCTGATGTTGACAGCAATGTCCTTTAAAGGATATGCAAACAATTTTTTTTTAGTAGGGAAACGGCCAGTGAAGAAGTGAAATGACCAGGCGGAAAGGAAACGACTAATGTAGAAGAGGAAATATAATAATAAAATGGACAGGAACAGTGTAGAAATGAAGGACCATTGTACAAGAAAAACTACCGTGATATGAGGAAAATGTCCAGCGTAGAAGTGGCAGGATTTGTATAGAATGAGAACTACCATGGCAGAATGGAACAAGTGTAGAAGTGAAGGTATCGATGTTAGAGGGAAACGACAACTGAAAAGGGAAATAATAACCATAGCAGAATGTAGAAAGGAAGCAATTATTGAAGACCAAAACGATCAGTGTAGATGAAAAAAAAAATTATAATGGTTCAAGAGAAACGAATACTGTCAAAGGAAAACGACACGTGAAGAAGAGAAACGACTGATGTAGAAAGGAAAAGAATAAAGAAAGGAAATAAACAATATAGAAATGAAAAGAGTAATGTAGAAGGGACACGACCGATGTTGAAAGGAAACGAATAAGGTAGAAGGGAAACGACAATTATACAATATAGTTACTATGTACAATTATGTATTACTATGTATTGTGAAACCTTGTGCCCATCAAAAGTGTTTATCCCTCTTGCAGGAGACAGCAAGGTCGATCGCGATGAGTTTGTTCGTTTCGTGGAAAGGGTAAGTTAAACATTTTTATTAATACTAAATTTACGAAGCTTGACAAAGACTCAACACGCCAAAGAGCGCAAGAATCTCACAAAATCTGCAAAGGTTTTTGGGTATAAGGCCTTTTGGCTTCTTCTTCTTCTTCAGCGTTCCGAGCCATTGAGGTTCTTTGCTGCAGATACAATCCGTCTCCATTCGTCTCTCTGGTTGACCTTCTCTTGCCAGTCGTTGATTCCAAGTGCTTGCAGGTCTTATATATATTATCTCTCCACCTTCTTCTTGGTCTACCTCGGGGTCTACGGTCATTTATTTCCTGAGTGTAAGCGAGTTTTGTTTCCCTACTGTCTTCCATTCTTTCTATATGCCCCAGCCATTGTAGTCTATTAGCCTTCATGATACCAGTGATTAGCGGGGACTTAAACAGATCATAAATGTCTTTGTTGCTTCTTCTTTTCCACTCTCCACTTTGTGTATCCCTAATGGGCCCAAAGATACGTCTTAAGACTTTGTTCTCAAAGGTTTGTAACCCAGGTTAATTTTTTTTTTAATCCACGAGGATTCGAACAAATCACCAGCGGACCGGCAGACAAATGCAGAGTCACTGCGCCACTGTAGCTCGCCAGCATTGGGGCATTGTCAGGGACAGACAAACACACACAGACACAGAAACACACACACACACACACACACACACACACATACATATAAATGTACACGCGCAGACACACACACAAACACACACAGACAAAGAAACACAGAGACATACTTGGACACATACAGAGAGAGACAGAGACACGCATGTGCACACAGAGACACACAGATACACTCCGCGGACAAGCAGTTAATCCGACAGCCTCCTTCCCAAAGATTGTGTGGTCCTTTTCGATTGACGAGCACAATTTTTTCGGAGACATCCGGAAGCCTTCACCGGTGCTACGGAGTTCGTACTCGTGGGTGGGTAGAGGATATTTGGGTGGGTGAGTGTGTGTAGGTTAGGAGATGGTGGGGGATGTTTGTAGGGGTGGGCTCGGTATCTGTGAGTGGGCTGGGGGAGATGAGAGATTATGTGGGTGGGTGCGGAATTTGTGTGTGGGTAGGTGCGGGATATGTGAGTTGGCGGGGAGATGTGTGTGTGTGCGTGGGGGATGTGTGGCTGAGGAATGTGTGTTTGGCTGGGTGGTTGGAGGTGTGTGGGTGGAGGAGGATATGTGGGTGAGTGATTGTTGATGGGTAATGGGATGGGTAGAGGATATGTGAGTGGGTGAAGAGATGTGTGTAGGTCGGTGGATGTGTGTGGGTGTGGGTTGGTGAATGTATGTGTGCTTGGGGTGTGGGTGGATGGGATGTGTGGTGGATGAGATGTGTGTGTGAGTGGGGAGATGTGTAGGTGTAGGGATGTGGTGGATGGGTGGGGGGAATGTATGTGTGTGTGGGTTATGTGTGTGGTTGGGTGGGGGAGTTGGAGTGAATGGGGGATGTTTGGGTGGATGGTGGATGTGTCTCATAACATAGTAATATGCATTGTTTATGTTTACAAAATTCATTTGACAATGTTTTTTCCTATGCACTGTTGATGAAAGAAAGATGAGTGATTGGAAGGGCCGAATGTAAGATGGGCCTGCGTGCCCAATTTGTTACCCTTCGAAAATAAAGTCTGTTCGTTCGTTCGTTCGTTCGTTCGTTCGTACTCTATACAACGCTTTCGGCAGACGGTTAGCTATTCTGCGGCGAGAGAAGACTATATGGGTCGAAACCCAGTGTAATGAAGTCGGTCGTCTCGTCTTTTAACCGCCTTTTTAACACAGATGCCTACAAAGGCACAGTCCATTCTGGGTGCGAACAGAAGGCATGCTACAGTTATTAACTCTAGCTGTTTATGTCTGCAGGGATATCAACTGAGCAAAAGGATGACCGCCAAACCGCTGACAGTAACCATGGTTCGATGTCCGGATCCCTGGTGGTGAGTACTCTCTCTCTCTCTCTCTCTCTCTCTCTCTCTCTCTCTCTCTCTCTCTCTCTCTCTCTCTCTCTCTCTCTCTATTTCTTTCCTTTACTTCTCTTTTTCTCTCTTTTTTTCTTACTTCTCCTCTCCCCCGCTCCCCTTCCCGCCTCTTTTTACCTTCCCTGCTCTTTCCTATTCTCTTCCTTTCTTTCTATCTGTAACTCTCTCATTTCTTAACCCTCTATATTTGTTTTTAATTACTACTCTCCCTCACTCTCGATTTCCTCACCTATCCTCTCTCTCTCTCTCTCTCTCTCTCTCTCTCTCTCTCTCTCTCTCTCTCTCTCTCTCTCTCTCTCTCGGTGTATTTTGTCCTCCAGTGTCTACGCGTGTATCAGTGTAATGTATGTTGTCTTTGGTTCAATATCCTTAACATTTTTGCCGAATTTTGTGTGTATGTGCATTCCCACGAGTGTCTGTAAGTGTACTTTTTTGTGTGGATTTGTATCTTTGCGTGTATGTTATGCGTGTGCTTGTGTGTCTTTTTCCATGGTCTTTTCCAAACGGAGACCTTAATAATTATGTGCGCGTGCATGTGTGTGTGTGTGTGCGCGCGCGCGCGTGTGTGGTTTACTGTGATTTTAGCTCCGTTCTTAATGTGTGTGTTTGTATGTGTGTGATTGTGTATGTGTGAGTGTGTGTGTGTGTACATGTGTATGTACGTGTGTGTACGCGGTGTACCATAGCTCAAGCTATGATTTCAGTGTGTGTATATGTGTATTTTACCATGACTCAAGTTTTGATCTTAATGCGGGAGTGTGGGAAAGATACCATGACTAGAGATTTGATCTTAGTGTTTGTGTTTATTTGCGCGCGCGCGCGTGTGTGTGTATATATATATATACGTGCGTGTGTACGTGTGCGCGCGCGCGTGTGTGTACGTGTGTGTGCACGTGTGCGTGTGTGTGTGCGTGTGTGTGTGTATGTGTGTGTACGTGTACGTGTACGTGTGTGTGTGTGTGTGTGTGTGTGTGTGTACGTGGTGTACCATAGCTCAGGCTATGATTTCAATGTGTGTATATGTGTATTTTACCATGACTCAAGTTCTGATCTTAGTGTGGGAGTGTGTGTATGTGAGTGTGTACGTGTGTGTGTACGTGTGTGTATGTGCGCGCGCGCGTGTGTGTACGTGTGTGTACGCGGTGTACCATAGCTCAAGCTATGATTTCAGTGTGTGTGTATGTTATTTTACCATGACTCAAGTTTTGATCTTAATGTGGGAGTGTGGGAAAGATACCATGACTCGAGATTTGATCTTAGTGTTTGTGTTTATTTGTGTGTGTGTGTGTGTGTGTGTGTGTGTGTGTGTGTGTGTGTGTTGTAACATAGTTCAAGCTCTGATCACATAGTATGTATGTGTGTATGTGTAACATGGTGCAAGCTGTGGTCACATTGTGTGTGTGTGTGTGTATGTGTGTGTATTTGTGTGTGTGCCATAGCTCAAGCTCGTTCAAAGTCTGTCTGTGTGTGTGTGATGGTTAGGGGGGATGGGGTACTATAGGTTAAGCTGCGACCATGAATGTGTTTTTGGGTTGTGGGTTGTCCCACGGCCCTGGAGTGAAAGGCCATACCACCCACTGTGAGAAGCACTAACCAATGTGGCTATGTTGGTGACTCCACAGGGACAGCCTGGGCTGGTCGCCTAACGTGGACGCTCACAGAGCCGCCATGGATTTTGATGACGATCTCAACGGATGGGTCACGCTGGCGGATCTGAGGCGCTGGCTGGACGTGTTCGACGACGATGGTAAGTGAGAGAAGCCACAGATAGATCACTTGACAGTACGAGAAATACCGTTCATGTAATTGCCTACTATCAGTCGTGTCTTCTCCTCCTCCTCCTCCTCCTCCTCTTCTTCTTCTTCTTCTTCTTCTTCTTGTCTTCTTCTTCTTCTTCCTCTTCTTCTTCTTCTTCTTCTTCTTCTTCTTCTTCTTCTTCTTCTTCTTCTTCTCCTCCTTCTTCTACGCAGTCATTTCATTTTATTTGTCTAACGCAGCTCCATCCACATTGTCCCCATATTCTTCACCTCTTCTCCGTGTGTTTTAGGTCTCCAACTATTTCGTTCGCCCTGTTGTTTCCAGGCAATTACGTGTCTTGTTATACTACCCTCATGTTATACCTGCAATCTCTGAAGCAGCATCAGTGACAATGTGTGTTATGTATTTAAGCCTTAAATAGACCCGTCTATTCATTTAATGTCATATCTAATTCTATAGTATGCACATGACGAGAAACGGTGAAATGTGTCAGCAATAAATCATGCAATCTTTTGTTTGAGTCTTCTTTGTTCAAGTTAACAACAGTAAAATATTTTAATGTGTAACTACTAACTATAGTTATTAAATAACGTGTTTAACTTTTTTAAATGCATTCCTCGTAATTTTCTTTCTATTCGCTACTTTCAGATGATAAATCTATCTCAAGAAGAGAATACACCAAGTACCACACTGAACGATACGGGGTTAATTCTACAGTAGCGTCGGCCATGTTTGATCTCTCGGACATAAACGGGGATGAGAAACTCAACGAGCAGGACTGGGAATTTCACTTCCGAGGTGGGTTTTCTTGCATCAGTGGCCGCCAACACCGCATCAATAGCATGATAAATGAGGATAATAGGTATTTATTTGAACTCAGACTGGTATCCTTAGTACTGAGACTCATCGCTGGCTGTTGAAGCTAGAAACGGAGGAAGCATGGGCATGTTGTGAGTGTTGTGATGTTGGTTCTTAACTCAACTCTGATTTGCATTCATAGAAGGCAACGGAAATAAATAAACCTGAAGATGTCAAAAAGTTTATACTCTAATTTCACATTTCCCTTATGGAGACATAATCGCTTGCGGAGAAGAGGATTAGAGACAGCGATGAATAGCATGGGGGTAACTTGGAAAGACACAGCAGAGTATAGGATAGCTTCGAATGAGCTGGTTGGTTGCCTATGCTATATTGGGAAATAAAAGACAGATAAAGGGAGAAGAGTGACAGAAGTGTTTATTGTAAGTACCAAATTAGATAGATTTATGACAGAAATATTTATTTCTTGAGTTAGTCATTATATAATGATATGGCAGAAGTGTTTATTTGTTGAGATGTTCGTCATTACATAATGATATGACTGACTGGCAACTCGCAGCCTTGACATGCGATAGATTTAAACTGGAGTTATACCTCTCCATAACACAAAGTCTGGGCTGAATTTAGAGACTACATATTGCCCATGCAGCATGATTCACTCTCTCAGCCTGTGAACAACTTCAAGTCGCTAGCGCTATGTTACGAGTTAAACAGATACTGACATTTCCTTCTGTCTCATCGTATGTCATCTCATCTTGTTCGTCTTGTACCTTGCGGTGTCGAGGTGAAGCATAAACCGCTGGAGAGTGCCCGTTTATGGACTTCATATATCCAGATTATCATGGACTCTGTTATTCCCTCTGTCTACCATTTGCATAGTCGGCCTGTTCTTCTGCTTCCTAATTGCTTGTTGTGGTATACTCTCAGTATCCTTCTACGCAGCTTCTTAATCGTGTTTCCTTCCAGATGGCTTTTCTGTGAGTTTCTGTGACGCCAGGCGGAGCATTCTGGATCTAGCAAGGATGGCTGAACAATTTCGAGGAGTCCGCCAGGTAACCTTGTTTGTTATCATGTGGGTGATTGTCGTTTGGTAATAGTTTAGTGTGAATACGTTAGATATGGTTGTCTGAGGGTAGAATGTTCGTCTCTATATAACGGAGTGGCTTACTAGGATGTCCGTCTTCATAGAGCGGAATGGCATGGGGGTAGGCTGTCCGTCTCTCGGCAGTGTTCTTATCGTTCTTCTATAAAATCACATCTCCGCGGCGTCGACATTATTCCTTCGTTGTATTAAAAAGTCTTTAATAGTCGAGATGATCGACTTCATTGCACCGGGTTTTATCCCATATAGCTCGGTCTCTTTCCGCAGGGCGGCTTGCCGAAAGCGTCGCACAAAGCACGAACTCCGTATCTCCAGCGACGATCCCCAGTGGTCTCAGAAAAAAATGCAGTCGTGAACCGATAGATGTGGCCCGGAATCGAACCCACAACCTTCAGAATGCGGGGCAGACGGCTTGATTACTTTACCACGGAGACTTACTTGTCTGCTAATCCATAATTTGCTTCCAAACATTAGGATTGGCTCAATATGCCTCCTAAGAACTATTTTCCTGACTTCCATTGACACAGACAGCCAACGGCTAGAGAAAGCAACCCCGAGAAATGCTTAACTAAGCCAAATAGGATGTACTGAGGCACAAGATTGACGAAACTGTGCAGCAGAACACACGTTTTGATGACGTCATGATGACGTATCTGCCCAAGAAGGCTGTCAATATGATCTCCCACGGACAACAATCCTTTTCAAATTAATTTTCTGAAATATGGCTAATTTGGTCACATGGTTATTAAACGGAGGCTGGGAAGGGCCCAATTACATCTTCTCTTATCAGGATGAACGGGAATGGGGTCATGGAAAGATGACCGAAAATGTCCAGCCCCAAGATTAGCCCATCAGTCCCTCTATATGCCACACTCTAGGGCAGGAAGAATACAGACTAAGACAGAAGGACGGGGCGGGGGGTAGACACACCAGGGGAGAAAGACATACAAAGAGAGACAGAAAAACATACAAGGGGAAACAGACATACAAGGGAAGACAGACATACAAGAGGAGACAGACATACAAGGTGAGACAGACACACAAGGGGAGACAGACATACAGGGGAGACAGACATTCAAGGGGAGACATACATACAAGTGGAGACACACATACATACAAAGGGAGACAGACATACTTGTGGAGACAGACAGACAGACATACAATGGGAGACAGACATACAATGGGAGGCAGACATACAAGGGGAGACAGACATACAAGGGGAGACACACAGACATACAAAGGGAGACAGACATACTATTGGAGGCAGATAGACATATAATGGGAGACAGACATACAAGGAGAGACAGACACACAAGGGGAGACATGCATACAAGGGGAGAAAGAATGCTAGGGGAGATAGACATACAAGGGGAGACAGACATACATGGAAGACAGACATAATATATACAAGGGCAGACATACATACAAGGGAAGGCAGTCATACAAGAGGATACAGACATACAAGGGGGACAGACATACAAAAGGAGACAGATATACAAGGGGAGACAGACATACAAGGGGAGACAGACATATAAGGAAAGACAGACATACAAGGGGAGACGTACATACAAGAGGCGACAGACATACAAAAGAAGGCAGACATACAGGGGGAGACAGACATACAAAAGAAGACAGACTTACAGTGGGCGATAGACATACAAGGAAGACAGACATACAGGGGGAGACAACTATATAGGGGGAGACAGACCTACAGGGGGAGACAGACATATAGGGGAAGACAGACATATATGGGGGAGATAGACATACAGGAGGAGACAGATAGACATACAAGGGGAGACAGACATACAAGGGGAGTCCGACATACAAGGGGAGACATACAGACATAGAAGGGGAGACAGACATACATAAAAGGGGAGACCTACAGACACACAAGGGGAGACAGACATACAGGAGGAGACAGACATATAAAAGGAGACAGACATACAAGAGGACACAGACATACAAGAGGAGACAGACATACAAGGAGAGACAGACACACAAGGTGAGACAGACATACAAAAGGAGACAAACATACCAGACCAGTGTAGACAGGCATATATGGAGAGACAGACATGATACTCGCCAGAACGGAGCATTTTTTCTAGATTGAAATTCTTCTGCTGTCCTTGACCTGTCATAGGTTATCAACCAATTCGTACCTGACTGTCCTGAATTGTCTGCCTCCTTCAGCTACCTCCACATCCTCCCCTATTTTATTCTTTTCTGTCTCTAACTCTCTTCTTCATATTAGGTCTGCCTCTGTTACGTGTGTCCTGTGCGATCCTGAAGGACTTTCTAGTAACACGATTACCAAGTTTTCTGTGTGTTCTATCCCTTGCCAGTGTCATTTTCTCACTTCCTGATCTCCATATTAGTGCTTCTGTCACAATTTGAATCTTTTATTCTGCCCAGACACCAGTTATTTCATGTTCGTAGTTTTTTAGTACTTGTTTTAATTGTTTCCTGCAATTCTGATCCATGCAGCAGTACTGGCTTAACGTTGCGAGTTAAATATTCTAACTTTGAGTTTAATTTCTTACTACTTCCACAAATTGCCTTGTGATATGAATGCTTCTCTTGCCTTTTAAATTGGAATTCCAGAGGTCAACATGGCTGAATGGAGTGTTCTTTCTTAAACACCCGATGTGTTGATGCCGAGGTAGTGGTTTCAACCCCTATACTTATAAGTTGGACTAAAATCTTGACTTCTAGTCCTTGACTTGGGGATGTAAATTACAAGAACTTCTGAAGTCGGAGTGGGTTCGCCTGATGGCGAAGGATACTGGTAATAGGAAAAGCTAATCGACACGCAAAAACCAGCCCAGTGCACTAGGAGTAGTAGCAAGTGATGGACTACGCTTGGGTTCAAAGCGAGCGATCGTTTAAAAAAAAAAATAACATTGGAATTCCGAATAATGTTTATTTGTTGTTGATTTCAGGGGCGAGAACTTCGCGAGTCTATGCAGCGGCGTCTCCAAGAGGAATGGTCGTGGTATCTGCAGAACAAGCAACAGGACGCTTCCTCTAACCGGTACATGGCAAACACTTATAACAGAGACTCGAACTCCAGACAGCAAGATTTGTGTGGTAGCAGGGCTACCTGCTACGTTGGGGAATACACAGAAGTGTGGGGTCAGCCAGAAGCTTGGCTCTGGTGGGGAATAAAGACCAGCTTTGGAAAACCGGAAGTATTGCAGACTCCACATGTCGGTACAGATGGTATTCTTTCGCGTCCTCCGTTGGGGTTTCCTATTCCTGTAAACGATGTTCCTAACCAGATGAATAGATTTATAGGGCAAGGAAGCCAAATGGGACGAGATCCTAGACCTCCCACCGCCATAGGAGGTCCCGCTTTAGGAGGACCAGGTCCAATATTTGATCAGCCTCCATGGCTGGGAATTCTCAGCATGGAGCCAATAGGCGGTGTTGCTCCATTCCCTCGTTTCCGTCGCGCAATAGATAGTGATGGGAATAAGAGTGAAAAGTCTGAGAACAGTAAGTATTTTAGCACTTACCACCGTTTACGTAGTCCATTTTCTGAAGCGGCAGTAGAACCATCTCCAACTCCTGTTCTCACAGATCAGCAGCCGTTACCAGAGCAACGTCACGTAACTGATAAACAGCACTCAGACCCACTGGAGACCCCTAATGTTGATCAAACAGTAAACAGCAACTCGGAATCTTCCAGAATTAGAAGCCATGGTTTAGAATCCCAGAGAAATAGAGGATCTGCTAGCACCAATGATGAACCTGCGGAAAAAGCAAAAAGCGAAAAAAATCAAGACACGGAAAATTTGGATGTAGATCAAACCTGGCTGCCACCCAATTTGCCAATATTGGGATATCCCGTGGTCCTTGGATTTGATCCTTGGATGTTTGGAGGGTACCCTAATTGGGGGTTACTTGGGAGGAGGAAAAGGGAAGATGATGGTATAAACAGCGAAGAGGCTGTGAGTTCTCAGCAGGATTCCACAGATGTTAACGCTGACGGTGAAACTGGTCTAGTTGAGAATGGCAATAGAACAGATGAAGGTGATGACTTTGAGGAGTGGGCAACCCCAATGCCGTCTCCTCCAGGTTTTAGCATGCTCCCTTGGGATTTCTGGATGGCGTGGAATTTTGATAACGCCATGTGGGATGTCATGAGTCTTTTACACGAACTGAACAGCCGGAACAGTAGCGACGCTAGCAATGATACTGACACTAATGATCCTCAACGGTCCAGGAGTGAGCAGATGCAGGGGCTAGAAGCTCATGCAGACAGCAAGGACGATGGACATGTTGAAGAAGGCAACAACCGACATAAAAGAAGCAGTGATGGCAATGCCACAGATGACGAAGTTAAAGAAGCCAAAGAATCGGTTAATAACACCAAGGATCATGACAAACGATATGCACAAGTCCCTGGAAGGAGCAACGGCTTTAACTGGCCTTTCTTTATGAACAGAGGACCACCGCCACAGTATATACCGGTTTATGCCAGGTATTGGCCAGTGGTTATTCCACCCCCGAATGGATACAGAACGTGGGGCAATATTGGAAACATCGGCAGCTTTCCTAGCCTGTGGGCCAACCCCGTATTCCCTCGGTATCCGTGGTCTAATGGAAATGAGCAGTTTAATTTGTGGGAGAACATGTTCAGGTTGAATAGGTTCAAGCGAGAAGCTGACGGTGACAATACAAAATCCAATGATGAGGAAAGCGAGCGTGAACAAAGAAGCCAAGAAGCGGAAAGTTCTCGACGAGAATCTTCTCAGGGAAGCGAGAACTCTGCCGGAAGTAGCGGAGACAGCGTGTGGAGAAGTGCTTCCCGGAAGTATGCTACCAAAGACAACTGGGAGCAGCAAGGAAACACGGCAACAGACGACAGATATGATTACACAAGCAGCGGGATGGGAAACCAAGAGGGACCCACACAGGCACGTCCTGCTCAACCTGGGTGGCTCAAAAACATGCTATCTGGAACAGGTGATCGCTGGAAGAATGCCCAGTCTCAGCAGTATAGACACCTTTGGGACCAGACTTACGCGCAGCCTTATGATGAACAAATACTGAAGCAGAACGTGTGGAGCAATGCGGCGCCAGGTATACTACCGCCAACATTTATGACACCAGGATCAACCTGGCCCAACTGGGATGGGTCTTTTGATGGCAGCATGTTCCTTAATCATGATGGTATAAATACTTTTGGAGGTATGGACCCTCGGTCAGGTTACCCATTTTGGATGGATCAGTGGTCAGACAGCTTAGGTGGAAGTCCTCGGAACTGGTTTTCGCTTCGTGATACCAGCAGTAATTTCAATGATCTTAACAGTCTAATGAAACTATGGTATGGCAGGTTTTCCAGGGATGCTCAATTGAATGCGACTGCAGAAGATCAATTCAAGGATAAAGACCAAGAGGAAAAGGAACAACCGCGACAAAAGCGAGATGCACTTTCAGAGGACCAAACAAGAGAGAAAAGATGGGAGAGTGTTTTTGGTGGAATTGACAGCCCGTTCAGCTCATCCCAACAGGTACCTAGCTGGGGTGCCTGGTGTAAGGTTTACTGGAACGTTGCAAGGCATAAAAGAGACACTCCAGAAGCTGATAACTCTAATGATAACATCATGAAACGAAATTCTATCCCGAAAGGAAGCAAAGAAAAGAGATGGAATGAGTGGAATGACAATCAGCATGGGACTAACTGGCTGTCGACATTCTTGGATATGGTCTGTCCTTTGGTTTTACCTGCCAGTGCGGATTACGACTGGCAGGTTGGAATTGCAGACTCTTTACCTGATACCGCAAGCTCGTATCTGCAGTTCAGGAATAAAAGAGAAGCCGAGACCGAGAACAGCCTTCGACGTGATTCAACAGCAGGTGATTCCCAGACAACGCGTTTGGAGCGATGGTGGAATCCGTATTCGGATGATTACGATTGTTTAGAGTGGATTTCTTCCGTGTCTGCGTGGTCTCCATGGAAAGGATGGAACCTGCTCAGAGCATCAAGGGAGAATACTGCATTCAGGTCTGATTCAAATGAGAAACATGCCGCAGACACACAAGTCCGAAGTTATGATAGTAAGGACAACAGAGCAGTGAGGTGCAGAGAATGGTACAGAAAATACAGAGAAAGCAATAGGAAATCTCGTGGCGAGAACAGCAAAGATGATAATGATGAGGGCTTTGAAGAAGTCAGACATCAGCAAACTGATGATGTTCACCAGGATAATTCCGACTCACAAGTCAGACACAGAAGAGACATCTCTGAAAGTGATCGGCTCAAACGACAAGGACAACTGAACTTCCAGCCATCTTTGTGGTCTCCATACTCCAGCAGCCAGCCATGGAATAGACATTCGTATCATTCGTATTACCAAAACCCACCGTCGTGGTTGGGCCCCGATATGTATCCTTCATTCAGCTATAACCCTAGACGGAATAATCCTTTTGAGTTCGCTAGAGGATTGAGACACTCTGATTATGTTGCAGAGGGAGTGGACCCTACTTCCCAACATAACACTGAGAATGGTAGTGTGGGTAGAAGGAAGCGTGAAAGTATGTTGACTGGATTTCAACAGGGAGGCGTTTTGGGAAATCAAAACGCCCATCCATGGTTTGGTGACTTTAGACAACAGGCCAATCCTGGATTCTGGAATGATTATAGTGGGATGTTAAATAGACATCGGCGGGACACCAACTTTGAAACAGATGAGGGTAGGGGCAAGCGATTTGCAGGTTGGGGTAATTTGATTCCAAACACTTGGAATGACCTGATGCAACAGTCATTTGGGCCTATTAGAAACGCTTGGGCGTCATACCCACATAATCAGTTTAACAACTGGAGATACACAAGAGATGTAGACAGTCAGACAGCCCAAGACGCCAGTGAAATAAAAGAGCGTGAAATCGTAGAAAACAGCAAAACAAAACGGCAGCTCAGTCCTTTTGCATTGTACTCTACGCCTCAAGGATTGGACTGGGGCAGATCGCGGGAACATGGAAACATCGTACCCCAGTATTACAATTACTGGGGAGGATTCCCCAGAATGGATTTCAATAGGGGGTATAGACCTGAAGAGCTATGGGGAGGGATAAGGTTCGCTCGAGAGTCTGACGATAACGATAAAGCTGACGACAGTCACAAGACGAGTCAAAATGAGGGTGTGTCACGTGCTAAGAGATGGGCTGATGCTAGTTATAACTCCAGGGCTTTTAACGATTGGAATAGTGGTTCCGGTTTTTATGGTACCTTTAACCCGTATCAGTGGGAGGGCACCAACAAATGGAATACCAGGGATTTTTATAGGAGAAGTGGAGAACCGCAAGATTCTTCCAGAAGCAGGCGCAGCATTGATGACAGTAATAAAGAAAAACGATGGTTTGGGCATCAGGGTGTGCCACGGGCACCTACGCTCCCATGGTGGCAGAAACCTTTTTCAAACGCTGCACAGATTTATGCTTCAAGCTATCAGAATCCCTTGATGCAAGGATTCGATTCGCAACGAGGCAGTACATACCCCTGGTCGAAATCTTGGAATCTATTCCAGAGAGATCCGTATAGCGGTAATGAAGACTTCCCTTCACGTACCCAATTCTGGAGAAGCCCTTGGGATTCGTATAGATTTCCGAGAAAGTCAAACGACCAAGGAGAGAGCAGAATTAAGCGGGACACTCAAAACGATGGTCAGATGAAACGTTGGAGCGGCTATCAGAATCCTTTGATATCGCACTCTTATCCCCAGAGTGGATTAGGTTGGCAACAAGGCAACTCATACCCCTGGTCAGAGTCGTGGAATCCATTCCTGAGAGGGTCTTATGGCAAAAACGACGGCTTCCCTACACAATTTTGGGGAAGCTCTTGGGATTCATATCGATATCCAAGAAAGTCAAACGACCAAGCAGATAGCAGAATTAAGCGGGACACTCAACACGATGGTCAGATGAAACGTTGGAGCGGCTATCAGAATCCTTTGATATCGCACTCTTATCCCCAGAGTGGATTAGGTTGGCAACAAGGCAACTCATACCCCTGGTCAGAGTCGTGGAATCCATTCCTGAGAGGGTCTTATGGCAAAAACGACGGCTTCCCTACACAATTTTGGGGAAGCTCTTGGGATTCATATCGATATCCAAGAAAGTCAAACGACCAAGCAGATAGCAGAATTAAGCGGGACACTCAACACGATGGTCAGATGAAACGTTGGAGCCGCTATCAGAATCCTTTGATATCGCAGTCTTATCCCCAGAGTGGATTAGGTTGGCAACAAGGTAACGCATACCCCTGGTCAGAGTCGTGGAATCCATTCCAGAGAGGTTCTTATGGCAGAAGTGAAGGATTCCCTACACAATCCTGGGGAAACTCTTGGGATTTTCAAAGATATCCGAGACATCTTAAAGAACAAGGGGAAAGTAGAGTGAAACGAGACACACAGAACGATACGAGGATGAAACGCCTGCAGCCATGGAGTAACAGTCGATTCCCATTAAGTAATGTTCAGAATCCATACGGTTCGCGGATTTTGGGGAGCAATGAATGGGTGGTTGGTGAATATGGGCGGGCTGACAACTTTTGGAATCCTGGCAGGTACCCAAGAGAGGCACGACAGGAAACCAAAGAGCAAAGTGCTCAAGATGGGAAAGTCAATAAACGATGGTTTATGAATGAACAATACCAATGGCCAATAAATAGGCAATTCGAGTGGCCAATGAATGGGCAGTACCAATTCCCAGTGAATGAACAATACCCTTGGCCAGTGAATGGGCAATACCAAAGGCCAATTAATAATAGATGGTTTCCTTACAGTTTTCTTAACCGCCAGTGGGGAGGGAGTAATTGGAATAATCTAAGATATACAAGAAAGGCCATGGAAGATAGTGGGAAAATAAAGAAAAGAAGTATTGAAGCGTGGAATTTTAATAGGCCGTGGCAGACAGGTGGTTCAGAGCCCTCGGTTTTTGACCCACAAGGAAGCAGGTATTTTCCTTCTGATAACTGGCAAGGTAGTTATATAAATTATCCCACGCCATTTGGCTTTCAAGGACTCGGTGAATGGGCTGCAAAGGTGTACATCAGACAAGCAGAGGGTGAAAAAATCAAAGAAAGAACTAAAAGAGACACAGAAACTAAGAAGATAGAGAAACGATGGGAAGGAGGCTACAGGAATCCTTTCACAAATACTCTGAACTGGGACTGGAGCCCATACAACGCTGGATATGAAAGAAGTGGCTTCTACGGTGCACCCACCTTGAATTGGGATAGAGAATATGCTTCAAACGCAAACAGATTCCAAAGAAGCCCCACTGAAAATACTTCTCAAGACAGACATAAGCGAGAGGTTGAACAAGAGGCTAGAAATAAGCGCTGGCAAGGAAATCAGCTTCTTCCTAGTTGGCTAGACAGACGGCAGGATGTTTACGGGCTGCACAGTTTTTATGGACCTCAAAATCGTTATGACTCGGGTAACAAATGGGGTGGTGTTTGGGCAGGTAGGCGACAGCCAGGTTGGGACAATGTGTGGAATCAGGCCAGGTATCGACGATCCCTCGATCAAACTGAAGCCACAAAATCAAAACGTTGGCAGCAAAGTGCGATCCCCTGGTCTGCTGGTTACGGACAATCGCCGTGGAAGCCTCAAGGCCAAATGAATCTATGGAGCAGAGACTGGGGTGGTAACTCTGCGTTCGGCACAGAATCATGGCGCCCAGCTGGTGGATTTCAGTGGAACTCTCCGACGGAGGGAAGTCTGGGTAGAGGTTTCGGCGGATATGGGAATATGTGGAGATTTCCTAGACAGACGAGTGACTCCACTGATAAAAACATTGGAAACCGGCAGAAACGTGAGGCAGACGATAGCAATAGAGACAAACGGTGGCACAACTGGAACACAAATCCGTTTTTTAATTGGAACAGCTGGCCATTGGACGCAACCTATACTAACCCATGGTATTCCAGATATACAGCGAGTCCTTCACTCAACACCAGAAGTTTCTTCAAACGAGAAACGAAGGAATCAAAGAATGACCAAGAGCTCGTTGATGACGAGCGTGAAACGCGAACAAAGAGGTGGCAATTTGGGACTGGGTTTCCTTCATATCGTGAGGACTCATCTCCGCTTGCTAACAGAAATCCATTCGGATTTATCTCCGGGTGGGATGATATATTTGGATCTGCATTTGCACCCAAATTTTACAGAGGAGCAAGACAGGCAAACGCTGATGACAGATCTAAGCTAACCAATGATGACAGTTCTCGCAAGAAGCGTTCGTATAGTGACAGCTATTTTCCTTTTTCATTTCCGAGTTTACAGAACAGGGGGATGGGAATTCCAACCATGAGTACACACCCCTGGAACACTGACAGTGATTTGTGGGACAGCAACTGGGATTCCCGTAGATACCGTAGAAGCACGGAGAGCCAGAAGGAGGAAAACAAAGAAAACGTAGACTCTGACAACAGAGAGAAGCGAGAGAACTACTGGGACAATGTTTATGGAAACAGCTGGGGCGGCGGGACGGTATTTCCCACGAGATTTGCAAACCCCTGGACCTCTAATAATAATTATTGGTGGGCTAACAATTGGAATTCCGGTAGGTATCGTAGAAGTGCTGATGGAAGAAGTGAGGGAAACAAAGAAAACGTAGAAGCTGGTGACCGAAACAAACGAGAAAACTTCTGGGACAATGTTTATGGAAACAGCTGGTACAGTGAAGGAAGATTTCCGACGACATATGGAAACCCCGGGATATATGGCAATAATTTGTGGGGTAGAAATTGGAATTCCGGTAGGTTCCGCAGAAGTGCTGAAGGTATTAGTAATGGAAACAAAGAAAACACAGATTCGGGTGATCGAAACAAACGAGAAAACTTATGGGACAATGTTTATGGAAACAACTGGAGCAGTGGAGGAATATTTCCAACGACTTATGCAAACCCCGGGATTTCTGGATATAATTTATGGGACAGAAATTGGATTTCCGATAGGTTCCGCAGGAGTACTGATAACACAGACGAGGAAAATATTGACTCTGGCATCAGAAGCAAGAGGGGGAACTACTGGGATAATGTTTATGGAAAGAGCTGGGGCAGCGGGATAGGATTCCCTGCGACATCTGCAAACCCCTGGACCTCTAATAATAATTGGTGGGCTAACAATTGGAATTCTCGAAGATACCGCAGAAGTGTTGATGGAAGAATTGAGGGAAACAAAGAAAACGTAGATGCTAGTGAACGAAACAAGCGAGAGAACTTCTGGGACAATGTTTATAGAAACGGCTGGAGCAGTGGGGGGAGATTTCCTGCAACATTTGCTAATCCTTGGACCTCGAGAAATAATTGGTGGGATAGTAACTGGATTCCCCGCAGATACCGTAAAAGTACTGATGAGGTTGTAGAACAGAGTCAAGAAGCTTCAGACTCTGGCGGAAGAAACAAACGGCAGAATTATTGGGATAATGTTTTTGGACAAACCCGGAATAAGAACTGGCTGTCTCCCAACTGGCCGCTAGGTGGAACATACCCTTACGAAATCATATTTGTTCTTTCTCCTTTCGTGGGCTCTTGGACACCCAATTTCGGACAACAGGGCTTCGGGAACAGAAATTGGAACCGACCAGCTGAAAGATATTTCAGAGACACGACTGACGCACAAGAGACAACAAACACTGAAGATGGCGATAGGCCTACGTCTCGGAATAAACGTTCCCTGAATTTTGACTTCATGCGAGGGAATGGCTGGAATACAAACGATTACTTTAATCCAGCGGGAGATAACTCGTATACTTTCCCTCAAAGAAACTCCTGGAATCCATATTACGGTACAAATAACAGGTTCCTTAGTTTTGGTCAAAGGTTTTACAGACATACTGAAGATGAAAATGGTAGCGTCAGTAAGGAGCGGCTCAAGCGTGAGGCTGATGATGGGTCAAGAGTTAAAAGATTTGGAAATCCATATTGGAATTATGCTAATTATCCCCCCATGTACTATGCCAATAGTTGGGGTCAAGAACCTATATTTGACACGAATAATTGGTTTAGTCCAGTCAGCCCTTGGTATATGGCACCTAGAATGGCCCAGTTTAGGAATCCCTGGTACAATCCGTTCTTCTTTGGAGTACTCAGAAATCTCCGACAGATTAAAGACGCGGATGTTAACGAAACTATCCAAAGGGAGAGACGTGAAGCCGTGTCCAAAGAACCGCGTCAAGCTCAGTGGTTCGACTTTTATAATAACCCATTCGGATATGACAGCTTTCAACGCGATAATCCATTTCGGGGGATGCCTTTTGGGTTGAGAAACCCTGCATCGAGAGGTCAGAACTTGTACATGCCATGGAAATCCTTCAGTTCTTGGGACAGCGGGATGGCACCCACAAGTTTTCAGTGGGCACGAGGTCCACGTGAAACAGATACTGAAAACGACGACCAGAACAGATCAAAGCGTGACGCTTGGGGCAGTCATGTTGGCCGAAATGTGTTTGGCAGTGATCGGTCGTATGGAAGTAAATGGAACAATCCAAGTTTTGGTGGGATAGATCCAATAAATCCTTGGTCGTCTGAACAGAGGCAGTTCTGGAATACAAACAGACCTGGGATGTTTGGCCAGCAGTGGAGAAACAATCCTTCGTTCCAATGGGGTCAAGGACTGAGTGGCTATTCCCCAGTGCATTTTAAAAGGGACTCTGAGAATACACAAGGCGCGACGCAAGATAACGGGGAAACCCGGACAAAACGTGGTGTTGGAGATGTCACCTCTCAAAGAAACAAACGTTGGTGGAGGTATAGTGGAACGGGCGAATTAAAACCACAAGACAGAACTTGGACAGAGTGGCAGATGGGCTTTGATAATTCTAACCCACTGTATCCAGAGACGGGCAATGCTTTCTGGAGTGACAGAACGAGAGGAATGCAGTTTCGAAAGAAGCGCGATGTAAGTGTTGAAGATCCATTAAAGAAAAAACGATGGGTACCGTTTGGTGGTCAAAGCGATGCGTTCTCAAGTTATGGTTTGAGGAATCCAGGGTCAAATCAAAGGCCACCTCCAAGTTGGTACTCAGGGCAGGGCTTCAACCAACAAAATCCCGGTTACCCTCTTTGGGGAACTTACGAAAATCAGGGCAGCCCATTCTGGAACGGGGCAGCTTCATACAGGAAAAGACGCTCTCAAGGTGACCCGATGGAGAGGAGTTAGATTTCAGAAGCGGCTATTCATCAGACAGGGGTGCAGGTTTTAGACTTACAGAGAAACCACCCGTCCCCAGTACGAGGGAATCCTTCCACGAGTTATAATAATAATAATCTGGACTCCAATGGTCAATGATATTCGGGATGGAACTCCTTTTGAGATTCCCGCGGACACCCATAATCGGTAATGAAGATAAGGCAAACTAAACGCATAAACGAAACGAATCTTGTCGGACTTTACATTCTTAGAGTGTTTTACTTCTTAATATTAAATAATTTTGCTGTAGATTTTAACGCTTGATTTGTTAGTTCTTTCTAAATTACGTTTGTCCTAATAACTTGTCATATTCACTCTTTATCTATTAAACAAGTCACCAAGCTCTCTCTCTCTCTCTCATTTGTTTACTTGAAACTCGAGAGTAGTCCATACGGGACAGATTTGTGTTTGTGAGCTAGTTTCCCCTTTTACCAGTGTCCCTCGCCCTTAGGCTTACCCACTCCAATTTCTGAAGTATGTGTAATTTATGTCCCCAAGGACAAAAAGTCAACATTTTAGTCCAACTGACCGGTGGATGGATTGAACCTGCTACCTTGTCATCAGCACACATGAAGTTTAAGAGCGGTCACTCTTATTCATTCAGCCATGCTGACCTAGCCTCTCTCTCTCTCTCCTGTCCTTTTATCTCCCATTGCAGCATAGACTGTCAACCAACACATGCCAAGCCATCCTATTTCTTGACTAACTCAATCAGCTGCGTTCATGTTCTCCCCATATTACTCACCCGTCTCTAATTCTTTTCTCCATGTGTTTACAGTCACCCTCTATTTCAATTGCTCTGTGGGTTTCAGACAAATCACTGCCTAGTTATACTATTCACAGATTGTCCTCACCTCTTTATTCTCTTATATGTGGTTACAACTCTCCATGAGCTCCACACTGATGATTCTGTCATAACAATGTGGTCGCACTATTTTGCGCAGGCACTAGATTAATTAAATATTCTAAGTGTGGTGCAGCCAGTCTCCGTGGCCAAATGTGAGCCGCTTACCAGACGTTCGAAACACAGCTGCGACCGATTTGTGCAGCAGACTGTGTCATGTTGTGTTATAATGTGTTGGTATGGCAGCCGGTCGTTCAGAAAGCAGTGGCAAACTACTGAACGTAAAACTTGCCTAGTACATCAACAGCAGCTAAAAAATGCTGGTGTTGACTGCAACTTCATGTAAGGGATATGCAACATTAATTTTAAAAAAAAAATAATAAGTGTGGTGCTATTTCCTGCTTTCTATTACCGCCGACCGAATGTTTGGAGACGTTCACCAAACTGGACACCCCACATGGTGCCAACGGCTTCGGGCAATGGAGCACAATTTGGAGGGTGCAAGCTTTACTCTAGACTCTAGTGAAAGAAATTCAACGTTAAGACTAAAAATAATGCAGGGCAGACCAGGCCCAAACCCTTGGTCGGCAGCTGGTCTAGGATGGAAGCTCCAACAGATGGACAGTTAGAGTATTGCTTTGCTGATCCGGTTTCCAGACATATTGTTGTTACTTTACTCTGGAGTAAACTAGGTAGGCCGAGAGAGGGATCTCTCTGCATGGATACAACATGGTCTCTAAATGGAATATCCTTAAGAGAAGGTAAAGAACCAACATAACTTGTAGTACCATTTGATGACAGGCTGACATGGAGAAAGCACATCAACAAAGCAATAGCAAAAGCCAGAAGGAAAATAGCTATCATGAGAAAACTAAGTGGAACTACATGGAGAGCCAGTGGGAAAATACTTAGCAAAGCTTGTCAACAACGAGAAACACACAGGACACAACAAGAACACACAACACAGTAGGAAATGTTGGACACAACAGGGAACATTAGACACAACAGGAAGCACTGGACATAACAAGGAACACTGGACACAACAAGGAACACTGGACACAGCAAGGAACACTGGACACAACAAGGAACACATAGGACACAACAAGGAACACATAGAACATAACAAGGAATACACAACACAGCAGGGAATATTGGACACAACAGAGAACACTGGACACAACAGGGAACACTGAACCCAACAAGGAACACTGGATACAACAGAGAACACTGGACAGAACAGGGAACACTGGACAGAACAGGGAACACTGGACACAAGGAACATGGACACAACAGGGAACATGGACACAATAGGGAACACTTGACACAACAGGGAACATGGACACAACAGGGAACACTGGACACAATTGGGAACACTGAATACAACAAGGAACATGGACACAATAGGAAACATGGACACAACAGGGAACATGGACATAACAGGGAACAATGGACACAACAGGGAACACTGGACACAAGGAACACTGGACACAATGAAGAACACTGAATACAACAGGAAATACTGGACACAACAAGGAACAATGGAAACAATAGGGAACACTGGACACAACAGGGAACACTGGACACAACAGAGAACACTGAATACAACAAGGAACACTGGACACATTAAAGAACACTGGATAAAACAGAACATTTGACACAACAGGGAACACTGGATACAACAGAGAACATTTGACACAACAGGGAACACTGGATACAACAGAGAACATTTGACACAACAGGGAACACTGGACACAACAGAGAACATTTGACACAACAGGGAACACTGGACACAACAGGGAACATTTGACACAAAAGGGAACACTGGATACAACAGAGAACATTTGACACAACAGGGAACAGTGTACATGACAGGGAACACTGGACACAACAGGGAACACTGGACAGAACAGGCAATACTGGATAGAACAAGGAACATTTGATACAACAGGTAACACTGGATACAACAGTGAACACTGTACACAACAGGGAACATTGGATACAACAGTGAACACTGTACACAACAGGGAACATTGGATATAATAGGGAATGCTGGACGCAAAAAAGAACACTGGACAAAACAAGGAACACTAGACACACTGAGGGAAACAGACAGGCAGGCTGACAAACACAAAAACAATTTTATTCTCATTCCATCCCTGCAAACTCTCTCAAATAATGATCATTCAAATATACATACAAATTTATTTCACAAAATAGTATCCATCATATATGTCACATGGCAACATTGGGGCGTTGGACCATTTTTACATACAATAACAATGTTTTTAATGGAGATTTTAAACTTGATGTTCCAGGGAAAACCCTTAGAATACTGTGGATAAAGAAGAAAATAATGCTGACATTCTCGAGGATCTTAATACTGATTAATGTCCTTAGAGAGATGTCTAAAGCGGAACTTTGATGGCAGTGAATCCATTTCATTGTCCAGAATGAGAGACTTGGAATTTAGAATTGGCAGGGCCACACATGTGAGGCACATTGGGGAAAATAAGGGGCCTCGTCAACCAACACAGAACTAGAACTATTAGCTGCCGAGCGCTGATGCATATGGGGGGGGGGGGGTGTATCTGAGCACCTGTGGACTAGTCTGGAGTGCAAGGGTGATACCCCAACAAATAACTAACTAACCAATTGACTGAATAGAACAGGCATGTAAAGAATGTCATGCCTCATAAACTGAAATACTTTGGATACATCGAATGTCACAGTATCATGGAAGCCTCCTTGGATGGCGGTAAATGTTGGATACATCAAATGTCACAGTATCATGGAAGCCTCCTTGGATGGCAGTAAATGCCCATGGACTGCCCCTGCCTTCTCTTGAGGCTAAACATGAAGTCTTTGACCGTTCTAACTTGACCAGCTGGTATGTGGACGGCACCACAACAGTGAGAGTCCCCCAGGATGGCTAACCTGATAAAAAAAACGCCAGCTAAAGTTGGATGTGTTAGCCCATGGGTTTTGGCCTATGGGTGCATAACGAGACACACCGCAATTACATCTGAAAAAACACTTTGAATGAACGCAGAAGAAGAAGAAATGTCACAGTGATTTAGAAAGAAGAGTAAGGGAAGCATAATTTCTAGAAGGTGATGTGGAGGCCCATTAACACTACGGTGGACATAGAACATTCAAAGCACCCTGGGCATGAATATGCATGAGGCAGGGGAATTGGCAAAGGACTGATTCGATAAGGAGCAAGATATATGCTCAATACATACCATATGTATTTGACACTCATGGTGCACTTTTTGGAGGCAATATGATATGGTCTAATGACAACCATAAAGATGATTCATCAGGGCTACTCTGAATATATATCATCAGAAGCAGTTGAATTGGATACAATCAGTGCAATCTAAAACATATATCTACATGTCAATCCTAAAGATGTACTACAAGGGTAAGTTAGTAAGTCACAAATTAGCATGTAAGATAAAACTATTTGAAATGTGAACTTGAAAACCATCTCTCCTTAACTCTCAAAATAATCTTCGCAAACACTGATGCATGTTTCCCATCGTTTTATCAGTCTTTCCAATACTTACACCTAGACTGGTCTAGGATCGAAGCTCCAACAGGTGGACAAGCACTACTTTGCTGATCTGGCACTTCTACAGCTGGTCTTGTTCCAGACGTATTGGTGTTACCTTTCCACTGGAGTAAAGTAGGGAGGCTGAGAGAGGGATCATGTTGATTGTTCAACATATGGTCTCTACAGTTCAGCCCAGGCTTTGTGCTATGGAGAGGTATAACTTCATTCCTGGCCCCCGCCATGGGTTGTGGTTACTATGCTTTTTTTTAAAAAGCAAAATGTAACAAAATATTGTCTGTCAAGACAGCATGGTGCCAGTAATTGTAACAGTAATAATACCTGCACCATAAAAGTCTTTGAGCTACTGTCTTTGACATGTTCACGCCTCACACTCAGCTTCTTCATTATCGGTAAACCATCTGCTGCCAAGGTGATTTTTCAGCTTTTCACAATAAAAACTTGCTGCCATAAACAGATAACATTTCTTTATGAACGTCCTTCGTAGTAAGTTCTCTCACCAAAACAAAGCCTCACAACAGCACACTGTTATTCTGTAGTGCAAACTTCAATTCTGGCAAACATTTTCAAATCTTCATGCATTGAGACTTGGTATGCATATGCTCATATGCATGTGGCAATTATTATTGCCACCACATAGACATCAATCTAGATGGATATGCCACATAATGACACCTTTATAAACTACCAACAACCATTTCTCAACTGTCTTATATTTCTTTCGTGACTGACTTACTGACCTATCCTCATATTAAAGGAACTCTAAAGGTATACCACCATGGCAAACTGAAACATACACCATCAGGACAATCCTAGCGACATAAGATCAGGGCAACCTTAAATATGTTCCACCAGGGTCACCCTATAGCATCAAAGCAATGCAGCTGATAAACCATAAGGGCAATCTGAGCTAAAAACCATCCTACCAGCCCAAAATTGGCCATCAGGGCAGTTCTCCAAGATTTACCAGGTGGACACAAGCCCAGTATAATCATCATCATCAAATGACCTGTCAACTGGTGTAGACATTCATTAATTTCCACAGATCTTAGTCCCTGGTGTTGTGGATCTAAATTCCACTGATGATATTCCCCCATGGCAGTTCAGTTCAGTATTTACGAGAAAAAATAATAATAATTCAGCCTCGTTCAACCTGCTTCTACAGCGTTGGTTATAATTGGGATCCATGTTTTTGTGAGTGTTGATCTTCTTTCTATGTTTGCTCTCTTTTGAGTAGTCTTAAACAGGACTGGTTATATTTTCCCTGCTGTTTTCAGTGAGTACGGTTGGGACTTATGGGGCTCATGCTGACTGGCCTTTTCTGTATTGTGTTGAATTAGTCCTAACGAGGACCTGCCAAAGTACACGAGACCGTGAGACATCAGTAATATACATACAATCAGGATAAACAGTCAGATAATTATAATAAGCAGAAAACAAAATCCCATAAAGTTATTCACTGTCAAGCAGCCACACTTTGTGAATCATTCTGTGTCTATATTTTGTGACTTTTTATTTAAAACATTACTGAGGTGATCTTTGTCTCGCTTCTTCATTGGTATATTCCCTGCAGAAATCACAGACAGAAACAGTATTAAAAAGGAGTTAATAATAATAATAATAATAATAATAATAATAATAATAATAATAATAATAATAATACTTCCCCATGGCAGACGATGATCTACAAATACAACATCATCACAGATGAAAAGGCCTCTACTTTAGCCAGAATTACATCAGCAGCCCTTACTTTCCTTTATAAACCTAAGGCAGTAACAGCAGCTTTCTGATGGTTGGAGGAGACCGCTGCAACATGTATTCATTACGGACTCACCGAGTAGGCTTAGTAAGGTGGAGAAAGGAATGTTTCATGTAGAATGGCTTGCCTCGCTTCAGAGGTCACAGATTGTGAGAATTGTGTGGATTTTCTGCCCTCGTCATGCAGGAGTGCGGGGGGAATGAACAGGCTGATAGGCTGGCAGGGAATGCACTTCTCTGTGGTAGATTAACAATGGACAAGGGAGAGGTGGTCGGGAGCCTGTGGGACCAGGTGAAGGAAGCGGGGGAACAGATTGAGCACCCATATGTTAAGAGAATTATATGGCGGGGAATCGGCAGGGGCTCTGGATGAATCTCAAAACTGAGAGGGAAGACCAGAACTTTAAATTAGATGGCAGTTGGAATGATTAGCAGTATGCCTCTTAGCTGGCTATTGAACAAGGGGACGGAGCGCGTGTGGGAATGTCCTGACTGCAGTGATGTCAGTTCTTAGCTCAACTCAACTCGGCTCAGTTCAACTCAACATAAACCCAAGGCAGACATTTTATCAGATTGGGTTTAAAGGTAAGAGGATATGCATAAGATTTTACCCCAAATAGCTTGGTCTCTTTCTGCACCTTGAGCACCTTGCCAAAAGTATTGCATTGAGCACAAGCTCCAGTGACAACTCCTAGGGGTCTCCAAACTAACTGCACTCATGAACTAAACTACTGAATCCAGAAATGAACCTATAACCTTCACAGCTCAATTCACCATGGAGAACCCAAAATTTTTGCAGTACAGTTCACCATGGAGAATGCATAACCTTGGCAGCTCAATTCACCATGGAGAACCCAAAACTTTCGCAGTACAATTCACCATGGAGAATGCACAACCTTGGCAGCTCAATTCACCATGGAGAACCCAAAACTTTTGCAGTACAATTCACCATGGAGAATGCACAACCTTCGCAGCTCAATTCACCATGGAGAACCCAAAACTTTCGCAGTACAATTCACCATGGAGAATGCACAACCTTCGCAGCTCAATTCACCATGGAGAACCCAAAACTTGTGCAGTACAATTCACCATGGAGAATGCAAAACCTTCGCAGCTCAATTCACCATGGAGAACCCAAAACTTTCGCAGTACAATTCACCATGGAGAATGCACAACCTTCGCAGCTCAATTCAACATGGAGAACCCAAAACTTTTGCAGTAAAATTCACCATGAAGAATGCACAACCTTCGCAGCTCAATTCACCATGGAGAACCCAAAACTTTCGCAGTACAATTCACCATGGAGAATGCACAAACTTCGCAGCTCAATTCACCATGGAGAACCCAAAACTTTTGCAGTACAATTCACCATGGAGAATGCACAACCTTCGCAGCTCAATTCACCATGGAGAACCCAAAACTTTCGCAGTACAATTCACCATGGAGAATGCACAACCTTCGCAGCTCAATTCACCATGGAGAACCCAAAAATTTCACAGTACAATTCACCATGGAGAATGCACAACCTTCACAGCTCAATTCACCATGGAGAACCCAAAACTTTTGCAGTACAATTCACCATGGAGAATGCACAACCTTCGCAGCTCAATTCACCATGGAGAACCCAAAACTTTCGCAGTACAGTTCACCATGGAAGATGCACAACCTTCGCAGCTCAAAGAAAAACCATAACCTGCACAGTTCGCGGTGACTGCACTAGCCAGGTGGCCTTAATTCCCCAGGCTCAAGACCCCTCCCGCCCACCGCCCCCACAACGCAAGGTACTATAGGCAGTAGCTGACAGTTTGTGGTTCACTATATGCTCAAACTGAGTAAAATGTAAAAGCAAAAGTAGTCCCCAGTGGACACGTTACTGTAATAGAAGGAGATTACGCAGATACTGCCATGAATGCGGTCTGATGAGGGTTGGAAGCATGATTTTGCCGTCCACTACAAAGAAAAGGAAAAAAAGCTGGGAGCAGCCACCGTGGTGGAGTTTCGAGGTGGAGAAGGCTTGGGTGGATAAGCGTAGTGCTGTAAGGAGATGGCAAAATGCCAAGAAGAACAGAGCTGGTCATCCTAGTCCCTGCTTGCACTTAGAAAGAGAGATGCACACAAAAGTAAGCTATTTCAAAAAACTGGTCACGGTGGTTAAAAGCGGAAAATGGGCAGAGGTGTGTCAAAGAGTAAGCACAGACAAGTCACTGAAATTGTTCTGGCGACTACATAAAAGCATGAGTGGTGTAGTCAAGAATAAGAGCATTTCTGACTTCCAAGGTGCTGACCTCATCTGGCAGAGGACTGACGAGGACAAGGGCAAAGCCCTCTTTGAACGCTACCTTGAGCAGAGCAACCAGACAGACATGGGAGGCCGGAATCTGGCCAAGGAGGTCACCTCAGACAGATGCAAGGCCCAGAACACTTCGGATGAAGACACAGTGACAGTGCAAGAAATCAAGGCTGTGCTTAGACGATCAAAAAACAGTGCTCCAGGTCCTGATGGCATAAGATACGACGACATAAATAGGTGTACCGACAATGAGCTAGAGAAACTAGCAGACATGTACAACAACAGTATAGGGAGTGCTAGCATCAAGGAGGAATGGTTACACAGCTATCTGATTCCCTTGCCGAAGCCTGACAAAGACCACAAGAAAATTCAGGGATATCGAATTATAACCATGCAGAATACAATAGGCAAGCTGCTGGAGAAGGTAATTGCCAGGAAAATATCAAGCCAACTAGAGAGGCAAGGTGTTTTCCCACCTACCCTGGGTGGGTACCGTCCAAAAAGAGAAACCTGGACCAATGCAGCAGTCTTTGCCCATGATGTCTATGAAGGTTTCCACTCAGGCACTGAAACCGTTGCTGCAGCGATTGATCTTGAGGACGCATACAACAGAGTACCACTGGATTTTTTAATGTTTCAGCTTCTTGAACTAAACGTAAGTCCATTCCTCCTTAGTTGGATCGCTGCAGCTCTCTTCCAACGGAAAGTAGTTTTTAGATGTGGCAGTTGGACTTCGGAACCAACAACAATATATCCTGGCCTACCACAGGAAGGAAAGACCATCCGCCCACATCTTCCTCCGTGCATTCAGGCCTACAAAATGTGATGGTCCTATACATCACAGACCCCGAGCAGGTTCCTGCTTTGGCACTTGTATGAATATAAAAATACTTCACATATTCTAGGCCATGGCAAAAAGAGGTAAGTAACCAGTTCCCTTCCACACCACCTTTCCTATCTCAACAATTCCCAAAAAAACTCTGAAAAAGTCATTTTATGATTACGGGTTGACCTGTGAACTAAATGTAACAATAATTCTGCTAATGCTGGCAACTGAATGTGGACAGCCAAGCACAAAAACTATTATCCCACTACACGTCTGTCATACTGAGTAGGTTACTGAATACAGAAGCGAGAAAGAGATTCAGATTTTAAAATACAGAAGACAAGTTTCATAGAACTAGGATATTTGTGTAAGTCACAAGAAATTAGTCGGTGCTGTGACAAAGGGGTTACAAACGGAATTCATAATCCAGCATAGCTGCGGGCAATTTGGAAGCTGACCGCCCTGCGCTGGTTTCCATGCAATGGTAAGAGTGCCGGTCATTCAGAAAGCAATAGCAAACTACTGAACGTAAGCTTGCCAAGAAATCACAAACAGCCAACAAATGCTGGAGATGACTGTGACGCCCTGTAAAGGATATGCAACTAACTAACAAAAGAAATTAAAACCAATGCCAAACTTAGAATATTTAATTCTAATATTAAATCAGTGTTGCTGTACGGATAACCACTAAAACAATTACTAATAAACTAGTCAGCATGGCCGCAGATAAAAACGCTCATTCCTAAACATCTGGTGTGCTGATGCTGAGATAGGCCTTACACCAGTCAGTTGGATTAGAATGTTGTCCCTGACTTGGGAACGTAAATTACAAGTATCTCTGAAGTCAGAGTGGGTCCGCCTGATGGCAATGGACACTTGTAAAAGAGAAAGCTAATCCACACGCAAAATTCAGTCCAGTGCTACTAGAAGTAGTGTGTATGGACTATGGGTGAGTTCAAAGCGAGCGAGCACCAAAAATAAAAAGAATAAACTATAACAATTCATGAACTGTTGTTTGTGAGAACTGTCATAGAACTATAACAATTCATGAACTGTTGTTTGTGAGAACTGTCATAGAACTATAACAATTCATGAACTGTTGTTTGTGAGAACTGTCATAGAACTATAACAATTCATGAACTGTTGTTTGTGAGAACTGTCATAGAACTATAACAATTCATGAACTGTTGTTTGTGAGAACTGTCATAGAACTATAACAATTCATGAACTGTTGTTTGTGAGAACTGTCATAGAACTATAACAATTCATGAACTGTTGTTTGTGAGAACTGTCATAGAACTATAACAATTCATGAACTGTTGTTTGTGAGAACTGTCATAGAACTATAACAATTCATGAACTGTTGTTTGTGAGAACTGTCATAGAACTATAACAATTCATGAACTGTTGTTTGTGAGAACTGTCATAGAACTATAACAATTCATGAACTGTTGTTTGTGAGAACTGTCATAGAACTATAACAATTCATGAACTGTTGTTTGTGAGAACTGTCATAGAACTATAACAATTCATGAACTGTTGTTTGTGAGAACTGTCATAGAACTATAACAATTCATGAACTGTTGTTTGTGAGAACTGTCATAGAACTATAACAATTCATGAACTGTTGTTTGTGAGAACTGTCATAGAACTATAGCAATTCATGAACTGTTGTTTGTGAGAACTGTCATAGAACTATAACAATTCATGAACTGTTGTTTGTGAGAACTGTCATAGAACTATAACAATTCATGAACTGTTGTTTGTGAGAACTGTCATAGAACTATAACAATTCATGAACTGTTGTTTGTGAGAACTGTCATAGAACTATAACAATTCATGAACCGTTGTTTGTGAGAATTGTCATAGAACTATAACAATTCATGAACTGTTGTTTGTGAGAACTGTCATAGAACTATAACAATTCATGAACTGTTGTTTGTGAGAACTGTCATAGAACTATAACAATTCATGAACTGTTGTTTGTGAGAACTGTCATAGAACTATAACAATTCATGAACTGTTGTTTGTGAGAACTGTCATAGAACTATAACAATTCATGAACTGTTGTTTGTGAGAACTGTCATAGAACTATAACAATTCATGAACTGTTGTTTGTGAGAATTGTCATAGAACTATAACAATTCATGAACTGTTGTTTGTGAGAACTGTCATAGAACTATAACAATTCATGAACTGTTGTTTGTGAGAACTGTCATAGAACTATAACAATTCATGAACTGTTGTTTGTGAGAACTGTCATAGAACTATAACAATTCATGAACTGTTGTTTGTGAGAACTGTCATAGAACTATAACAATTCATGAACTGTTGTTTGTGAGAATTGTCATAGAACTATAACAATTCATGAACTGTTGTTTGTGAGAACTGTCATAGAACTATAACAATTCATGAACTGTTGTTTGTGAGAACTGTCATAGAACTATAACAATTCATGAACTGTTGTTTGTGAGAACTGTCACAGAATCCAGTAAATCCAGACGTGAAGACAAAACGCTGGCACTGTGTAGGATATTCACTGAGAAAACCTGAGAATAGTATACTACAGAAGTGAGTGAATGTAACAACTTGGTGAGACAGGAGTTAAAGCAAACTACTACAGAGTGGGTTAATGTAGAAACCAACTACAATCCAGACTGATAACAGGAACAAACCTGGTGGGGCAACAAAATAGTCTTCTGCGACTTTTGTGGCATTACTCAGGATTTCTGTTAGGCAGTTTCCTTCCGTCACTGTGTCTTCCCGCAACCAGAGCTCTCTGATTTAAGAAGTAACAAATTACAAATAAACGCAGACTCAGAAAGTTACAACTAACATCAGAAAAGAAACAGCAAGGTGTTGTCTTTATCTGGAGGCAGGAGGTTAAAATCCCCTTGCCCTCCCTCTGAGATCTACTTCTTTCCTTATTCTACTAAGAGTGCTCATCAATCACCAACATCCAGGGCCAGTGTTGTGCAACATTTTACCTCCTATAATAGTCTTTTGAAATGTCTCTTTATCATAAACCAGATTTTCTGTCCCTGTTACTATCTGTAAATTATCTATCTCAGCTTGAATCCATCTACACTAAAATCCCCCCTCCACCACAAACACACACCAGTACCCTCCCCTCCATAATTATGTTTTCTAGACTTTCATGTCTTTTTATATGTCATCTTATTTTATTTATTTTTTGTTGGTCTAAATAAAACATCTCCTTCAATACTCAGATACTGTTGAATAGATATGTTTGTTCTCCCTTCCTTCCAATGAATGTTCATCAATACCTGTCAATTTATTGCTTATGTTATTTCAACAGCCCTAAAGGTTCCCCGGCAATTCATATTGCTGTGCATCAATGATGCAGCAGCCACAGCAGCTGCCCCCCCCCCCCTGCAGCAGCAGCAGAAGAAGAAGAAGAAGAAGAAGAAGAAGAAGAAGAAGAAGAAGAAGAAGAAGAAGAAGAAGAAGAAGAAGAAGAAGAAGAAGAAGAAGAACAAGAACAAGAACAAGAAGAACAAGAACAAGAAGAACAAGAACAAGAAGAACAAGAACAAGAAGAACAAGAACAAGAAAGAGGAGGAGGGGGGGGCAGAGTACAGATGACAATGACCCTGCCCATTCTTCGCATCTTATACAGACTGTTTTGGCTGAACACAATATTCCTCTTGGTGGCTAGCCTATCTACTCTCCCAGTATCTACTCCACCAGTATTTGCTCTCCCACAATGGCTTCTTGCATTGTTTGGCTGTTCCACAAGCTAAAAATCCTGGTGAAAGAGACCTTTCCGGGTCACAAGAAGACATGCAGAATGCAACAGCCACACTATACTCCATTCCTAAAGAGTTAAAGTTAGTTTCATATCCTTTAAAGAACGTTGCGGTCAACTCCAGCATCTTTTGGCTGTTCGTGAATTTCTTGGTGAGTTTACGTTTAGTAGTTTGCCATTGCTTTCTGAACAACAGCCATTCATAACACTGTTTGAAAATCAACACAAGGCGGTCTGCTGCCAAATCACCTGCAGCTGTGTTTCAAACGTGGTATACGGGATTACGAATTGCCTCTTTAACCCCTTCATCATAGAGGCTTTCCTGAAATGCTTCCAACAATGGTGGACCAATGGTGAGACATGTGTAAAGTCCTAAGGAGAGTTCTTGGTGGAAGGGGACCCAGTGTTTCAGCCCTCCATATGAGTAACTGAACATTTGCTAGTTAAGGATCTGATACATTTTAAACAAACCTCGTACAATCATCTCCTATCTTTCTCTTCTGTCCTATATTTCCCAGTGCAACAAAGACCCTCAACAAACCTCACTCAAAGCCAACCTCTTGCTGCCTCACACAGCTATGTCCATGTCCTTCTCATATTATTCTCTGTCTCTGATTCTCTTCTCCGTGTATTTTAGATCTCCCTCGATTTTGTTAGCCATGTGGGTTCCAGACAAAGGGGTTTCTAGTTATACTATTCTCAGGTTAGACTATCTTCTATGGGGGAATAAATGAAAATTGACATGTGGATATTCATAACAAAGGCCCCCAAAAGATGGAGAAGAAAAGAATGAGTAAATAACACAGTATTTCAAACAATAACATTCACTAGTAAATAACAGATGCTCCACCAAACAAAGGACAAAGACAGAAGAAATAAATAATGAAAAAAGACAATGAAAAATATTAAAGGAAAAGCAAACAAAAAGTAAATATTCTACATTTTCCTTTTCACTTGCTTTAAAAAAAAAATGCTTATGGGAATGTCCCGAATGCTGTGATGTCGGTTCCTAGATCAATCAATCAATCAATCAATTTAAAAAAAAAAAAATAGTAACTAGAAGATAGAGAAATTTATAAAAGACACACACACAAAACATTACTAAGTAAGAACTGTAGAAATAGCAAAGGAAGAGATTAGCAAAAAGTAATGATAAACTTGTAAACCTGTCCTCTAGCACAGAGTCTAATGGCTCAACTCCATCTGTGTTGATGAGATGTAACAGTCCAGCTGACTGGACGGCAGCCTGCAAGCGCCTGACACCTTCCTCATTATTAAATTCAACCAATGAAATCCTTTCCAGTTGTTCTATTAGTGGTAAATCAATATCTGGAACCTGGAGAGGCAATAGAACATTATCATCAACTAAGGTTCTTTGTCTACTTCTTCTTCTTCTCTTCCTTCAATTACCTTAATGCTCTTTGTAAGATGGTATTCATTTCTCTAAGATAGTTCTTGATACCATCACTCCTTCTTTTATGTGGTCCATCCCTTGCTCTGTATCCATTGTTTCTCCAATGTTGCTCTTTTCATTCAATTTAGGTTAAAAGTAGTAAGTGCGGAATGTTGGGCGGCGCTAACCAAACCCAGCTTCGGGCGAAGCAGTGCAATTTGGATGGTACAACCTAAAGATTACATGGATGGCAGGGCAGACCAGGCCCTAAGCCTTTGTCAGTAACTGGTCTAGGATGGAAGCTGCAACAGGTGGACAGTTAGAGCATTGCTTTGCTGATCCAGCAGCTTCTGCAAACTTGTTTTGTTCCAGATGTATTGGTGTTACCTTTCCTCTGGAGTAAACTAGGCAGGCTGAGAGAGGCATCGTGTTGCATGGGCAACACATGGTCTCTAAATTCAGCCCAGACTTTGTGTTATGGAGAGGTATAGCTCCATTTTACAAACTATTGTCTGTCAAGATGGCAAGGTGCCAGTCAGTCAGTCAGTAAAAGATATTCTTTCTGTGTGTGTGTGTATGTGTGTGAGAGAGTGTGTCTGTGAGAGAGACAGACAGTGTCTGTGAGAGACAGTGTGTGAGAGACAGTGTGTGTGAAAGAAAGTGTGTAAGAGTGTGTGAGAGTGTGTACATGTGTTAGAGAGTGTGGGTGTGTGAAAGAAAGTGTGTAAGAGTGTATGAGAGTGTGTATATGTGTTAGAGAGTGTGGGTGTGTGAGAGAGAGAGTGTGTGTGTGAAAGAGTGTGTATTTGAGAGAGAGTTTGTGTGTGTGTGTCTGTGAGAGAGAGAAAGAGAGAAATAGAGAGAAAGAGTTGGGGGGGGGGGGGGGATTACCATAGCATATGTGTGACCCACAGATGGGATTATAGAATAGAAAATGAAAACCTCACTTACCTTGGCTTGGTATATTGAGAATCTCTCTCTCTCTCTGTGAGTGTGTGAGAGAGAAAGTGTGTGTGTGAGAGAAAGAGAGTGTGTGTGACAGACAGTGTTTGTGTGAGAGTGTGTGTGTGAGAGAGAGAGTGTGTGTATGTGTGTGAAAATGTGTGTGTGTGAGAGGAAGTGTGTGAAAGACAGAGAGAGTAACTGTGAGAGAGAGAGAGTGAGAGAGAGAGAGAGAGATAGAGAGAGAGAGAGAGAGAGAGAGAGAGAGAGAGAGAGAGAGAGAGAGAGAGAGAGAGAGAGAGAGAGAGAGAGAGAGAGAGAGAGAGAGCCATTTTTACCCAAAAAATTACAAATACTGAAGTATGATCTCCAGTTGTGACTTAAACTTTCTATCTCAGAATTGGAGTATCCATGAGTAGGAGAGGAAAGCTGATTATAAAAAAACAAAAACAATTAAATACCTGTGGCAGCTTGTCATGATCAATCTGTTCCCATGTTGGTTTATCTGGCACCTGAAAGAAAAGAAGAAATAAACAAATTAAGTAAATGAACTGTCCATTTGGAAACCAACATACTTGCTCCCATAGAAATCATAGAAATGGGGGTGTCTAGTTGGTCGTGCATCAAAGTACACTTGTTCCTGCAGCGAGGCGCTGTCGTCATTTGGAGGTGACAGGTTTGAATCCCAAAAGGTAACTACAGCTTTAAATTGCTATGTTGTTTTGTGCGTCTTCTAGTCTCTACTTCATTCTTCTGACTTCTATGAGCACCAAACGATACTACGTGTATTAATTTATGAATTGCTCCTATAGATCACACCAGAAGAATCTCAACACAGAACACGAACTCCCTCCATTCATCATCATAGTTGTCCTTTATAGAATGTCTCTCTCATCATTGCCCACTGAAAAGATTCTTGATATTTTGCCAGTTCCCCTGCCTCCTGCATTATCATGCCCTTATGTCATAAACTTCCTGCGCCCATCTTTGTGCAGGCTGACTCCTGCCTCTGTTTCCTGGAGCCATGCCTTTCATCACTGTTCTTTCAAAAACCAGTTTTAACTGATTAAGTGCCGTGGGATGATTGATAACCTTATGTGACATCTCATATCTGATATAGGCTTATATCGCCAAAATGTTGTCACTGCATTATAATACAACATATCTGCTACCAAATTAACAACTTTTAAGTCATAACTGTGACACACCCATACTTCCCATTTTCCGTCATCCATTTTTATTTCATCCAAACTTAATTTTTGTTTGCCACTGAATCTATTAATGTTGATAGAGTATTTCAGTTTTCAAGACATGCAGCTGTTTATGAGCCAGTTTTCTTTGATTCTCAGATCTCTCCAAATGTTAGTACTTTTTTATTCTTCTTGGTCCGTGGTATTCTCATTATATTTCTGTAACATTTATGTTCAGAAGCTTCGATTTTCTGCTTAAGTAATTGCAAACTAGTCTGCAACTCATCTTGTAACTCCCATGACTTGTAGACATGCAGGAATAAAACACGAGCTGTATACTTTACTTAATCTGGATTTGAAGGGTTCCTACTACAGAAGCCACTCTACATGGAGTTTGGTATTTTAGGAAGATTTTTAAGCCACCTCAAGCGGCACAAAGAATCTTTTTTTTCTTTCTGTCCTTTATCTCCCGTTTGAGCAAGGGCCATCAGCCGAATCAAACCAATCTGGCCTGTCTTTTGTAATGGAAGTCCAGGTTAATTGGTGTCACTATAATGTGGTGTTTCCAATCCTCTACCATGGAGCAATACAATTAAGATCTGCTTTTCATCAAGTTATGAGTTAGACTCTCACTTCACAGATCTCTGTATTGCACACATTGTAGTATTAATCCATAAGTGCTCAGATACTCTCATCAGTATATCTCCCTTATTTAATTATACGAATTACTATATGCCAGTCTCCCTGGCAAAGGAGTTATTAGTTAACGACTTTCTCCATAATCCCGTATATCCACGTGAGGAACAAAGCTGCGTGAGATTCGTCAGCAGATCACGTCAAATTGGTTACTTACTGAGCGTAATCTTGCCAAGAACATCAACAAAAGCTGAAAAATGCTGGCGTTGACTGCAACGTCCTGTAAGGGATATGCAACTGTAAACAAAAAATTACTATAAAGACAATTGAATTATATTATATAGTGTCATGGGGACACCTGGTCTGTGTTGATTGACTTTTCTTCAAGTTATGAGACTAGGGTGACATTTCGCTGCAACTACTTTCTAAAGTATCGTTGAAGGTGATCAGCAAGCGAACTTATCAAGAACAAAGAAGACAGGTGTTTGTGGAGGGGCATGATTGCCTTCACCACTCACAACAGCTCAGCACACGATGATGATGATGCCTAGGTCATAGGTCTCAGATAGTAGGGACTTCGTAACTAGGGAAGGACGCTGTTTTCAGAAAGTTCAAGGTCATTGGGTTCACAGACGACTTCCTGTGGCTGGTGAGTGCAGTATATGAAAATTAACATGTCGTGTTTCCTATTGGATAAATGCGAAACTATTTTTATGAAAATTGCGAATGACAACTTTAACGAGGGCCAAAAGGTTATTCTTGATGCCTGCATGCTTGAGAGCGGTTGAAAGTGGCTTGTTTGAAAGATATTCCCCGTTTTTTGACAAAGGTAAGGAAGTTTATAGTTTGGCTTGTTTATTATCAAAGATATCCTAATTTAACCTGCATTTTTGAACTGCGCATCCAATTTTACATATAAATGTTGACTTTCAACAAGATTCGTTATGCTAGTGACTCACAATAAAATTTTAATTTCAGCAAGGTCGTCGTGTCTACTTTGTAAATTCATTATAATGTCAGAATCATGGCATTTTGGATCATTGTCTGCCTCTTTTAATAATCAAGAAGCTTTACAGTCATGAAGCTAAACAAAATATGAATATACGTTTATATTCTATTAAATATTTATTTTGTTGCTTTATATTTATTTTATTTTTATTTATTATAATATATATATAATAATTTTTTGAAAGTCAAGTCAATTTTCAAAGTTGTCCATGGTCCATTGCTGAAATTTAATTGACTGGTTCACAGTTTTATTTTCATTGATAAATGAATTATCAAGAGAATTATACTTTATTGTGCATTTATGGATGCTGCATCCATTTCTACACATAACTAAAGAGGTTCTGACAAGATTCGTTATACTAAGGTTTAGAAAATAAATGTTTTGTGAGACCACCCAGTTACATCTTTACAATAGGGAAAATTCACAATGGCGGCATCCCAGCATATCCAGACTAGTCCTACTAGTGTATGTTTTATTAAAACACTGGGGATTTAGAATCATAATATACAAAGTATCAAATAATTTCTACAGATAATTTGTGTTGTTGATTTAATAATTATTATTCATGTGACGTGGCTGAACCATTGTTGATATATTATATATATAAAGTCATTTTTCAAACCCGTCCGCTCACTTTGTATACTCAGCTCTGGCATCATATTTTATTTTAATTTAGTTCTATATGTTAAATAATAATTTAAATTAAGAGGTTATATAATGTTTTTGAAATCTCCAACCAGTTTAGCTTTTATTCTTGTCTTTCTGATTATATTTTTATACATATTTCTTTGGTAGTCTCTGTGGCGAAGTGTTCAAGCCGTTTGACTCATGCTCCGAAGGTTGTGGGTTTGATTCTGGGCCGCGTCCTCAGTTTACGAGTTAAATGTTTCGGAGACTCCTGTGGGTCATCGCTAAAAGCTAAGTAGTTTGCCATTGCTTTCCTATACCTTTTTCGAAAAAACCAGCACCACTGTGTTTCGAACCCGGGTATACAGGCTCACAAACCGCGTTCGCAAGCTCTTAGCCACAGAGACCGTTTCTTTTCTCGTCAGATTTAAATTTAATAATTTATAATTTATAACTTCTTCATGTTATCTATCTTTATAATTTTAAGATCAATTTATTATAATGTAAAACATTTTTAAAATAAATATACCTTTAATTAATAATGTATAAATTCTTCATGTTATTTTACAGCATTCTTTTATTTTTTCAGATTTAGTAATCTTTTTATTTTCTCTTTTCAGGTTCTGGAAGACAGAAGAGATATTGAATGCCAAGACAGGTCAGTCACCAACAGAGGTAGTATTTCTCTAATTAAGGACATTTTTCTACGGTGAGTTGAATTTATACCTTTATAGTTTTAATATCTATTTATTATACTGTAAAACAAAGGTTTTTTAATACATATTAAAATTTAAAAATGTTGTTGCGTACCCCTTACGGGACGTTGCAGTCAACACTAGTATTATCAGCTGCTGTTGATGTACTAGGCAAGTGTTACGTTCAGTAGTTTGCCATTGCTTTCTGAACGACCGGCCCCTATACCTTTTTCGAAAAAACCAGCACCACTTGTGTTTCGAACCCGGGTATACAGGCTCACAAACCGCGTTCGCAAGCTCTTAGCCACAGAGACCGTTTCTTTTCTCGTCAGATTTAAATTTAATAATTTATAATTTATAACTTCTTCATGTTATCTATCTTTATAATTTTAAGATCAATTTATTATAATGTAAAACATTTTTAAAATAAATATACCTTTAATTAATAATGTATAAATTCTTCATGTTATTTTACAGCATTTTTTTATTTTTTCAGATTTAGTAATCTTTTTATTTTCTCTTTTCAGGTTCTGGAAGACAGAAGAGATATTGAATGCCAAGACAGGTCAGTCACCAACAGAGGTAGTATTTCTCTAATTAAGGACATTTTTCTACGGTGAGTTGAATTTATACCTTTATAGTTTTAATATCTATTTATTATACTGTAAAACAAAGGTTTTTTAATACATATTAAAATTTAAAAATGTTGTTGCGTACCCCTTACGGGACGTTGCAGTCAACACTAGCATTATCAGCTGCTGTTGATGTACTAGGCAAGTGTTACGTTCAGTAGTTTGCCATTGCTTTCTGAACGACCGGCCCCTATACCTTTTTCGAAAAAACCAGCACCACTTGTGTTTCGAACCCGGGTATACAGGCTCACAAACCGCGTTCGCAAGCTCTTAGCCACAGAGACCGTTTCTTTTCTCGTCAGATTTAAATTTAATAATTTATAATTTATAACTTCTTCATGTTATCTATCTTTATAATTTTAAGATCAATTTATTATAATGTAAAACATTTTTAAAATAAATATACCTTTAATTAATAATGTATAAATTCTTCATGTTATTTTACAGCATTTTTTTATTTTTTCAGATTTAGTAATCTTTTTATTTTCTCTTTTCAGGTTCTGGAAGACAGAAGAGATATTGAATGCCAAGACAGGTCAGTCACCAACAGAGGTAGTATTTCTCTAATTAAGGACATTTTTCTACGGTGAGTTGAATTTATACCTTTATAGTTTTAATATCAATTTATTATACTGTAAAACAAAGGTTTTTTAATACATATTAAAATTTAAAAATTTGTTGCGTACCCCTTACGGGACGTTGCAGTCAACACTAGCATTATCAGCTGCTGTTGATGTACTAGGCAAGTGTTACGTTCAGTAGTTTGCCATTGCTTTCTGAACGACCGGCCCCTATACCTTTTTCGAAAAAACCAGCACCACTGTGTTTCGAACCCGGGTATACAGGCTCACAAACCGCGTTCGCAAGCCCTTAGCCACAGAGACCGTTTCTTTTCTCGTCAGATTTAAATTTAATAATTTATAATTTATAACTTCTTCATAATTTTAAGATCAATTTATTATAATGTAAAACATTTTTTAAAAAAATATACCTTTAATTAATAATGTATAAATTCTTCATGTTATTTTACAGCATTTTTTTTATTTTTCCAGATTTAGTAATCTTTTTATTTTCTCTTTTCAGGTTCTGGAAGACAGAAGAGATATTGAATGCCAAGACAGGTCAGTCGCCAACAGAGGTAGTATTTCTCTAATTAAGGACATTTTTCTACGGTGAGTTGAATTTACCTTTATAGTTTTAATAACTATTTATTATTATGTACAACTTTTTAAAAATAAATATACAGTATCTTTAATTTCTTTTTCATTTCTTCTCAGAGTTCACAGTTAGTTAGTCGACAAATCATCCTCATTGAACATCGAACAATTCAATGCATAAGTGTTCAGTTTATTAATCTTCTTTGGCTTTCTGCATACTTTTCTTGTTTACTTCCATAGTCAGGCTACTTGTGATCGAAGCAAAAGCACCGGAACCTTTCTTTGCAATGACAGTGTCACCTTCTGTCCGTAGTTCCTGACTAGTTAGATGCAAATCTGAAATAGTTAATAATTTATAACTTCTTCATGTTATTTTACAGCATTTTATTAATCTTGTTTTTCTTCTTTCTTTTCAGGCTCTTTTCAGAATCAACTGATGTCAAGTTGCATATATATTGTAATAATAAAAATATAAATCTGTTATATAATATTAATAAAGATTATTAACGGCAAACTATACGAGTACATATTCATCTGTTGACACTTGTGTGCAAATTTACTAATTTTGTTTTAGACGAACCTCATAACAACCATTTGTCCCAATAATATACCTGTGATAACCAATAATAATCAGTGCTCAATGAGTTGATTTTGGTGAGGCCGAGTCAAAGAGAGAGTATTATTTCATTGAATCAATTTTGTTTTTAAACGAACATCTTAGCAACCATACATCACTGCGACCAGGGTTGCCAGGCCTAATTGCTCATTTTAATTGCTAATTAGGTCACCACACATCATACTGACACAGCAAAGACACCATAAGGTCTGTAGCATCATTCCGCATATTACCAAATTCATCTGGTAATTTTGAAAGCTAAAATTAAGAAAACGTACGCTAATTTGTGAAATAGTAATTAATTAGCGGCCATTTTTAATTGCTAATTAGGTCACCACACATCATACTGACACAGCAAAGACACCATAAGGTCTGTAGCATCATTCCGCATATTACCAAATTCATCTGGTAATTTTTAAAGCTAAAATTAAGAAAACGTACGCTAATTTGTGAAATAGTAATTAATTAGCGGCCATTTTTAATTGCTAATTAGGTCACCACACATCATACTGACACAGCAAAGACACCATAAGGTCTGTAGCATCATTCCGCATATTACCAAATTCATCTGGTAATTTTTAAAGCTAAAATTAAGAAAACGTACGCTAATTTGTGAAATAGTAATTAATTAGCAAAATAATTTGCGGCCATTTTTACTTCCTAATTAGGTCACCAGATATCATATCAAAAAATAAATGACATGACCAGTTAGGCCTTGCAACCCCGATCGCAGTGATGTATGGTTGCTAAGATGTTCGTTTACAAACAAAACAGATAGTCTCAAAAAACACCAAAATTTTGATAATCTGGGCCAGATTTTGACCAGGACGCAAAAAATTCCTCCAGTGAGCACTCTTTTGTGAAAATTTTAGTCAAAAGGTCACGACACTCAAATTTACATAACTCAGCTTAGAATTGAGACACACAACTCATTGAGGTACCGTTAGATTTGGTTTTTCAAGGCCTATCTATCTGTGGTTCTCCCAATAGTAAATGATCAATTTGAAAATCACGATCAGAAAGCCTACAGATAGTACCTGTTTTTCTTCAGCTGTATGATTTTGCATGGACAAACTGAATACTGCCAGAAACCGGTTTAACTATACCTTAGAGAAAGATGCCGACTGCATGAAGTATGAAACTCTACTTCGAATATTTCGAGAAAGAATGTTTAACATTTTCTCAGCCCTTATCTTTCACTAATTACGTTCCAGACCCGACAGTAGTTTTGTTTCATTATTTCTTTCAGTCGGTCGTCCTTTTTTTCCATTACCCCTACCCCGTTTAACCTCATAAGCGAAGTTATAATTAGGACTCATCCCAACTTCAGATTAATAATTCTTTGACCAAATTAGCCACATTTAGTAAATTAATTTGAAAGCGATTGTTGTCCATAGGAGGCAATGTCTAATATATTATTTCTATTACCGAATTCTACTTTTGTAGTTTCCCTGTCTGCTTGCAACAATTGTAACTCCTGATTTAGAGAAGACTTTAGATTTGGAACGTCTGTTTGTTGTGTTCGAAATTTGTTGAAGTTCTCTGTTTATTTTAATCATTTAAATGTCTTCTAAGGATGAAATTCACGACGGCAAGAAAAAGCGTTTATTAAAAGGAGACATTCCTCCTGGTTTAAATGAACCAAAAAAGCACAAGGCTGATTTTCTTTATAAGGTATGTTAGTTTTATGTTTCACTGTGAGTCAGTCACACTGGCTTTTTTTCTTGGGAGAGTTTATACGGACTCGAGTCCGAATAGACAGAGTAGTTTATACGGACTTGAGTCCGTATAGACAGAGTAGTTTATACGGACTTGAGTCCGTATAGACAGAGTAGTTTATACGGACTTGAGTCCGTAGAGTAGTTTATACGGAGCTGGGTATAACTGAAGTATGAAGCTGTTTAAATATCAAGAATAATTTTCCAGATTGGTATCCTCAATGTGTCCCCATGCGAGTTACAGAATTGTTAACTTGCGTTTCTGTACACTTACTGTTTACTACAGGCTTCCATCTTTGTTGACATTACCGCCCTACTATTTCCTGCTATTGATGTCCTCATAATTCCAGTCCAAGCTGACAGTAATATGCGTCGCCTCAGAAAGACATGATTAGGCAATTCAAACACCAGGCTTCCGACTTACTGGCCTGATGAATTCACAAATAAACAAGGAAATGCTACGCACATAAAGTGCAGGAAAACCTGGTATATGTGAAGCAGGTTGAAAAGAGAGAGGGGGGAGATAGATAACGAAGATAGTGTGAGAGACAGAGATACGAGAAAGATGTGTTGAAAGACATAAAGTGATAAAGACAAGTGAGAGAAAGAGGGAGGGATATATATATATATATATATATATATATATATATATATATATATATAGAGAGAGAGAGAGAGAGAGAGAGAGAGAACTCGTGTTCGGTTGGCTAAGCGCCTTTCCCAAGACAACAAAAGTAGAGGATAGATAAGAACGGAAAGACAAGTGTGCAGGTTCTTGTGCAGCAAGATAAAGAAAGACACATGTAACCAACACAAAACACAAAAACCCTAGGAAACATTGTTTGCTGCCAAAAGCGAGATCATCAGACCAGCACTGGTTGATACCAACTTATTTGTTCTTCATTTACCAGGTATCTGTTATGTGGTTACTTCAATTAGCGAGTAGGACAGAGTGGGACAGGTCGGGAGAGAACATACCGGGCACTGCTCTTGCTGAGACCTCGCTTGATACGGATGTTGTCTGTCTAAATGATGGGACACCAACTAGGCAGGCAATGAGACTGGGGGACCCTGACACCGCCATCGACCTGGCGCTTGTATCTCAAGAGGCGGCATCCACAAAATGGAGTGTCCTTGGGGATTGTAGAAGCGACCACCTGCCCCGCTCTGTACTGGTACCTAAGCCCAGTACAGTCAGGGCTATAGACCAAGCCATGTGAGAAAACCCGGGTCAAGGAGGTCTTTCTGGTGACTGCCGAGTCCATCAACGATGAATGGCGGTATTTACTATTTGTGGATGCATTTGTAAAGAAAAGAACAAAAGAAAAAAAGGAAAAATATAAAAAGTGGTTGAAGAGCAAACAGGAATGTGATTATAGAGAATACAGAATAGCGAGAAGACATGTGAGTAGAATAGTAAAGAGGGAAAAACAAAAAGACTGGGAAGAGTATGGAGAAACCCTAAATAAAAACTACAAGGAGGCAACCAGAAACTTCTACAAAAAGATAAGTGCAATGCGAACCAGAGGAGAACCCTTTGACCCAACTGAAATAATTAACAGCGAAAATGGAGAACCAATAAGTGAACAAAAACAGATCCTAATAAGATGGAAGCAGTACTTCGAACAACTTCTCAACATCCCATCAGATGTCACAGGAATTCAAGAGACCTACACAGATGTCACCGAAGAACTAGAGCCAGACATACTAAAAGAAGAAATTATAGAAGCCATCAGATTAGCCCCATTGAACAAATCACCAAGACAGGATGAAATACCAAATGAACTAATTAAAGCAGCAAGAGAAGTAGGAACAGCTTGGCTACATAGACTATTCAACCACGTTTGGGTAGAATAACAGACACCACGAGACTGGGGAAACGCCATAATTATCCCAATTTGGAAAAACAAAGGCAGCAAAAGAGATTGCACACAATACAGAGGCATTTCACTGTTGAGTCATACTGGGAAAATATTTTGCAAAATTCTTGAAAAAAGATTACGAACTACTTTAGAACCACAGCTAAGCGAAACGCAGCTTGGATTTAGGAAAAACAAAGGATGCACAGACGCCATTTTTGCTCTTAGACAACTTATAGAAAAATCAATCGAATTCAATGAAACACTCTACTTAGCCTTTGTCGACCAAGAAAAGGCATTTGATAGGGTAGATAGAAACAAGCTGTAGGAAATCCTTAAACAATATGGAGTGAGTACACATGTAACAAACCTATGTAGAAGTTTATACAACAACAGTGAATGCATAGTGAGAGCAACTGAAGGACACTCAGAACCCTTCACCATAAGATCTGGAGTACGACAAGGTTGTGTCCTGTCCCCTCTCTTGTTCATAACATATATAGACAACATATGTAAAGAAACCAGCCAAGCAGAGACAGCAAGAATACCGCATGACGAGAACACAGAAGAATAACCATCTGCAAATCTAACCATTAGAGAAATCCTGTTTGCGGACGACCAAGCACTAATAGCAAAATCAGAAGCTGAATTACAAGACCACATGAATAGTCTAAACGAAATGTGTAGGGAACATAACATGAAAATTAGCACAAGCAAAACAGAGGTAATGACTATAACTAAAGAAGAACAAATAGCAACAATTCACCTAAACGAACATCCCTTGAAACAAGTAAAGAGCTTCAAGTACCTAGGAAGTATAATATCATCAAATGGCAGATCAGGAGACGAGATCGAAAATAGGTGCAATAAGGCAAATCAACTCATTGGACAAATGGCACCAATACTAAAGAACAAACATGTATCAATAACTACTAAGAAAGCACTTTACAACACAATCTTCCTACCAACTCTGTGCTACCAATGCCAAACCTGGACAATGACAGAAAAAGAGAAAAGAAAAATCACAACAACAGAAATGAGGTTCCTGAGAAGAATACTCAACGTATCAAGAAGAGATAAGATCAGAAATGAAGAAATCAGGACTAAAGTGGGGGTTAAAGCTGCTCTAGATTTTATTAGAAAGCAGCAAGTCAAATGGTTTGGCCATGCAAGTAGGCTACCAGTCAACAGCATGCCACAACAAGCAATGATGTACAGACCAGATGGAAACAGAGGAAGAGGCCGATCCCGTAAACGTTGGACGGAGGGAATAACAGAATCCATGGGAATGTCGATATACGAAGCCCATAACCGGGCACTCTCACGAAGTTTATACTTCACCTCGACACCGCAAGGTACAAGAGGAACATGATGAGATGAGATGAGATGAGATGAGATGAGAACAAATGCATCCATACTTCAAGAGTTGAATATTGAAGAAGCTTGGGTATTAAAGATGATAAAACAAAGAAAATTGAAATATTGTGGTCACTTGAAACGTCACGAAAGTCTGGATAGAACAATAATGGAGGGGTATATGCCTGGGAAGAGAGGAAGAGGAAGGCCAAAGAGAAGATGGGTGCAGGATGTGGCGGATGATCTCCAGATGGGTGTATCGGACGCAGGGCATGTTAGTTAGTTAGTCGACAGATCATCCTCATTGCACATCGAACCATTCAGTCCATAAGTGCTCGGATCCCCTCCTCATCAAATCCCTAAGGGAACATGACCTAGTGAATGTCTGTGTCTCGCGCCATGTTATTGCTTTACTTACTGCCATGACTTCAATAAAGATGACAAGGCATGTCTGCCCCACCCCTGTTATTTAAAACAAATGTTTTCCCTCACGGAGAACTCATTTCATTTTTTTATATGTGATGCCTTTATAAATTAACGATCGATGGATTCCCGTAATGACATCTATTTCCAAAGCGATTTTCTATCAATGTCATTAAAAAAAATATTCTCTCGCTGGTGAGGAATCGAACCTCAGTCTCCCGCGTGACAGGTGGAAATGCTTACCACTAAGCTACTGAAAACACAATGAAAACTTTACAAAAATGTGTAATATAGTCAAACACATGTCCCGATGACGCAGTTCACGTGACCAGCCGGGGTTTCCGGAAAAAAACGGACCGGAAAAAACGAAGTGGAGTCCGAATAGACAGAGTAGTTTATACGGACTTGAGTCCGTATAGACACTTCCTTTTTTCTTTTCTTTCGGATTACACTTGAATATTTTATGTCATGTTATGCCGGAAATATAGGTACGTTTTGTGAATATTTACACCTCCATAGTTGGATCATCATCATCACCAAATACCTTGCCGACTAGCGTCAAGAATCCTCTCTCTCTCTCTCTCTCTCTCTCTCTCTCTCTCTCTCTCTCTCTCTCTCTCTCTTTCTCTCTCTCTCGTATCTGTCTATCTATCTATCTATCTATCTATCTATATATCTATCTATCTATCTATCTATCTATACTTCCTTTCTTTAAATATCTGCAGATAATGAATCATAATGATGCGACCAAAAAATTAGTATTGCCTCTTTCGATTATTTTTCAAATTTTCACCCTGATATTCAGGAATGCATCTTTACAGAACAGAATTACGAAAATACAGGACATTGCAGCGACTAGCCTTCATCTCAGCAAACAAATATATACACAAAACACAACATATAGTCACGGAGAAGACCCTCCGGTGACTACATTAAGGCAATAGGACGGGATGAGAAGAACTAAAAAATAAACAAAATGAGAGCAATGAAGAGAAAATGAACATATGAAAAAACATGTTACTTATCTGTACTACTACCACAGATGTCATCTTTATCCTCTTTTATAAATAGCCACGGGAGTCTGTGGGTCATGGGGACCGGGTTAGGGGATGATACCAGGGCAATGGGTGGTAACGGTTCAGTGAAAGTCCCAGATAAATTAGTAAAATTTGGTGGAACTGTGGTAAAGCATGGAAATGTAGACAATATAAAATAACACAAAGTAATGCAGCTTTACATAACAGAATTATGACACATACAGGACGTTGCAGTGACTAGCCTTCATCAGCAAACAAATACATGCACGAAACACAACATATAGTACAGGAGAAGATCATCCGGTGACTACGTTAAGGCGTAAGGACAGGATTAGAAGAATAAAAAGATGAAAAAAAGTGAGAGCAATGAAGAGAAAATAAAAATATTTTAAAAAATGTTTCTACTTAACTCAAAGAGTCCGAGGTTGTACTGATGGGTAGCTAGTAGGTAAGCACGCTTGTCGCCCCAGCTCCCAATATATGTAGTGATAGTTGTAAATACAATTTCAAATTAAATAACAAATTGTTTTTTGTATCTTTTTGTTGATAATAGCCTGAAAACCTGACTCCAGGCTCAGAGGAAGATGAAGCTCTGCAAGCAGATCCGTTGGTTGACCTACAATCATTTCAGGCATCCTGTGACTTCCTGAAAAGTGCCATCAAAGAGATCAAAGAGTTAAAGAAAAAGCCTGCTGATGTAAGTTTATCTCCTGTATTCTGTTCTGTGGTAATGGACATTCGGGTAGCAATTGTTTGCATGTGGTTTTGTCATTATACTTGGTCATGTTTGCAATATCAAAGGCACAACTCCCACTGACATTGTTGAGACACTGCAAATAAAGTTGTTGAAGATCTTCTGGCTTGGGCTCCAACACTAGATGAGAACAGAAAACTTGAGACAACAGAAACAAACTTGCCTGCAATGAATTATAAATGTAATGAGGAGAAACCAGAATGAAACAATGATACGAGGAAGCAAGTAGAATCAGCAGCAGTGTTTGACTATATTAAACAACAGCAAATCAGAGGGTTTGGTCATGTGAGAAGATAATCACAACCAGTGTACTAACCACTAAGTTGATGAAGAAGACTAGGGGGCCACACTAAGAGAGACACATATGCTGTCTTGCAAGTGGACTGGGAGAATTCACAATTTAGATCAGAAGTACCTAACAGATGTATGTTACATATGGCAAAATAAATGTTGCTATGCTTAATGGGTTAAATGCCTGTGTTAGAGAGTTTATACACCGAACAGAGCCTCTTCTGATGTTTTTTAATAGGAGGATTTTGGGGCGAAATGGCTAGTTTCTAGTGACATGAAGACAGTCTGTAAAGTCAATCATTTGTCACTTTAAAGATGACAGGATTTTAGTGATATATATTATATATATGATTTTTAGAACATGTTCTTGTCTTCAACAGACCTCCACAGACATCAGCTCCATCAGGACAGATGCCACAATTCATTTCATTCATATGAAGAAATTGAACAGGTTGGCTCATTTTCGATGTCGGAAAGTTCGGGAGATCACCAATGAGGTAATTTTTATTAAAATATTTCTTCATATGTCAGTTTATCAGTAACATATTTTGTATGAGCTTTCATCGGATGTCATTATTTCCTTATGTTTAGTGCAGGGTTTTTCTCTCTCTTTGAGTAAAAGTTTCAACGGAAATTACATGCAGATTTGTCTAAAATTATATTGCTATTTCCCTATCACTTTAAAAAATTGGGGCTTTTAGACTTATGTTACAGAAAAATTCTTAGAATATCATGAACCAAGATGAATAAAAATACTCACACTAAAAAATCTGAACATTGAAGAAAACTAAGTCATAAACAGCATCATGTCTGGGAAACTAGAATACTTTGGCTGTGTGAAACATCACAGTGGTTTGGCAAAATTAACTGATTCATTGCCGTAGAATGATTAATCATCTTAAGCGACTTGCATTATAATACAACATGTCTTCTACCATATTAACAACGTTAAAGTCATAACTATGACACACCCCTTCTTCCTATTTTCCGCCATCCAGTTTTGTTTAACGTCAAGTACTTCGGTTTATATATGAGGAAGTTATTCTTGTGTCATGTCTCCACCTGCAAGAGGTAGAGGGATTTGCATATCCAATGACCCCAAGAGCTATACTGATGGTAGCACAGCTTCTGGTAGGGTCTCCCATGTTAGACCCATCAAATGGTAAGAACCCGATGAAGATGGACACAAATCTGCTGCCCTGTAAACTGGAGACAGTCAAAAGGCTAGAGATAGCAAACCTGAAAAAATGCTTCTCAAAGTCAGATGTACTGAGCCACAGGCGTGACAAACCATACAAGGCAATCTATTTTATAGTGTCCCAATTATTCATATCGGAGAACAATAAATTTATATGAATTCTTGAAAAAGTGTCCATATTGTAAGTTTTTAACATTTAATTTTGTTTTTGTGTTAAATATTTAACATTTTAATGTCTGCTGCATGTGCCAGACACAACCTTGAAAAATTCTAAATTACCATGAAAATACCTCAAAAACCCCTTGAAAAAGGTTGCTAGATTTGGGGATGTGATCCCTGCACACTCTTGTGATTGTAGTAAAAGCATTTCTGACTTCCTTAACAATTCTGCCATGGGAGTATTCTCATTACCACTGTTGTCATTGATGTGGGTCTTGAGCTATGAATCTCTTGTCGCAGAATTCCACTCTGCATCTCTTGTAGAACTTTGTAAGAACAAAAGGATGACTCAAGTTTGGGGGAATTGCTACACAAGCTTCTTGTACAAGCAATACAGTAGTGTCTATCACAACCATTGCAGCATGGGTGTGAAGAGCTTTGTAGTTCACATGAACATTCTTTTATGTAGTTTGATGATGAGATCCAGACTATATATCTAAATAGAGTAATTATGACTGAAAGATGGGATGTAAAGAGTTAAAGACAGTTGTATCCTCAAGTCAACACTCTCCCACTCACCCACCCATGCACACACACACTCTCTCTCTCTCTCTCTCTCTCTCTCTCTCTCTCTCTCTCTCTCTCTCTCTCTCTCTCTCTCTCTCTCTCTCTCTCTCTCTCTCTCTCTCTCTCTCTCTCTCTAGCATCTTGGCAGTGTTCATTGTGTATACATTGTTGCTTCCAGGCCAAGTACAAGATTGATCAGTGCCACCTGCAGCTGCAGAACCTGCTCTACGAGGCCATGCATTTGGAAAAGGAGATCACAAAGTGCATGGAATTCAAGTAGGTGGAACTGTTGCCTTGTACAATGGACATGGGTTTGTGTGTATAATGTTGTTTGTTTATTAGCATCTGTGAGGTGAGAATCTTAAATACATTATCATGCTTAAATTTGGCTTCTTCCTCTTCTTTTCTGCTTCCCTATTTTGTCTTTTGGCATCATGTCTTATGAGAAGGGACATCTAGATCAAACTTTGCACTTCATATATAGTGGTATTCACAGCCGCAGATATTCAAACAGTCCATCGTTTGTGGGGTACTCTTACTCTTTTTCTATTGTCTTAAATGCTGGAGCTATCTGTGTGGGGTGGGTGTCTTGTAGTATTCTTGTGAGATGACCAAACCATCTGGCCTGCTGCATTTTAATGTTGCATGACAGTTTATCTCACCAGCTTTCTAATGTAATTGTTTCTGTTCTCGTCTCTTCTCATTACATTTAGAATTTGTTTAGCTGTGCAAGTAGCTAGCAAGTAACACTGTCTGAAAGGGGCATTATTATGCTTCAGGTACTGTGCCAACTGGTATAGGTGATCATGTGACTCCACAAGACAATCCCCACTCTATAATTAACAGTTTGTTTGCTGACATCTTTCTATAACTATTCTGTCAGAATTGTCTTATCTTCTTCATTCACTGTCAGATAACCATCTCTACCTCTCTAATGACGTTGACAGTCTGTTTTAGGTTACTCTTGCCATCGTGCACTTTTCCCTAATTGGGGTGCATACATTCATCACTCTAGTCACCCCTTAAGATAGGACACCAAAGAGTTAGTTTTATATCCTTCACAGGACATCACAGTCAACCTCAGCATTTGATGGCTGTTTGTGATTTCTTGACAAGTTTACGTTTAGTAGTTTGCCATTGCTTTATGAATGACCGACACTCATACTATTGTGTGGATTATGAATTGCCCACAGCTGTGTTTCTGGTGCTGTATACAGGATTGTGAATTGCGTTCGTAACCCCTTCATCACAGAGCCAGAGAGAGTGCTAACAGACAATACTAGGGAGAAGAGCAAGGGGTAGAAAAAGGACAATGCAGTCTATCAATACCTACATGAATGGAATTAAAGAGAACAGTACAACATAGGTATTTATGAAATGGAATGATCAGGGAGCACTGTGACCAACTAGAAGGCTGGAATACTTGATGATGATGCTCCCCACGTGGAATCGGTTGTCTTGGAGGACATATCTGGTGCAAGATTTCCCTCTCCAATGGCAAACTACTGAACGTAAACTTGCCCAGGAATCACGAACAGCACAAAAATGCTGGGGTTGACTGCTACGTCCTGTACAGGATATGCAGCAAACTTTTTTAACGTATTTTCCTAAAGCTGGACTGGTAGTCCATGGTTACGTCGCCCTGCTGCTGAGTTGAGTGCGTGGAGCGAAACTGTGAGCTGTGAATTTTGTGTGGAGTGCTGTTACATCTGTCCATGGTTGTTTGTACCGTGAACTGCATGTTCAGAAAAATGGCTACCGGCCAGTCGTTAAACTAACTGGGTTGCCTTATGCAGCCATGTGTGGCTGCTGGTTTTCAAGTGACTGCCACTCCTGTTGACGATGAACTGTATTTTTTGTGGCAGACTTTTGTGTTGGCATTCTGGCAGCGGCATTATGCATAGTATAACTATGCGGGATGTTGGTTTGTTGAGACTCCTGTTTGTTCCACTTTTCACATGGGGCAGTGAGGAGCATTTTGTGTTATATTCACTGGCACATGAATGGAGCGTAATGGGGCGACCCTTAGCTGTGAAGTTGGAACCGCGGCTAACTAACTAACATACTGTTGCCTGACGTTTGCTTCAATTCTAGGTCTAAGGATGAAGAGATTGAACTCGTTCCTCTGGAGGAGTTTTACAAAAGCGCGCCAGCCACTGTTTCAAAACCTGTAAGTTTTTTTGTCAGAACCTTGTAATGTATTTTTTCAAGAGGTTTTATTCTGTAGTTAGAAACAGAGATGAATATCATGGGGAGGACATGAAAGGAGCTGCAGGAGGTAGCAACAGATAGGATGGCATGATGTCAATTGGTTAAGGGTCTATGCTGCAGAAGGGAAGAGGACAGTAGAAGAATTTTACTCCGTGTGTAAAAAAGTATAATGGCAGATAAATTGTAGGGAGTGTGAAGTACTGGATCTTCACTCGCTCATTGAAGAAAAAGATGTTCCGCCCCCGTTCAACAGTCAGTCTCTCGTTTGATTATATTTGGGGCCCTTATGGTGTATCTGCCGGCTTCCTGGCCTAGAGGTTAGCGACTTTTCTCCGTAATCTCGTATACTCTCGTAAGTAACGTGACGATGGTGAGAATCAGCAGTGGTTCAAATTACGGGGTATGTCCGCCGGCCGCTCAGAAAGCAATGGCAAACTACTGAGCATAATCTTGCCAAGAAATCAACAATCAGCTGAATGATGCTGATGTTGACAGCGATGTCCTGTAAAGGATATGCAAACATTTATTTTATGGTGTGTCTGTTTCTGCTTGCATAGATGGGGCTGCGTATTTTGCTTCCTGGAGTTTATGCTTTTTCTGTATTTGTGTGAATGTCATCCTTGTTGTCATTTCCCATGTCTGGTCAGAGTCGCACACTTGTAAGGCCTGGTGACAAGTGCATGGGCCTTTACGGCTCAATCCGGAGGGAGAATTGTGAAGGAAGAGTCTGGTGCTTTTGCTTTGACCACAAGTAGCCTAACTATGGAAGTCATGGCAGTAAGTGAAGCAATAACATGGCTCGAGGCACAGACATTCATGCATGTGTCCTTAGTGACTCAATGAGTATGCTCAGGAAGATAGAGAAGGGGTGGGTCCAAAGAGAGTGGTTGCTGTCTCTGGAGCGGTCTCGGCTGGCAAAGATTAGTTTCATATTCGTGCCAGGACATGCGGGTGTACAAGGAAATAAGCGGGCCGACAGGCTTGCAGGTAAAGCTACTGTGAAGGCGGACGAGCCATGGTCCAGGTAGACATTCTGAATGCTCTACAAGAAGTAAGTCGTTTATGAGAACCGAGTGATGACTGTGAATCTACAACCATGGTCAGGCTGCGAGAACAGCTAATAGAGGTGTGGCCAAACAAGAACACTACACAGGAAGCCAAAGAAGATTAATAAACCAACACAGAACTGGTGTCATGAGCCGCTACAATCTGCGGGATTTGCTAAGAAGGGGATCCGAGCACTTGTGGACTAAATGGTTCAATGTGCAATGAGGATGATCTGTCAACTAACTAACTAAGGCCTGGTGTTGTTGTGTTCCCGTCCCGTCTTATGGTGGTTTTTCTTTCAGGGAGTGGTCTACCAGTCGTCATCCCTCGTGATACTTCACTCATTCTAGATTAATATCATACTGAGGTAGGGAGCAATTCCCTTCCTCACAACCTCTCTTTCACTGACACTTCTAAAAGTTGTACTGGTTAGGGCATTAGCCTGCCAAGACAGTGGTCTGGGTTCAATCCCCACCAGAGGCAATATTATTTTTTGAAACCAGCACAGTTGTGAGGTTGGCCCAACCTTATACCAGAAGGCTTCACATTAAAACCTTACATTTTGTGTGTGTGTGAATATATTCTGAAAAAGTAAAGAACGAATGTATCATTTTTCGATGTAGTCACCACAGCATTCAATGCAAGTCCTCCAGTGCTGATAAAGTGCTTGGATTCCTGTAGAAAAGAATTACATGTGGTCACTACTTGATGTGTCTGACCTGGTCGTGAGGGGTCTGTCACAGAAGTCACACCATTTTGAAACTTCCTACTCCACTCATACACTTGCTGGACTGACAGGCATGCATCAGCATACTGGACCTTCATTTGTGGATGAATTTCTGTAGGTTTCACCCCTTCACTGATCAAAAAATGGACAACAGAAGGCTGCTTCTAATTGGTGCATGTCAAAAGTGGGATGGCCATCTTTAAACTGTCTTTGTGGCGTCACCATGTTCATCTGCACCATGATGTCACGTGCTGAACACACTTGACATTCTTAACAACAATATTGACGGGTTACAAGATAATGACATGGTTATTGTAATTTCTATCACACTTTTAAGGTTTTCATTTGAAGTCCCCTCATATAATGAGTGCTGGAAAATGTTGAAAATATTCTGGGAATGGTACAGAAAGGAAAGACAATGAGCAATGGAACTGGCCAACCCACCTCATATCTCATGGCCTAGAATATGTGAAGGCGTACACTTCACACCCTCGTGGCAATATCTGCTATGGGACTGTCCATTTTGACCCATGATACAAGCCTGTCACTGCAGTAGATTCAACCTGGACCACTGCCTTACTGAGCAAGTGCACTGACCACTGTCACATTGTGGCTCCATTCTGTGTGTAAACTTCACTAGAAACACATAGGAATGGTCATGGTATCATGGCTAAAACCAGGCAGCGCCCCACAGAAAGCGGTAACTCTTTGATATCACAGGGTAGAAAATCCAGGCCCATCCTCACAAGAGATGGATAAGTAACTCACAGGGTAGACAGCCAAGGCCTGTCCTCACAAGAGATGGATATGTAACTGACAGGGTAGAAAGCCAAGCTCACAAGAGATGGATAAGTAACTGACAGGGTAGACAGCCAAGGCCTGTCCTCACAAGAGATGGATATGTAACTGACAGGGTAGACAGCCAAGGCCTGTCCCCACAAGAGATGGATAAGTAACTCACAGGGTAGACAGCCAAGGCCTGTCCTCACAAGAGATGGATATGTAACTGACAGGGTAGACAGCCAAGGCCTGTCCCCACAAGAAATGGATAAGTAACTCACAGGGTAGACAGCCAAGGCCTGTCCTCACAAGAGATGGATAAGTAACTCACAGGGTAGACAGCCAAGGCCTGTCCTCACAAGAGATGGATATGTAACTCACAGGGTAGACAGCCAAGGCCTGTCCTCACAAGAGATGGATATGTAACTCACAGGGTAGACAGCCAAGGCCTGTCCTCACAAGAGATGGATATGTAACTGACAGGGTAGACAGCCAAGGCCTGTCCTCACAAGAGATGGATAAGTAACTCACAGGGTAGAAAGGCCAGGCCCATCCTCACAAGAGATGGATATGTAACTCACAGGGTAGACAGCCAAGGCCTGTCCTCACAAGAGATGGATATGTAACTCACAGGGCAGACAGCCAAGGCCTGTCCTCACAAGAGATGGATATGTAACTCACAGGGTAGACAACCAAGGCATGTCCTCACAAGAGATGGATATGTAACTGACAGGGTAGAAAGGCCAGGCCCATCCTCACAAGAGATGGATATGTAACTCACAGGGTAGAAAGGCCAGGCCCATCCTCACAAGAGATGGATATGTAACTCACAGGGTAGACAGCCAAGGCCTGTCCTCACAAGAGATGGATATGTAACTGACAGGGTAGACAGGCAAGGCCTGTCCTCACAAGAGATGGATATGTAACTCACAGGGTAGACAGGCAAGGCCTGTCCTCACAAGAGATGGATAAGTAACTCATATGTTAACTTTTTTAATGCTCTGTAACATTGCATTTTACCTTTGTTAATCCTCTGTAACAATGCATTTTACCTTTGTGAGTCCTCTGCATGATTGCAATTTAACTTTGTGAGTCCTCTGCAAGACTGCAGTTTAACTTTGTGAGTCCTTTGCAAGACTGCAGTTTAACTTTGTGAGTCCTCTGCAAGACTGCAGTTTAACTTTGTGAAACCTCTGTAGGACAGTGTTATAGCTCTTATGTCCATGGCATTTATATTGAGATCGTGTGAGCCTTAAAAAGGACTTCCATCCATCTGAGTTCAAAACTTCTCCTCAGACCCAGTACCAAAGTACATTCCACTGGGACTGTGTTACAGCACTCACTTCCCCTCTCCAGTCTCAGAAACCAGTTGGGTGTGAAAGACGGGTAGTGTTGATCCTGATATCTACTGGGGGGCATATTCAGTTCTAAAGAGTCGTGATTCAGCACAGAACGTACGAGCTGGCCGAGGTTAGGCCTGGGTAGGTCATGCTTCCTCCATGGGTTACACATGAGGGGGCTTCAAATGAAAACCTTTAATGTTTTTTTACTCTTTGAGTTGTCCAAACAGGCGGAAATCACTTGTGGCTAGGTCTGACAAGTACGGGGGATGTGGGACATGCTAAAAGTGGAGGTCTTCGATGGTTTCAACCATTGCACGGGCAGTGTGGGTTTGAGCATTGTCATGTTGCAAAAGGCACCTTTACTCAGAAGTCCACGTTGTTTGGATTTGATTATGGATCAAAACTTCCTACTCCACTCACACACTTGCTGGAGTGACAGGCATGCATCACCATACTGGACCTTCACTTGCCGATGAATTTTTATAGGTTTCACCCCTTCACTGATTAAATCGGATAACAAAGCCGCTGCTCCTCTTTGATGCATGTCAAAAGTGGGGTGGCCATCTTTAAACTGCCCTTATGATGTTGCCGTGTTCGTCTGCACCATGATGTCACGTGCTTAACACTTGTGAATCCTTAACAACAATATTGACAGGTCACAAGACAATGGCATGGATCTTGTAATTTCTATCACACTTTTCAAGTTTTCATTTGAAGCTCCCTCAATATCTTTGTCAATGGTCTCCAGCGCGGTGCTCGTAGGGATGTGGTTCTTTAACAAATTACAAATGACTTTAGAGCGGGAAATAAGTTAATAGCAGTTTTTGTTAAAGATAGCTATTGTCTCTTCTATTTCAGGATTTGACCAGAAAGGATGTCCATCAGCAGATGCTGTCGCGCCTGGAGTGGGAGCTGGAGCAGCGGAAACAGTGAGTTGAATTTAGTTTCTGGCTGCGTGCTGTTGATATCTGATGGGAAGTGTAACATGGGATCATCATCATGTGCCATGCCAATTGCTTCCTGCCACCATCTGTCTATACAGCACCATTGCGTCTTCTGCCACTGATCTTTCCATGTTTTTCAGTGCCTCTCTTCTCATTATGTAATGAAAGAACAGTTGACTCCTTTTTATGTTTGTTTATAATGTTCTACCAAAGACGATAAAACAAATAAAATTGAAATATTTTGGTCACTTGAAACGTGATGAAAATTTTGAGAGAACAATAATGAGGGGTATATGCCCGGGAAGAGAGGAAGAGAAAGGCCAAAGATGTGGCGGATGATCCCCAGATGGGTGTATCAGACACGAGACATCTTTCTTATGGAAAAAAGTTTACCGGAAGGTTATGGGAGCCAGGTTCTGCAAAGGACATGCTACTGAATGAATGAATATAATGTTCTACTTTAATTAGTCTTTACCAGGCACTCATTAAATACTCTGGTTATGTTAAGTTAGTTGCATTTCCTTTTCTAGGACGTCAACCCCAGCATTTTTTGGCTGTTTGTGATTTCTTGGCAAGTTTACATTCAGTAGTTTGCCATTGCTTTCAGAAGGACTGGCACTCATACCTTTGTATTGAAACCAACACAGAGCGATCTGCTTCTAAATCGCCAGCAGCTGTGTTTCAAATGCGGTATGCAGGATTATGAATAGCTTTTGTAGCTCCCTTCACCACAGAGCCGGCAGGTTACTCTGATGGTCCGTGGTATTCGCAGCAATCGTCAGAAACTACATCTCTGCCACCTCCAGGTTTTTCCCTAATCTGTTTTTTCTTGTTCTACGGTTCACTGCCACACAGCAGAACTATCTTTGTATAACAGAGATAAAGAAAAGAATTGCTGTATCCAAAGGTTCTTTTACCAGATTGAGCAATACAGACATGTCTCTAGTGCAGTGGTTCTCAACCTTTTTTGGCCCATTTTCTTTACCATATGTTCAGAACGTCATTCCCCCCCCCTTTCAAATTTCCTCCCTATAAATTCCCCGCCTCCCCACCTTTACACAGTGTACATAAAAATGGAAGCTAAATTTAATAACACATACTAGAACAAGTCTAGACATCTACATAGAACGTGATTTGCGGGTCTACTTATGTTATAAAACGAATTTCCCGGTGGAAATTCCCCACCGGTTGAAAACCACTACTCTAGTGCAAAAAATGTACTCACTGAAAAGTTGTTTACGGCCTCTTTTTCAGTGTAAATGTGTTGACCAATGAAATTAAGAGGAGGTCACCATGGCCGAATGGATAAGAGCGCTGACTCTTAACCCTTTACAAGACGCATATTTTTCCTTTTTTAACTTTCAACGGGCAAGATTTTTCAGGTTTTTAGTAAGATTTAGGGTTACGTTAGTAAAAACATCAAATCTAAAGTGTTAGTGAACAGATTTTTTAAAAATAAAAAACAAAATGAATGCAGATCTATTATTTTACTCTCATGTGAAATAAAGAATCCAATGTCGCCAGTAATCCACACATGAACACAATTATTTACAAAATACAACATATTGTTTGTGATTGTCAGTCATCTATACACTATTAACAAACACTCTGCCAACTGCTTACTGGCCTCCAAGATGCTGGGGAAAACAAGTGTCCTTACAGTAGTTCACCTGGCACACATCACAGCCATATGAACTTTCAATGGCTCCTCCTGCAGGGGTACGATGTTTCGCGTTTTTGCACGCCACACAGGCTTTCTTCCTGCCCTCAAACTTCACTTTCTTCAGCCACATTTTCAGAATCAGAATCACTTTCTTCAAAGTCCGAGAGATCCAAAGAGTGTACACTGCTTACGCTGATATCACTGATATTTAGCTCCGATTCATAGTAAACTTTGTGCACTTCAGTGTCACTTAAATTGGACCCAGCAAAATCTGCACTATCACTTGACGAATTGTCAAAATCCATTTTGAAAAACAAAGCATAAAAACCTTGAAAACTATACAAAAATTTGATCAAATTTAAAGAAAACACTTACAAATGGCGCCCACGCTAACAAGCTATCAACAAAACTGAAGGTAAACAATGGGAAATCTAGCAAAGTCTCGAGATCGCGTGTTTACAACTCTTATTTGTCATGGGCGCTTTCAGACGTTTTTCCTGTTTGGTAGTAAAGACGTTTTTGGTCGCTGTGTCCTGTAAAGGGTTAAACGTCTAGTGTGCTGATGCCGAGGTAGCCAGTTCAACCCCTACAACAGTCAGTTGGACTAAAATGTTGACTTCTCGTTCTTGACTTGGGGATGTAAATTATAAGTACCTTAGAAGTATGAGTGGTTTTTCCAAATGGTAAGGGACACTGGTAACAGGGGCAGTTAATCCACACACAAGAATGAGCTCAGGGCACTATAAGTAATAGCATGTTTATGGTTCAAAATGAGCAAATACATAGAATAGTGATGAAGCAGAAGACAGTGGAGATGTGGTTTTTTGAGAAAAATGTTGAGAATAGCATGGACAGAGAATTAAACAAGTTCTGCAGTGACTAGATCACTTATGTCAGGTCTTAGTCAGATATGGCTGAGCTAACATATGACAGTAGACGGGTATACTGCTTTCTGTGAGCCCAGAATCTTGGGCGGCGCTTACCAAACCCAATGCCCCACATTGTGTCAACTACTTCGGGCAGAGGAGTGCAATTGGGAGTGTACCAGCCTTATCCAGATGCAAGTAAATGACCTGAAAACTAAATGTCATGGCAGGGCAAACCAGGCCCTAAGCCTTGGTTGGCAACTGGTCTAGAATCGAAGCTCCGACAGGCGGACCAGAGCATTGCATTGGTGACCCTGCAGCTTGTCTTGTTCCAGATGTATTAGTGTTACCTTTCCTCTGGAGTAAACTAGGCAGGCAAAGAGAGAGTTCATGCTGCATTGGCAATACATGTCTCTACAATTCAGCTCAGGATTTGTGCTATAGAGAGGTATAACTCCACCCCTGGTCAACCGCCATGAGTTGTAGTTATTATGCCTTTTTTGAAGCAAGGTGTAACAAACTATCGTCTGTCAAGACGCCAATCAGTCAGATCATTTATTAAAACCATATGAAACAGGCATGTGAAATTTATGGGGCACACCAAGACAATATGTAGAATATAGAATTTGATCTTGTGTGGAAAATGCCAGGCAAAAAAGACAGAGGATAGCAGAGAAAGATGTTTGGGGGCAACAAATAACATAAGCAATATTAAAATATCAAATGACAAAATGATTGGAGTGTCGTGATTGTGACTGTCGGCTCCAGACAAGGCCTTTGGCAAAGAAGAAGAAAAAGATGAAGAAGGAGCATGCAGTTAAGTACATTTAAAATGTAGTATTTTCTTTCTTCACTGAATTATGGATCCTTGCTGCAAGTATGTTTGTTCTAGCTGTCTTCAGTTTTTTTTTTACATCAGTCTTGATCTTTCTAAACTGTTCTTTCCACTATTTTCATTTGTTGCAACTTCTGATTTCTTCTGTTATGGGTAATCTTTCTCCTTCTAGACTGTTCTTGCCACTATTTTCATTTATTGTAACTTCTGATTTCTTTTGTTACAATTAATATGTCTTTTTCTGGACAGTCTTTTCTCCACTTCTTTCTATTTGTATTCAAATCTAAAGATTCATATTAAATGTAGCATTGATATGTAGAAATAGTACAAATACACAGGTTCTATTGATAATACATTGTTGAGTAAGTGTGTAAAATGTATAGATCACTTTTAGATTGCTTTGTATAGATAGAACATGTCTATTTGCACATTTCTAGACTGGCAATCAAGTTAGGCGAGACCAAATCTGAAAAGGAGAAAGTTGCCCAGGAGATTCAGTCTAGACAAGACTACCTGGACACATTACAACCCAAATTGGCAGCCATTCTTCAGGTATATATATATATGCCATCTGTTTTATGTGTACATTAAATATTTCTTATTGCATGTGGAGGTGAGAGGGAAACCACCACATTATCTTCCTTAGAATAAGTTATTAGTGTGTCATAAATCTAGAATGGAAGAGTGATGTGTTAGAGACTTATCAATCTTTTAGCCCCATTGAACGCACCATGTGTAATCGGCATTTTCCATCTGTACAGAAACACAGTAATCTTGTTTGCTGGACCAATGGTCATGTGTTCAAATGTCCATTGGGGCTAATTTTTTAACATTTATCTGCTCCCATGTTAGTCTTCTAGTTGTTCTCCATTTTCCTGATCCAAACAGTTAAAAAGTTCCAGCATTATCTTGTAGCTATTTGTGATTTCTTGGCAAGTTAACTTTCTTATATATGATTTCTTGGCAAGTTTACGTTCAGTTGATTGCCATTGCTTTCTAAATGACCATCACTCTCACTCATATCATTGTAAGAAAACCAACACAAGGTGGTCAGCTTTCTAAATCACCCACAGCTGTGTTCTGAATCTTAACCCCTTTGCCACAGCCTATGTATAGTTGTACTGGACATACTGTACATATAGTTGTACTGTACATATAGTTGTACTCTACATAATGTTGTACTGATTTAACATTGGAGTTATATATTCCAAGTTTGGTGCTACTTCCACAAATTCTCTATTACTATGAAACATGACACGTTGCTTTCATATTTTTTTCCCCACTTCCTCATTTGGAACTCGAGTGTGGTCAGTACACGCTACTTCTAGTAGCACTGGACTGAATTTTTGCATGTGGGTTAGCTTTCCCTTTTGCCAGTGTCACTCGCCATCAGGTCAACCCACTCCGGCTTCAGAGGTACTTGTAATTTACGTCCCCAAGCCCAGAACAAGAAGTCAACATTTTAGTCCGACTAACCAGTGTAGGGGTTGAACCGCTACCTCATCATCAGCATGCTGGATGTATAACAACGAGCGTGCTTATCCATTTGGCCATGCTCACCTCTGGCTTCATAACTTGTCTGGGTCAGAAATAGCTGGCGGGGACTAAGCACTTTTGGGTGTTTCCAGGTGCAATGATGTGTATTCTGTAACGATATTAGCTTATTATTGAGCAATATGTATGTGTTTCCCATACAGGCTACTCGACCTGTCCAGGACTACTTGGACATGCCCTATGACAGCATCAAGGAGGAGCATCAGAAGGCCCAGCACCTCCCTGTGCCGCTCTATGTCTTGTACATGCAGACCTCAGCATACAAGGAGGCCTGTGGTAAGATGTTGCACTAGAAGGCATTGGGCAGTTCTCAGAACAGCCCTGTTGTGACTGGCCAGTTCCCCCAATTCACAAGTGGTCATCCCTTTTATCCATGTGTTATGTAGTTGAATCGGTTTACTTTGTGTTCGAAAAACATTGTTTTCCCATAGTAAATTTGAATAGCGAAGACACAAACAATAGATTGTATGTTCAGAATAGAGACTGCCGGTTATGATTTTCTGTAGAGTGACATGTTGTTGTTTTGAACTCTGCCTTTTATCTAGTTCACTCTTGTTTTAAATTATGGAGGACAGGTAATGACTTGGGTTCCTTTCCGGTAGAGAAGTAACACATTGTTTTGGGGATATTTGCATTTTCTACACTGGTGTGCAAGACAAAGGTACCATCATTTCACTAACTGTAAATGATAAACATTAAAGATGCCAGTTCTGTGCTTTGGCTGGCTTAATTAAGTTTCACATAGTAGTTTGATTTTTTTTTTTTTTTACGTTTTGATGTGCTATTACTTTTAGCTCACTGGACTGATTATTTGCACGTGGATTAGCTTTTGTCCCCTATTACCTGTGTCCCTCGTCATGTTTGATGAAAGCTCACTTTCCTCCAATAATTCAGCTTTCACATAATTATTATTATAAATTAGAATGAAGAATCAGATTCGCTGTCACCTAACTCGCATGCCGAAAAACCGGCTCCCTAAACAATTTTTTTACGTAGAGTTATATTGTGGTAAATGCTCCCAGGGTGGCCAGAGGAAACACTTTAAAGGCACTCTAAAGATATTGTTCAAAGCTTTTGGAATTCATTTTGACACATGGGAGACTGCTGCAAAATTCATGATATGGATCATTACGTAAGGATGGGGTCAATTGCAAAGCAAACAGGACAGCAAGCGCTGTGAAAAAAGACTTAACAGAAAAATCACCATTGGAGATCCCCTTCCTGGAACGTCAAGCATTCTTTGCCCACATTTTCAAAAAACATTTTGAGTCAAAATAGGCCTTGCCAGCCATTTTAGAACTCACGGCTCAAAACTTTCAAGCCTTACTGAATGAAATTAATGGTCATCATCATACTTGATGGACAAACACATTATACATATGTATGCCTGTCTGGAAGGGGGGGGGGGGTGCATGTGTTCAAATGTCCATTGAGGAGGAGGAATTTTTAATTGGCCTGGACTTCCAGCTAAGCCCAGCCTCAAATGGGTGTCAGGAAATGTTCTGGGAAATAAAGTCAGCCGGTGTTATAATGATGACATCACCCATCAAGTGCTGATTGGTCTATACACATATTGGGTTAGCACCATATACCCAGACCACCTCAAGGCCACTAAAGGCTAAATTACTTTTATCTCATCTCATTGTGTTCCTCTTGTACCTTGCGGTGTCGAGGTGAAGTATAAACAGTGGGAGAGTGCTCACTTATGGGCTTCATGTATCGATATTTTCATGGACTCTGTTATTCTCTACATCCATCGTTACGTGGTCGGCCTCTTCCTCTGCTTCCCTCTAGTCTGTACATCATTGCTTGTTGTGGTATACTGTTAATTGGTAACCTACTTGCATGGCCAAACCATTTGACTTGTTGCCTTCTAATAAAACGTCCTGTAAATGATATGCAACTAACTTTAATTATTTATAAATGTCAAGTTATGAAAGTTTAAAACCGCACAAAGGCTTTATGAACATCAGAAAAGTTAGTTGCATATCCTTTACAGGACGTCACAGTCAACCCCAGCATTTTTTGGCTGTTTGTGATTTCTTGGCAAGTTTACGTTCAACAGTTTGCCATTGCTTTCTGAACGACCGGCATTCATAACATCTTATAAAAACCAATGCAAGGCGATCTGCTGCCAAATCACCCACAGCTGTGTTTCAAACGTGGTATGAGGGATTATGAACAGTGTCTTTTAAACCCTTCACCACAGAGCCGGTTGAACATCAGAGTAAGAGTTAATTTATGTTTTGTTTGTTTGTTTGTTTTTTTCAGACAAAAATCTGAAGGTATCCATTGTGGGAGATGTGGATGCAGCCAAGTCATTGGTCACGTTTACCTTTGAACCAGGTGTGTATGTGTGTCTTGTTGTTGGTGCTTGTTTAAACTGTGTACACATTGATTCGTTTCAGGAGCCACATCTCTTTTGCTTCCTCAGTTATATATATATATATATATATATATATATATATATATATGTGTGTGTTTGTGTGGTTGGTGTCTATCACGTCCCTTTACACAGCATACATTCTTTTTTTCCCATTTGCATTAAATGCATTAAATGGCCTGACATAGCATATTTAAAATACTGTAGACATTGAGGGTGTTTCTAGCTAGGAACATTCTGGAGAGTGGCAAGCAAACTTTTTATGCTACCACTGTAAGTATGTTTGATAATTTCTTGTATTGATTGTCTTGCAGATGAGGATTCCGACAGTGATCAGGATGAACAAGAGAAGGCAGATTCTGTAAGTTCAGCTTTGTTTGTTTGTTTGTGGGCAACAGTGGGCAGTGTGTTTGAGAGGTTTGGTGTCTACTTTTGTCTTAAGAGTTACCAGGTTGGAATCTCAGCTGGGAATTTTTACAAGAATCATTGGTTTCTAACAGTACTACAAACCCACTGATACTTTCAGTATTCTCAGATAAGGATGAAAAATCTGATGTTCCGTGAGCAAGTTAACAATTTCAGAGTTGGCTGCAAGGCTGCTGCCTTGAACAATTGTTAGGAAAAGAGAGCTGCTTATCTTGGACAAAAGAGGTTAAAGGCAGTAGCATTGACCAGCGTTGACCCGTGTCTCCAAAAATATTGCAGGAGGCTGCCCAAGTCAGGAACACTGGCCTCTGAGCTAGAACAGTACATAGCTAGATATTTTTGTAAAAACATTTCCAGCCATGTGTTGGGTGTTCTTCTTTGGGAAGGTTAACCTGGGCAACAAATGCCCGCAGAAGTCGGATGTGTCTGCCTAACGGCGCAAGAGTGCAGCTGTGCTGTAAACAGGCACAACATGGAGAGGTATAACTTCATCCCTGGTCCCCGGCATAGGTTGTAGTTATTATGCCTTTTTTATCATGTGTGCAAGGTGCTAGTAGTAGTAAGAGGAGGGTCCACTGGTCACTGCAGCTCTTTGTAGACTTGTTCATGATTGGTTCAGTTTTACAGCTAAAGTTGTCTACAGGTCTCATGCCAACCCTGCTTCGTCACCTCTTACAGCATGCATGTTGTAGCTGGTTTATTCTACAGATAAGTGGACAGTCCACTACAACTGGTCACTATAGGTCTACACATAAGAATTGAGCATGGCAACAAGAAACAATGGTCCCTCCCTCCCTATTAGGTGAGATGGGGTGGATGCATATTCAGTAAAGTGTAGATTATACTAATAATTGTGAATGCTGTTAGATTTAGTTATTTATCTGTGCATTAGATTTAGAATTTATCGGTGTGTACTTTATTTCAGAAACGGCGTAAAAAGTCAACTGAAGTGAAGAACCTTGAAACGAAGAATAGAATACTGAAGAAACATCCTTTGTCTGTGGTTTTGGATATTACTAGCAAAGGTTAGTAAACTCTCTTTATTGTTTACTTTTTTTTCTCATAATGCCTTTTATATGGCATTGGTCATGTTTGTCCACAGCACCACTGTTTCATATGTTGCCAATCTTTTCCAATATAAGTGTTTGTAACAAGATTGAATTGTCCAGCATCTTCTGTCTTAGTTTTAACCTCTCTCTTCCCCTCCAACTTTCCTGTTAATGCATCTTCAGTTTACCCCATCGTAAGTCATGTCCAGATAGTGTGGATTGTCTGTGTCTGTTTCTTATATGTGTGACTCATTCTATTCATGAGTATGTTTCATTCAAAGCATCTTCCTCACAACAACCTTCTTCTTCTTCTTTCATTCGCTTGAAATTTGTCTATAACTGCAATGTTGTCTCTTGTATGAATTTAACTGTCTGTTTTAGTTCACTCAGTGGTCCATTGAGTTTATCTTCCGCTGTTGTTTCTCTAGGCCAGAAGGTTTGCCTGGATATGTCGTATTTTGGGCGGTCTTGGAACATGTGATTTCACAATCTTTGATGCATAATTGGTCCCATATTACAACAGACTTATAGCCACTGATGCATGATCCATTCCAAATTACTGTAGCCTTCCAATCGCTGGTGCATGAACAATAGAGACGTGGCCGAGAGATTATGGTACCCATCTCAAGCTCACAAGGCACCTGGTTTTATCTCAGCATAGGGCTGGAAATTTTTCCAAGAACCCCTGGTGTCTAATGATAAACTCCCCTCCCCACCTGATCGCTTAGGATATTGGTAGCTAACCTTCTCAAATACATGCACACAAAAGAAAAGGAGGTCCCGTGTGCAAATTATGAACTTTAACAATTCTGTGGCAATTGGACATCTCAAAGAGCAGACTGTTAAGCCACTATCCTGGCAAGCTGTTTGTTGTAATGTAAACCTGGCCATGGGTAGATAGAGCCCATTTCCTGGGATGAAATCTGTCTAGAGGAATCCAACCTTACATTGGTGCCAGATTCGGACAGCCATGGGTAGATAGAGCCCATTTCCTGGCATGAAATCTGTCTAGAGGAAGCCAACCTTACATTGGTGCCAGATTCGGACAGCCATGGGTAGATAGAGCTCATTTCCTGGGATGAAATCTGTCTAGAGGAAGCCAACCTTACATTGGTGCCAGATTCGGACAGCCATGGGTAGATAGAGCTCATTTCCTGGGATGAAATCTGTCTAGAGGAAGCCAACCTTACATTGGTGCCAGATTCGGACAGCCATGGGTAGATAGAGCCTATTTCCTGGGATGAAATCTGTCTAGAGGAAGCCAACCTTACATTGGTGCCAGATTCGGACAGCCATGGGTAGATAGAGCCCATTTCCTGGGATGAAATCTGTCTAGAGGAAGCCAACCTTACATTGGTGCCAGATTCGGACAGCCATGGGTAGATAGAGCCCATTTCCTGGGATGAAATCTGTCTAGAGGAAGCCAACCTTACATTGGTGCCAGATTCGGACAGCCATGGGTAGATAGAGCCCATTTCCTGGGATGAAATCTGTCTAGAGGAAGCCAACCGTACATTGGTGCCAGATTCGGACAGCCATGGGTAGATAGAGCCCATTTCCTGGGATGAAATCTGTCTAGAGGAAGCCAACCTTACATTGGTGCCAGATTCGGACAGCCATGGGTAGATAGAGCTCATTTCCTGGGATGAAATCTGTCTAGAGGAAGCCAACCTTACATTGGTGCCAGATTCGGACAGCCATGGGTAGATAGAGCCCATTTCCTGGGATGAAATCTGTCTAGAGGAAGCCAACCTTACATTGGTGCCAGATTCGGACAGCCATGGGTAGATAGAGCCCATTTCCTGGGATGAAATCTGTCTAGAGGAAGCCAACCTTACATTGGTGCCAGATTCGGACAGCCATGGGTAGATAGAGCTCATTTCCTGGGATGAAATCTGTCTAGAGGAAGCCAACCTTACATTGGTGCCAAATTCGGACAGCCATGGGTAGATAGAGCCCATTTCCTGGGATGAAATCTGTCTAGAGGAAGCCAACCTTACATTGGTGCCAGATTCGGACAGCCATAGGTAGATAGAGCTCATTTCCTGGGATGAAATCTGTCTAGAGGAAGCCAACCTTACATTGGTGCCAGATTGGACATGCTGATTTTTGAGGTGCATAACTAGGTGTGCAGAGCATCCCTTGAAAGAGAGGCAAAACTGAACTGATGTATGTTCCATCCCAGATTACCACAGCCTTATAATCACTGACGTGTGATCCGTGCCATCCAGTTATAAATTCATGTAATCATTGATGTATTTTTTAAATTTTTATTTGCATGTCCTTCACAGGATGTAGCAGTCAACCCCAGCATTTTGGTTGTTCGTGATTCCTGGGCAATTTTTACGTTCTGTAGTTTGCCATTGTTTTCTGAATGGCCAGCACCTATATCTTTTTTGAAAACAACCAGCACCGCTGTGTTTTAAACCTGGTATACGGGATTACGAATTACATCCGTAAATCCCTTCATCACGGAGTTATTGATGTATAATCCATGCCAAATTATTATATTCATAGCTGCATTATTAATTCCAAATTGCAACAGCCTTAAAATTGTGAGCACTTGATCAACCCCAAATACAACAGCATTGCAATGACTGCTGTTTGAATTACTGCGTCATTACTGAAGACTATCACTGCTTGGAGAGAATGGTGCTGCAGGGAGTGACCAGAAGATCTGCCGACACTCAAAACGGCAAGGAAAGGCCAGGCGACCATATAATCACTGCTACTGGTGCCATTAGTATTGGGACTCTTCGCTGGCTGTTGCAGATGAGGATGGAGCACGTATGGGAATGTCCCGAGTGCTGTGATGTCAGTTCTTAACCCTACCAGACCTGAGGCCCTAACCCTAACTGTCCCCTATACCTGGGCTCCTGAGCATTAAAGAGAAAAAACCAGCATGATGTAGAAAAATGTTAGTTGTTAGAATAAGATGTAACTTGGAGACATTGTAGAAAATATGTCTACCTTTCATCTAGCCCGATGTTCCACCTTTGTGTGCCAAACCAGTCTGAATAAACCAAAGTATCGATCACCTGTTGGACTGTGAAAAGCCTAGACCTACTTCGCTTTCTTGTTGAAGTGCTTGTTTCATCAAACGCTCGTTTCATTGTGAATTTTCATAAATTTTTCGCGTTAATCCACACAAAGTCAATTCAAACCTATAGGGGCAGACATTTGCAATGGCTAAACATGAGTTTTGACCACGATTGGGTGGTTATTTTTAGTTTGTGACACATATTTATCACGAAATAGGCAAAATGCCGAAAATTAGGGACAGCGGTATAGCGGCAGATTCGGAAATTTCCGAAAATCAGTACAGCGGTCTGGTAGGGTTAACTCAGTTCAACTCACTTCTACTGAAGACTACTGACTGACTGACTGGCACCTTGCCATCTTGACAGATGATAGTTTGTAAAATGGTGTTAAACCTCTCCTTACACAAAGCCTGGGCTGAATTTAGAGACCATGTGTATACCATGCGGCATGATCCCTCTCTTGGCCTGCCTAGTTTACTCCAGAGGAAAGGTAACACCAGTACATCTGGAACAAGACAAGCTGCAGAAGCTGCCAGATCAGCAAAGCAGTACTCTGTCCGCCTGTCAGAGCTTCCATCCTAGACCAGTTTCCGACCAAGGCTTAGGGCCTGGTCTGCCCTGCCATTACATTTAGTCATCAGATTGCATTTCCTCGCACTAGGGTAAGGCTTGTACCCTCCTAATTGCACTCTTCTGCCCGAAGCTATTGGTACAGTGTGGGGTGTCAGGTTTGGTGAGCCTCGCCCAACATTTGGTGCTAACAGAAAGCAGGTAGTACTGTCTCCTGTTATACGGTAACTCAGTCACATCTGACTAAGACCTGACTTTCTGAAGACTACTAGATTAATCACATAACCACAAAATCACCGTTCGCTAACACTTTCACTTCATTTCCATATCAGATGGTGCTGACCTCCAGTTGACATTCTGGTATCTGCTGGCCTTGAACATCATCACTGTCAGTGTCAAGGTCATTCAAGACGCCAGCGTGACTCTTACTTCC
>OY992876.1:409553015-409788015 GCA_963921405.1 Cepaea hortensis
CTTCTTTCCCCGCTGATTCTACCAAGCCCGTTCCCTTGGCTGTGGTTTCGCTAGATAGTAGATAGGGACAGTGGGAAACTTGTTAATCCATTCATGCGCGTCACTAATTAGATGAGAAGCATTAGAAGCATGTAGTACTGTCTACTAAAAACCGACAGTTGTGCCGTAATTGTTGTCATTTTTTAAATCTTCATTGGACAGCTGCTGTGCCCTCCTGGGACTGGAAGAATCAAGAGAAGTTGTAGACTTTATTTTGCTTGCCAGATCTCTTTCCATATTATTCAGTTGATTTTGAAACTTGCCTTTTTCAAACTGCTTTCAGAGGCTTTATTTATTGTACCAGATCTTTTGCTACACTATTTGATTGATTGATTGATTTTTGTACCAGATGTTTTTCCCTACATTTTGTTCATTGTACCAGATCTGTTCCAGCTCTATCTGATTGATTTGATTCTTGTACCAGATCTCTTGCTACATTATTTGATAGATTTTGTTCATTGTACCAAATCACTCAAAACACTCCCTTCAGTTTGCATGAAATTAGACAGAAAATGCAGACAAGAAAATTCAGCTGCTGAGGAGGCGGCAGAAGTACAGGCTTTGATCTTTGAGATTTCTTTAGAGGGTAATGCTGTCATTACGACGGGTTGGTCGTTCGATGTCTGAGAAGTTATGGGCTTTTACAAAACATGCTGGAGGGAGACTTGTGAAGGAAGATTCTGGTGCTTTTGCCTTGACCACAAGTAGTCTGATTATGAAAGTCATGGCAGTAAGTAAAGCAATAACATGGCTCGAGACACAGACATTCATTTGGGCATGTTTCCTTAGTGACTCAATGTGTGTGCCCAGGAACATAGAGATGGGTTGGATCTGAAGACAGTGGTTGGTGTCTCTGAGGCGGTCATGGCTGGCAAACATTAGTTTCATTTTCATGCCAGGGCATGCGGGTGTACAAGGAAATGAGCTGGCTGACAAGCTTGCAGGTAAGGCTACTGTGGAGGGCGGATGAGCTATGGACCAGGCTGATATACTGAATGCTCTGCAAGAAATAAGATGTTTGCAAGAACCAGGTGATTACTGTGAATCTACAACTATGGTCAGACTGCAGTAATCCCAAGTTAGAAAAGGTGTGGCCAGACAACACTATGCAGGAAGCAAAAGAAGATTAATAAACCAACACAGAACTTGTGTTGTTAGCCGCTACACGCTGCAGGATTTACTTAGGAGGGGATCCGAGCACTTGTGGACTGAATAGTTTGATGTGCTATGAGGATGATCTATTAGATGCGGTAATAACTATTCGTCACCTATAGAGATAAAAAGAGGAGTACGGCAGGGATGTGTACTGTCCCCAAGCCTCTTCAACCTATACACAGAAAGAATTTTTAAACAAGCTGAAATGCCTGGACTCAGCATCAATGGAAGAATCATAAACAATCTTAGATGACAATACCGTGTTACTAGCAGAAAGTGAGCAAGAGTTGCAAGACCTAGTGGAAGAAGTAAGCAGGCACAGTGCAGAATGTGGCTTAGATAATATCCAAAAAACAAAAACTATGATAATTAGCAGTGAAAAGGAAAGGTCATCAATGAACATCACAGTAAATGGGGAGATACTAGAACAAGAAACAAGTTTCTCTTATCTTGGACACATAATAACAGATGATTGCAGAAGTGAAATGGAAATCAAAAAGAGAATAGGAATGGCCAAAATTGCTTTCAACAGCATGAAATCAGTATTAACATCTAGAGAGATTAATAACGCATTAAAAATGAGAATTGTCAAATGCAACAAATATTCAATGCTACTGTATGGCTCGGAAGCCTGGACATTGAACAAGCAACTAGAAAGTCGCATAGAAGCCCTGGAGATGTGGATATACAGACGAATAGGTCGTATGTCATGGAAACAAAAACAATAAAATGCAGAGGTCCTAATAAAACTGGGAATAAAGAGAGAGTTGATGAAAGAAATAAAGAGGAGACAAGTGAAATATTTTGGCCACGTTAAAAGACATGATACTCTTATAAAAACCATACTGGAAGGCAAGGTTGAGGGCAAGCGAGCAAGAGGTAGACAACGTTACAAGTGGGAGGATAGCATCTAGAGATAGACGAACATCAGCCTGACAGAATTTACAGTCAAGGCAAGAGACAGACAGTGTTGGAGATCCACTGCAGCCAACCTTCATTGAGGAGACGGCACCTGATTGATTAAGGATGATCTGTCGACTAACTAACTAATCTCCCTATACTATTTGATTGAACGAACGAGCAGACAAATTTTATTCTCAAAGGGTTAAGAATTGAGCACCCAGGCCCGTCTTACATTCTGTCTTTCTGTCACTCTCTTTGATTGATGTTATTCTTGTACCTGATCTCTTACTACACTATTTGATTGATTTTGTTCATTGTATCATATCACTTGCTGCACTATTTGATTGACTTTATCCATCGTACCATATCTCTATCTACACTTTTTGATTGATTTTATTCATTGTACCAGATCTCTTACTGCACTATGTGATTGATTCTGTTTATTGCACCAGATCTCTCCCTACACTTTTTGATTGATTGTGTCTATTATACCAAATCTCTTGCTACACTATTTGATTGATTGTATTCACCGTGCCCCATCCTTTCCAACACTCTTTGGTTGATTCTATCCATTGTACTAGGTCTCTTGTTATAATATTTGATTATTTGAAATTACTTTTCAGAATACATTTAAAAGTCCCTCACACTTGTTTGGCAAGCTGTTGTACAGATACATGATGGAAGTTTCTGGTGCTGGTGGTGAGAGCATCACACAAGAGCAGTTTGTCAAAGCAGGCAAAGACATATTGAACTGGGATGAGAAACAGTTGGTGAATTACTACTTCCACTTTTTTTCTGCTGGACAAGAAGTCCTCAAGAGGGATGGTGAGTGTCATTTACAAGATTCGTAATTTGTTAGCTGCTTTTGGTATTGCTTGTTCTTGTTTCCAAGTCATGGCTACTTGTCAATCCTACAGTAGGTATAGAGGTGACCGTTCTGGCAAATCTAAGCCAGAAATCAGAAGAAGAGGATCAAGTAGTCACTACATAGTGTTCCTGTTTAGGGTGTTTTATTTTACCTCTAATAGATTTTAATAAGGTGTGGGCTGTGCCTAGCCCTGCAGTCAGTAGGGTTGGGATCGGCTAGCCTCTCCCAGGAGGGGTGATAAGTGAAAATTAGAAGCCTGTTGATGACCTGTAGACTACACAAGTCAACTTCACCTCCTAGTAGAGTAGAGTGGGAAACCATGATCACGTGGTCATGGGTCAACAGGGCTCTGGCTCGCCAGGTGGAATAGACTCCCCTTGGTAAGATTTTTCTCTCCTAAACCTGTGACTGGCCTAGCAAGCCGGCAGGGAAATTTTCATACTGCACATAGAAAAAGAAAGAAGAGATGAGATGTTAGTATTAATTTGCATTATCAGGGATTTTGCCTGTGACTGTAACCACTCATTTAGCTGCTCATGAATTCTCATCTATCTCATCATGTTCCTCTTGTACCTTGCGATGTCGAGGTGAAGTATAAACTTCATGAGAGTGCCCGATTATGGGCTTCATATATCGATATTCCCATGGACTCTGCTATTCCCTCTGTCCAAAGTTTACGCAGTCGGTCTCTTCCTCTGATTCCATCTGGTCTGTACATCATTGCTTGTTGTGGTATGCTGTTGACTGGTAACCTACTTGCATGGCCAAACCATTTGACTTACTGCTTTCTGATAAAATCTAGTGCTGCTTTAACCCCCACTTTAGTCCTGATTTCTTCATTTCTGATCTTATCTCTTCTTGATACGTTGAGTATTCTTCTCAGGAACCTCATTTCTGTTGTTGTGATTTTTCTTTTCTCTTTTTCTGTCGTCCAGGTTTGGCATTGGTAGCATAGAGTTGGCAGGAAGATTGTGTTGTAAAGTGCTTTCTTAGTAGTTATTGATACATGTTTGTTCTTTAGTATTGGTGCCATTTGTCCAATGAGTTGATTTGCCTTATTGCACCTATTTTCGATCTCGTCTTCTGATCTGCCATTTGATGATATTATACTTCCTAGGTACTTGAAACTATGAATTCTGTTATCCAATAATAAAATAACATGTGAATGTTTGCTAAAGTTTAGACAAACATTGGCCCAATATTTAAATATAATAAATAATAAAATGTGCAGGAATGTTTGCTGAAGTTTAGAAAAAAAATTGGCCCACTGTTTAAATATAATAAATAATAAAATATGCAAGAATTTTTGCTAGAGTTTAGAAAACAATTGGCCCACTATTTGAATGTAACAAATAATAACATACGCAAGAATGTTTGCTAAAGTGTACTCAAAAATTGGCCCACTATTTGAAAAAGCATATGAATACAATTTTTTGGGCATGTTATGAGAAGAAATAAATTGGAGAACTTGGTGACGACTGGCAAGATCGAAGGGAAGAGACCAAAGGGAAGACCAAGAAGTAAATACCTGGATGGCTTGGCCACTTGGCATGGTCGAGACAGGAACACAGAGCTGATCCTCGACTCTGGTGATCGAGTGAGATGGCAGAACATGACCGCCCACACATATTGGCATGGCACTTGATGGATGGATGGATGAATACAATAAAATACATGAGAATGTCTGTTATAGTTTAGAAAGAAATTGGCTTACTGTTTGAATATACCTTTCCAGATGCAAGAATCATGTTTGAAGTTTCCTTTTTACTGACATTGTCAGTGTCGAGAATTCTGTATCAAGAGGATGAACGCGATGCGCACGTGTTTGATGCTATGGTCACTGGCTTGGTAAGACTAAACTCATAAACATGCCATTTTGTGTATTGTTAGTGGTTAGCTCTTGACAGTGATTTGTGTTTGATTTCTTGCAACGACAGACATTTTTCTGACTGATAAAGCTCTCTTGTCGACCCAACATTGTAAAATCGGTACCCCCAGAGGTTTAGTTTACCCCCAGAGGGCTAGTCCAATCAAGCAGATGCCAAGCAGTTGGATGTATTGCCCAAAAAATGCAAATATCGCAGCTTACATATGATGATGATGATGACATATCAACTATGCATGGCTGAATAGATAAGAATGGTGTTCTTAAACATCCGGTGTGCTTATGCCGAAGTTAACGGTTCATCCCCTACACCGGACAGCTGGACTAAAATGTTGACCTGTCGTCCTTGAATTGGGGAGTAAATTACAAGTACCTCTGAAGTCGGAATGGGTTCGCCTGGTGGCGAGGGACACTGTTAACAGGGAAAGCTAACCCACATGCAAAATTCAGTCCATCACTACTATAAAAATAGTGTGTATGGACTATGCTTGAGTTCAAAGCGAGGGAGCGCAAAAAAAAAATATCTATCACCCATACTGAAATATCCAAAAATACCTATGTCCACAGAATGACGGATAATAAATAGCAAATTCACACCAACCCTATGATACCAGTGTCAAACTTGGACATTATCCAAATCACACTTACGTAAAATCAACACCAGGGAGATGAGATACTTGAGGACAGCTGCCAACTGAAGTGTGCTATGTTTTCTTCCTGCTGTGTTTTCTTCTTCTGATGATGTTTTTTTCTTCTTCTGCTACTGTTTTTTCTTCTTCTGATGCTGTTTTTTTCTTCTGCTACTGTTTATTTTTGTCTTCTGCTGCTGTTTTTTTCTTCTGCTGCTGCTGTTTTTTCTTCTTCTGCTGCTTTTTTCCCCTTCTTTTTCTGCTGTTGCTTCTTCTTCTCCTCCACCATCTCTGTTTTGCCTGTCAGCATCAGGCCAAGAAAATACATCTGGTGAGAACTGATGTATGCTTCATACTTGGAGGTGTTTGTAGCCTCAAATATTCTATCGACATACGTATGTATATCCTGGACCAACCAAGAAGAAGAAAAACACTGACATTCTACAAGATCTGAACATCGTAGAAAACTGGCTCAAAACACAGTACCATGTCTCGGAAACTGTCAGATCTTGAAGGAAACTGGCTAAATAAACAGCACAATGTCTTGGAAACTGTCAGATCTTTAAAAAAAAAACACTGGCTCTAAATACAGCAGCATGTCTCAGAAACTGTCAGATCTTGAAGAAAAGTGGCTCAAAAAACAGCAGCATGTCTTAGAAACTGTCAGATCTTGATGAAAACTGGCTAAAAAACAGCAGCATGTCTCAGAAATTGCCAGATCTTGAAGAAAACTGGCTCCAAAAACAGCAGCATGTCTCAGAAACTGACACGCTTTGGCCACATTAAACAGCACAGTGGATAGGGAAGAACAATGTTGGAAGGCATGTGCCCTTGGAGAAGAGGTAACAAAGACCAGTACAAAGATGGACACAGGACATTGCATACACCTTGAGCGAGAGACAGGAAAACTGGCAAGGAGTCGACAAGGGGACGGATCATAATCGCAGTGACATTCTGTAGAGAAGCTGTTGCGTGATGGTGACTGTATCCAGAGACTAGTTCTAGCTCTATTTTCATTTTGTCTAAGTGCTTAAATGGGGAGGAGAGGCTGGCCGAGTGTCTAAGAATGCTGGGTTTTCCTTCAGGTGGCTTGGGTTCAAATCTTTGGTATGGTGTTGATATTTTTTGTTGGGGGAAAAAAGAAAACCCTAACCTGCAGTTCACGGCAACTGCGCTAGCCAGGCGCTCTAAATTTCTCAGGCTCAATACCCCCTGTCCTACATCACAATGTACTATAGGCAGTAGATGACAGCTTAAATGGCAATTATTCAAGGCAAAAAAGTATTACTTTCATCTGCACCCTAGGGCAGAAGAGCTGTGATGTGCGCTTCATACATGATGGTGAGCAGAGGCAACTTCTTGCCAGGTGTCCATTTTGCCTAAGTGCCAAATATTACAGACAAAAAGGTTTTCCTGCTGTAAGGTAGAAGAGCAGTATCAAAGAAGTTCAAGCTGAAGGTAAAATACTGAACAAAACTTTACTGAAAATATACACTTTATGTCTTATTTGACTGTTGACTTTCTCTATCTTCTCTCTTGCAGTTTGGTAGTAAGACAGAAGTCAGTATCAGTGAGTTCAACAAGTGGTTGAGCAAGTCATGTCCTCATCTGTTTGACTCGGTCCACAGTTACATCCTGCTGGTGCTTGCTGGCTCATCTTTGCCAATGGAAATGGTAGGTTTCCATGGAAGTTTCGATCTCAATATTAAGCTGTTATTGCAAAATGAAGTCAGGTCTTAGTCAGATATGACTGAGCTACCATATGATGGTACTATCTGCTTTCTGTTAGAACAAATGTTGGGTGGCACTTACCAAACCCGACACCCCACATTGTGCCAATTTCTTCAGGCAGAGGTGCGAGATTGGGAGAGTACAAGCTTAGCCTAGTGTGTGAAATGCAACCTAAAGACTAAATATCGTGGCAAGTCAGATCAGGCCCTAAGCCTTGGTTGGCAGCTGGTCTAGGATCAAAGCTCCAACAGGCGGACAGTTGGAGCACTGCTTTCTGATCCAACCAGCTTCTGCAGCGTATCTTGTTCCAGATGTATTGGTGTTACATTTCCTCTGCAGTAGACTAGGCAGGCCGAGAGAGGGATCATGCTGCATGGACAACACACGGTCTGTAAATTCAACCCAGGCTTTGTGTTATAGAGAGGTATAACTCCATTTTACAAATTATCATCTATGAAGACGGCCAAGTGCCAGCCATGTTGCAAAACTGTGAATTAAACCACAGACATCAGGGTTGGTAAGCCGGTGCATTAACTAGCAAGCTTCAGCAGCTTGCAACAGACAGGTGGATCAAAACTATGTTTTCCCGTAGTGAATTTAAATAACGAAGACACAAACCATAGATTATAGTGAATGTGAATAACGAAGACACAAACCGTAGATTGTACGATTTATTTCCAGGCAATAAATCGTACAATCTATGGTCTGTGTCTTTGTTATTCAAAGACAGGTGGATGTTTTAGGGTGTTATGTGGTAAAGCTGTCTGCCTTGCTCTCTGAAGATTGAGGTGCTTTTTGGTGATGTTGTTGCATTTGCTCACTTTGAACTCGAGTGTAGTCCATATATGTGCTTTTAGTGCACAGGACTGATTTTTACATGTGGATTAGCTTTCCCAATTACCAGTAACCCTTGCCCTCAAGTGAACCCACTCCGACTTCTGATGAGGTACTTGTAATTTACGTCCCCAAGTCCAGAATGAGAAGTCAACATTTTAGTCTAACTGACCAGTGTAGAGGTTGAACCCACTACGTCTGCATCAACACACCAGATTTTTAAGAATGAGCACTCTTATCCATTCCTCCTTGCTAACCTCCGTATTTTTTCTTTTCATCCAAGAAAATTGCCCCCGTCTTCTGAAGATTCACATTTAAAAAAACCTCCATGTGTGCTCCATCTTATTTTGTTTTAATTGTCTTTCTAAAATTCCAGGACATGGCGCGGGTAGAGCAGCTAGAAGAAATTGTCAGCAGCAGTGGTTGCATAACCTTACCCATCCTCTGGGTGTTGTCCCTGACATTACCACCAGTCTACACAGTGCCAACTGCCAATACTGCCTTGGCTTCACAGGGGGCCTCTGCACTACCTTCCAACAGTGCTGCAGACAGAGAGACCCTTGGGACTTCACCAGGTTTGAGAAGAATGGTAATTTTGTAGATGACAGTCCAGTTCTTGGTAATGTTGTATGTGACAGTCTAGTTCTTGGTAATGTTGTAGGTGACAGTCTAATTATGTTGCATGTTTTTGTCAAGTCACAGCTAAAGTAAAGCAACCCATTTTCATGCTGTAAGTCACATTTAGCATATAATTATAGACCTATATTTTTATTGACCAATCAGCACTTTAGTATAGAAAACCTAAAAACCTCAACCCTACTGAATAGTGAAAATCACAACTTATATCTCAACATTGCAATAACAAAGATAATGCATACAGATAAAACTACTATTCATTCATTCAGTAGCATGTCCTTTGCAGAACCTCGCTCCCATAACAACCTTCCGGAAAACCTCTCGATCATAAGCAAGATATCCCGCGTCTTATACACCCATCTGGAGATCATATATGTTAATGAGGAAAAATTGAAGGTGGTGGAACATTTTTAATATCTTGTGTCATTGATTGCCAACAATGGTGATACAATGAAAGATATTAAGACGAATATCTATTGCTCTTCACAGACTAAAACAAATGAATAAATTGTGAAGAGGGACATATAGAACTACAAAAATTAGATTTTTAAGAGTATGCATCTTTCCTATTGCAATATACGCCTGTGAGACCTGGACACTTAGTGTACAAGCTGAACAGCCCATAAATGCCTTTGAATATAAATGTTATAGATGAGTTCTAAGAAAATCATGGATAAAGAAAACAAATGCATCTGTACTTCAAGAGCTGAATATTGAAGAAGGTTGATATTAAAGATGATAAAACAAAGAAAATTGAAATATTTTGTCACTTGAAACATCATGAAAGTTTGCTGAGAACAATAATGGAGGGGTATATGCCTGGGAAGAGAGGAAGAGGAAGGCCAAAGAGAAGATGGATGCAGGATGTAGTGGATGATCTCCAGATGGATTTATCAGATGCGGGACATCTTGCTTATGACAGAAGTTTTCCAGAAGGTTGTTATGAGAGCGAAGTTCTGCAAAGGACATGCTACTGAATGAATGAACCGGCACGTGATAGGTGATATGATCAGTATCACACCGGCTGCCTTTACTTTCTAAGATATTTCCTGGTACCCATTATTTTGGTTGGGTTGACCCGTGAACCCTGGTCAGTTTTTGAAAATGTGAATCCTCCCCAAAGCGGATTGAATCCATGACTATCATGTCAGCAGGCGAGCATCCAGCCACTAGGCCACCACGGCTCCCCATGTTTGAGAATAATTTTTTTTACTTGTATACAATTGCTTATATATCCTCATACATTGTCACCCCTATTCAAGGAGGCTAGGTACTTGATGAACTGCCCTAGGATGGAGAGGAAGAGAGGGAGAATATACCTTCTCTGGGTTCCCTATTCTGCAAATATCTAACACTGATGTGAACCAGATCTCCTTGAGTTAGAGGTGTGTGCCATGGTTCCATGTCACTCCATCTCCATCCTCTGGTGTATAGCAACAGTGTCATTTCCAGGGTGAAAAGATGAACTCGACTCCCTTTTGCACTCTATGTATAGTATAGATACTGTTTTGTGGGTCTACTTCATGTGTATTATAGATATTCTCCTGTGGGTCCACTCCATGTGTAGTGTAGATATTCTCTTATGGGTCCACTCCATGTATAATATAGATATTCTCTTGTGTTCCACTCCATGTATAGCATAGGTATTATTTTGTGTTTCATTCCATGTATAGTATAGATATTCTCTTGTGTACCACTCCATGTATAGTATAGATATTCTCTTGTGTACCACTCCATGTATAGTATAGATATTCTCTTGTGTACCACTCCATGTATAGTATAGTTACTCTCTTGTGTGTCCACTCCATGTATAGATACCCTCTTGTGGATCCACTCTGCCATGAGTCGAATTGGAGCTCATGGCATGCTGAAAAATGGTCACGCAGAAGGACGTGACAATCGTGGGTTTTAAACCATGAGAAGCACGCCGAGGTTGTCACCGGAGCAAGAGACATGATTTTGCGAAGGTGACAAGGGCATTCTAGTTGTGGTTGTTGTCGTGGACACACCACTTCTCGAAGATAAACAGTGGCTAATGCTATACCGCTTTTATTATAATAGAATTGTGTTAAGTCTATTAGATTTGGTTGTGGTGTCGAACAATTGATGAATACATGAAATGTATTGTGTTTAATATAACTATGGAAACGTCGCTGGAGTTTTGTTATTTTATAATTGCGATCTGCCCGTCATAGTGAGTAGTATAGAAACCACGGTGAACCAGTCTATGGGAACAGTCACCATGCTGAGGTATTGACAAATGCCACTTAACAAAGTTGAAGGTGGCCAGTGGGCAGCTTCAAGAGAATAACGCAGATGACGGAAGCTGAGCGGCATGCAGTTATTTCACATATGCCACTTGAATCAGTATGGTTATAGAGAAGTCGGCACTTGTAGTAATTGATGGGATATGGTGTTTCTTCTGACCTTAAGCTATAAGGCAATGACTTCCACAATGCATAATAGTATAGTTGACAGCTAGGGGCGCGTTCGTATCTCTCTGAGAGCGAAGGAATCTCCAGATGCAGCTCTCAAATAAACTGACAAGCTCCTGGCACACTCCATGTATAGCAGTGGTTCTCAACCTTTTTTGGCCTGTGTGCGCCCCCCCCCCCTTTCATCATATTTTTAGGACGTCATTTCCCCCCCCCCCCCCCACCATATTTTTAGAACGTCATCCCCCCACCCCCTTCGTATTTCCTCCCTAAAAATTTCCCCCTGCCCCTACACAGTATACTTAATAATTGAAGCTAAATTTAATAGCACATACTAAAACAAATCTAGACATCTACATAAAACGTGATTTGCGGATCCACTTACGTTATAAAATGAATTTCAGAAGGGTGATACGTACAGAACCGTAAAGTATGAAGGGAAAAACAATATCAAGTATTCAATTCTTGTATTAATGCAATCTAGAAATAATATTAATTCCCCCCTCCCCCTGGAAACCCTAAAATTCCCCGGGTGGGGGGGGGGGGAGGACTTCCCCACCGGTTGAGAACCACTGATGTATAGTATAGATACTCTGTTGTGTTCCACTCCATATATAGTATAGGTATTCTCTTGTGGGTCCACTCCATGTATAGTATAGATATTCTCTTGTGGGTCCACCTATTGTCAATGAATAGGCCAGATTTTGCTTGTACATATGAATGGAATTCATGAAAAACACCAGTCTCAGAAACAGACAGATTTGCTGCAGCTATGGTTTAAAAAGAACATTTTAAAGAGTGTTAAAGGCAAGAGCATTGATTTCATTGCATGGGGTTCTATTCCATATGGCTGTCTTCATTCTTTAGAGTAACCTGCCAAAAGCTGCACAGAGCACAAAATCTGTAGCTCTAGTGACGACCCACAGGGGTCTTGGAAAATGCACTTGTGAACCAAATGACAGTGCCCAGAAATGAAAGGACAGTAGTAGAAGACATGGTTGTATGGAGAAGAGGCTCAGGTCAACCAAAATGATGGTGAGCACGGGACATTACAGCGTGAATATGTATAAAATGGTAAAAGATCATGTCTCTTTGGCGGGCCCTAATGACCTTCTGCAAAGGACTGCTGCATAATGGTGATGACTGCTGCATAATGATGATGACTGCTGCATAATGGTGATGACTGCTGCATAATGGTGATGACTGCTGCATAATGGTGATGACTGCTGCATAATGGTGATGACTGCTGCATAATGGGGATGGCTGCTACATAATGGTGATGGCTGCTGCATAATGGTGATGGCTGCTGCATAATGGTGATGGCTGCTGCGTAATGGTGATGACTGCTGCGTAATGGTGATGACTGCTGCATAATGGTGATGACTGCTGCATAATGGTGATGACTGCTGCATAATGGTGATGGCTGCTGCATAATGGTGATGGCTGCTGCATAATGGTGATGGCTGCTGCATAATGGTGATGGCGGCTGCATAATGGTGATGGCTGCTGCATAATGGTGATGACGGCAACAGTCACACACCATAAAGCACGCTCTTGCTGACTTCATTTTTGGCACTGACCCATTGTTTCTGTCACTAGGAGAGACTGCCACATTTGCAGAGATGGAAACTTTTGTACAGTTCTAGTGAACATGGATTGTCAATTAATAGGTTAGTCATTGTTAATTGCATTGTCTTCCTTCCTGCTTTCATTACTTAGAAGTTTGTTGTTGTGCTGTGGGACCCCGTCAAATGAGTTATTCTTTCTTGTATAACTGAATGAGTTGGGGACTGGTGATATCTTATTTGGCATATTAATAGGTTTACTAAACTCTTTACTGTGATTTCTTTTTCTTCTTTTGTTCGCTGCGTAATTTCGTGGCATCCTGATTTCTGTGGTGCGCCTCCTGGCTGGTTGCCTCTGTCTTCAGCACCAACATGTACGTGCATACATATCTAGATCGTAGTGGTTATTATTTGGCGCCAGAGACTCGCCGCCGCCTCTTCTCCCGTTAGTTAAAACAGTTCCGCCACATGAAGGCCAAGAGTTTACTGTGGTATTATGAGGGGCTTCAAATGAAAACTATAAAACAAATGTATAATTTTTCGATTTAGTCACCACTGTTTTCAATGAAAGCCCTCCAGCACCGATAAAGTGCTTGGATTCCTGCAGAAAAACATTCTCTTGGTTGCTTGTGTAACCACTTTTGGGTCGCTACTTGGTGTGTGTCTGACAGAAGTCACGCTGTTTTGAAACTTCCTACTCCATTCATACACTAGCTGACTGACAGGCATGCATCATCATACTGAACCTTCATTCACTGATGAACTTCTAGTTTTCACCCCTTAACGTTGCTCCTCTTTGGTGCATGTCAAAAGTGGGGCGGTCATCTTTAAACTGTCCTTATGACGTCACCGTGTTCATCTGCACCATGATGCCACATCCTTAGCACTCTTGGCATTCTTAACAACAATATTGACAGGTCACAAAACAATGGTATGGTTATTGTAATTTCTATCACACTTAAGGTTTTCATTTGAAGTCTTCTCTCTATTACTTACGGACATTCAGTCTGAGATAATATATTTATGTCCACTTTTCCTTACTGATTTCCAGCAGAGACTTGCCAGTACTGTCAGTGAAAGATCCCTAAACATGACATTAGTGGTTAAATCTTAGGTTGACAAATAAGAGAGAGACATAGGGGCGGACAGAAAATAAGATAGTGAGAGAGAACGAGCAGAGTCAGTAATATATAAGAGAGAGAGAGAATTTGTTAACAGTAGTAACATATAAAGCAACTGTACTTGAGTAACAATAAAAAGAAAATGTGTCAGAAAAATTGATAGATAAATATAGAGTGGAAAAATCATAAAAAGAGAGAAATAGAAAGTGTAGAAAAGTCATAAACAAAGTATAAAGCAGTTGTACTGGAGTAACTAATAAAAACAAAGTGTGTCAGGAAATTTTTTATATATATATATATATATATATATATATATATATATATATATATATATATATATATATATATATATATATATATATATATATATATATATATATATATCGCCCGGGTGATGTGATTATCTACACGGATGGGTCGGTGTTGAGAGGTAGGAGAAGTGCTTGGGGGTTCTTGGCAAAGACTAATGGTCGGCGTTTGGTGCAGGAGAGCCTGGCGTATGATGATACTACATCTAGCTTAAGAATGGAGGTGGAGGCGGTCAGTGCAGCTTTCCGCTGGATAGAGAACACGATACATACACACATTGTGATTGTTACTGACTCAGAAAGCATGCTGAGGAGGGTGAGAACAGGCAAGCTTCGTGCAGAGTGGCTTGCTTCGCTTCGGAGGTCACGTGTAGCAAGCATCGCCTGGATCTTTTCTCCTGGGCATGCCGGTGTGCTGGGGAATGAACAGGCGGACAGATTGGCTGGCTCGGCAAAACTTGGTGGAGTATTGATGTATGACAAAACAGATGTGGTTGCGGCCTTGTGGGAGCACGTGTACGCCTCGGAGGAGCAAATGGATCACCATAGTCTGGTAAGAATGAGACAGAGAGGTGTGACGAGGGGATCTGGCCGATGCTCGACGCTCAGAGGAAAGGCGAGACGGACATATAATCAGATTGCTACTGGAACTATTAGTGTTGGAACTCTTCGCTGGCTGCTCAGGATGGGGACGGAGCGCTTATGGGAATGTCCCGAATGCTGTGATGTCGGTTCCTAAATCAATCAATCTTATATATAAAAAAGGATGTGTGTGTGTATGTCCTTTATGTGTTCGCGAACGGTCCATCCGATTGAGATGAAATTTTCTACGCTGCCAACTGTCATATTTTTTAAAGTGTAAAATCGGCTACTTACTTAATATTATTTAATATTTCATTTTTCATTATAATTTCAATATAGCGAGGGGACTTAACTTTAGAAAAGTTATTTCAAGGGGCATAACTTTTAATAACATTGCTATATACCTTATAGTCATATTGTTGCATCGTTTTCAAAGATTTATAAACTCTTTGTCTATAGTTATTTACCGGCATATGAGTTATAATAAATCATGATATAATCTTTAAGGCATTTTCAAAGTTTTCATAAAAATAATTCATAATGCATAACATTGTAACTCATCTTTTTATGCTTAAAGAAGTTATCTACAGTCATGCAGCGATTAAAAACAGTTTTCATTAAAAATAATGGATGGTGTGTGGAAGGACATTCTTTACTTTTGTTACTTTTTGTTGTTGTATGAATTTAATGAGATGCTCCCCGCCAGGAGCTGGGCGAAGCCACGCCAGGTCAGATAGATAGACAGACAGACAGATAGTCGGGAACGGGAGCTTATGTGACTACTTATATGAATTAAATGAGATGCTCCCCACCAGGGACTGGGTGAAGCCGGGCCGGCTCAGACAGACAGACAGTCAGATAGACAGACAGACAGTTAACTACAGGCATATGCGTTATAATCCTCCTCCCCTCCTCCTCCTTCTACTATCTTCCTCCTCCCCTCCCCTCCTCCTCTTCCTCCTCCCTCTCCTCCTCCCTCTACCTCCTCCCTCCTCATCCCTCTTCCTCCTCCCCCTCTCCTCCTCCCTCCTCCTCCCTCCTCCCCCTCCCTCCTCCCTCCTCCTCCTTCCTCCTCCCTCTTCCTCCTCCTACCTCCTCCTCCCTCCCCCTCCTCCTCCCTCCTACTCCTCCCTTCTCCTCCTACTCCCTCCTCCTACTCCTCCTTTTTCTTCTTCTGCTGCTGCTGCTGCCGCCGCTCCATTTACCCAAGTTAATTGTTGGGGGAAGATGTAAAGATTTTTCAAGTGCTCTTTCTAATGCTTTTTGTAAGTTGGTCTTCGTTTATCTAAGGTTGTTCTAACTGCAACCAATAAATGATTAGGCAGATAGTCGGGAACGGGAACTTATATGACTACTTATATGAATTAAATTAGATGCTCCCCATCAGGGGCTGGGCGAAGCCGGGCCGGGTCAGACAGACAGATAGACAGACAGACAGACAGACAGATAGTCAGGAACGGGAGCTTATATGACTACTTATATGAATTAAATGAGATGCTCCACACCAGGAGCTGGGCGATGCCGGGCAGGGTCAGACAGACAGATAGATAGTCAGGAACGGGAGCTTATATGACTACTTATATGAATTAAATTAGATGCTCCCCACCAGGGACTGGGCGAAGCCGGGCCGGGTCAGCTAGTATATATATATATATATATATATATATATATATATATATATATATATATATATATATATATATATATATATATATATATATATATATATAGAGAGAGAGAGAGAGAGAGAGAGAGAGAGAGAGAGGAAAGAGGGTTAAAAAGTTAGTACCTATCCTTTACAGGACGTTGCAGTCAACACCAACATATTTTGCTGTTGTGAATCTCTTGACAAGTTTACCTTCAGCAGTTTGCCATTGCTTTCTGAACGACCGGCACCGGGACCAATTCATAAAAAAACCCAATGCAAAGCGGTTTGCTGCCAAATCGCGTGCAGCTGTGTTTCGAATGCGGGTATGTGGGATCACGAACTGCTTCTGTAGCACCTTTGCCACAGAGCCGGCTAGAGAGAGAGAGAGAGAGTAGAAAAATTATAAAGAGAGAGAGAAAGAGTAGAAAAATCATTAAAAAAGTACAAAGCAGTTGTACTGGAGTAACCAATAAAAACAAATGAGACAAAGGTAGACAGAGAGAGAAGTGTTTCGGTGAGAATAGTCAGTATGTTAGAGAGAGGAAGAGAGAGTGTGTGTGCGCCAAGATAAAAAACGGGACTTTTAAGGTACCTCCAAATATAAGTAAACCAGACAATAAAAAACGGAATGAGTGAGTGGTGTACTTGTGTCTGTAGAGGTATTCTTTGTCTTTCAGGTTTAAGCATCATGTAGCTGCTTACAATGCCCCAAACATCACATTAATTGCCTTCGAGGGAGGGAACATCTTTTGTCTGGCTGTTGATAGAAGTTGGTCGTGAGTAATTGATTTTCTGTGGTTTTGAAGTTAACCTTTGTCCTATGCCCTGATATTATCACAGCAGAAGTTGAGAAAACCTGTGAAAATATGGTTTTGCTTAAAATGTGTCTGCGTGATTGAGGAATGTGTGACCATCTTGAAGATAGTTTTTTTTTTTTTGTTCGCTCGCTTTGAACTCGAGCAAAGTCCATACATGTGCTACTGCTTCTAGTGCTCTGGACTGATTTTTGTGTGTGGATTAGCTTTCCCTATTACCAGTCTCCCTTGCCATCAGGCGACCCCACTTCGATTTCAGAGGTACTTGTCAATGACGTCCCCAAGTCAAGGAGCCATGTTTCTGCTAACAGGAGAAGGAGGGGCAAGTCACAGGTGCTGTGAGACCAGCATTTTCTGGGCAAGAAACAACTCGATTGCAAACAGACCTGATGTAGACAGTACAGATTCTTTGGGCATGTTATGAGAAGAAATAAACTGAAGAACTTGGTGACAACTGGCAAGATTCAGGGGATAAAACATGGGAAAGACAGAAAAATAAATATCTGGATGGCTTGGCATGGTCAAGACATGAACATAGAGCTGATCCATGACTCTGGTGACCGTGTGAGATGGCGAAACATGGCTGCCCATGCTTATCAACTTGACACATGATGATGATGATGTCTTGCAGAGGATGCAAAGGACAATCACATACAGGCTGAGATTAAGCCTAGGTTGGTTATGTTTTTTCTGCAGGTTTGAGGTCTTTCATTGTCAACCAGCAATGATGTTCAGGATTTAAGGCCTTTCATTGTCAACCAGCAATGTTCAGGTTTAAGGCATTTCATAGCCAACCAGCAATGATGTACAGGTTTTAGGCCTTTCATTGTCAACCAGCATTGATGTTCAGGTTTAAGGCATTCCATTGTCAACGAGCAATGATGTTCAGACCAAATGGTACCAGAAGAAGAGGCCCATTATGTAAACGATGGACAGAGGGAATAACAGAGTCCATGGGAATCTTGATACATGAATCCCATATACAGGCATTCTCTCACTGTTTATACTTCACCTCAACACTGTGAGGTATAAGAGGAACAAGATGACATGATGGACAGCACGCTCCCGCTGTTTATGCTTTACCTCGACACCACACGGTACAAAAGGAACAAGATGGGATGATGGATGGACACTCTACCGTTGTTTGTACTTCACCTCGACACTGAGGTACAAAAGGAACAAGATGAGATGATGGACGGGCACTCCACCACTGTTTGTGCTCTACCTCGACACTGTGAGGTACAAGAGGAACAAGATGAGATGATGGATGGGCACTGTCATATAGCTGATGACAGTGTAGATGAGTTAACTTGATGAGTGAGTGCATCAATAATTAGAAATAGGAAAGTTTTAGAAAGGTGCACAATGCTGCACTTAGAATAAACGAATACCACGTCATACGGTACGCAGCATAACTACTCAACGGTAGTTTTGGGGCATTCAACCAGCAGCCTTCACACAATACAGTCGATGATATTGGATTTCCAAGTTCTAGACACTACAGATCTACCAGCTTCCATTGTTAGAGTTCAGATAATACAGAAGTCTATATTCCTTCATCAGTGTAAACATGTCAAGGTAGGATTATACTTTGTCAGTACGATACCAAGCAGTAGGTATTGTCCAAACACAACCACATTAGAGCACGTGAGGAGGTGTGGGCAAATGTACTTGTCCCTAGACATCATGACACCTCTAATGCAGGCGTTATCACTCTCAGTGGCCTAACAGTTCAGTTACATATGTATGTACGAGTTGTAGAAACATTACAAGAGTGAGAGTAGTGAGTGACAGGCTGAAGACTAGATCTTGCTCTCCACTCACGATTGTATTTGGATATCTGCCAGCAATAAAGGCATTGCTGTTCGTCTCATAGTCTGAATGACTTGTTGGTACTTTCACGTGAGTTGTGTTGTCCTGGTAGAGGATTTTGTCAGTAGTCAAACATATGAACATAAACCCAGGACCCCGCATCATGACAGGCACTCTACCACTGTTTGTGCTCCACTTCAACACCACAAGATACAAGAGGTGATGATTTTCTGCAGACTCCAACCCAAGTGTCCAGATGGAAGATGTATTTGTAAACTTGTGGGAAGTCATGATGGCATGTTGGTTAGTACGCTTGCCTGCCAAGAGAGTGGTCAGGGTTCAGTCCTCGGCAGTGTCAGGATTGTTTGCTTTTCGATCATTACAGCGCTCCGGTCAACCCACTCTTATACAATGTAAAAGGACCCTTTTAACATACCTTGAGGCTTATAGGGTATATGGTGCTATTCCCATATTTTCATAGACCAATTGGCACTCAAGGGGTAATGTGATCAGTGTCATGCCAGCTGCCTTTACTTCCCTCAACATTTTCTCGTACCCATTTTAGACTGGGTTGACCTGGAAGTTTAAGTCTACTTTTAGCGGAGAAAGATTCCATCATGGAGTAGGCACAGCAGGAGATTTCTGATCATCATAAGACGTCCCCATTTAAGGAATGTTTTGGCCTTTTACCTTCCTGGCACTACCTGAGGGCGGGCTCACCTGAAGCAGGACTCCAGGTGTCCTTCTTCTGCTGTGGGGTGACCTGGAAGCCCCAAACCTATTTTTAACATTTTTAACATCTGCCTCAATGCAAATTCAAAGTCAGGACCACCGGGCCAGAAGATAGCCCCACTAGCCACTGTGCTATCTCAGCTCCCTCCCATCAAATGGGATAACTCTCTGAGAAGGACAGAAGGTGGTGAGGAATGCAACTGGCCACCTCACTTCATTTTGCCATGACAGAGAATGTGTGCAATCCTGATATGACACACCCTGATGGCAGTATCTAGCTTACTTCTTTCTTTTGTCTACCTTCAGGGAAGGGCTGAGTAAGTTTGGGGGTGTAGACTGCATGTTGATCCAGCTGTTGCCAGCCTACTGTGTAGTCCAAGGTATATATGTTTGTTTGTGTAGAACACCTAGTAGCTGGCTTCTTTTTGTCCTTGGTCTACTCTTTCCTCCTGGGTCTTTTTGTCTTTGGTCTACTCTTTCCTCTTGGGTCTTTTTGTCTCTGGTCTACTCTTTCCTCTGGGATCTTTTTGTCTTTGGCCTACTCTTTGCTCCTGGGTCTTTTTGTCTTTGGTCTACTCTTTGCTCCTGGGTCTTTTTGTCTCTGGCCTACTCTTTGCTCCTGGGTCTTTTTGTCTCTGGCCTACTCTTTGCTCCTGGATCTTTTTGTCTTTGGCCTACTGTTTGCTCCTGGGTCTTTTTGTCTTTGGCCTACTCTTTACCCCTGGGTCTTTTTGTCTTTAGTCTACCTACTCTTTACTCCTGGATATAATAATCAAGAACACAAGAAAGACCGCAGTGGTCAGTGGCAACAACAGCCCAAGCGGACACGCCAGCAGCGTGACCTTACAATTGATGACAGTGCAACTCATGTTATCATTGGAGACTCCCTGCTGAAGGGAATCTATAGTGATCGCATGTCATCTTCTGACAGCGAGTCAACTTCAATCTTTCCTCTACCAGGCGCTGACATTGATAGGCTTACCGCTACACTGCGAAAATTCCAAGTGAATGAGAGAATTAAAAAAGCGACAGTCCATATTGGTGTCAATGACATAATGGATAATAACATCATAAGCACCTCACAACTATCTACGCTGGAGGTACTGTTACGAAATAAATTTCCTAACTCATCTATGTTCATTTCATCCATCATTCCACCATGTTATGGATTCCAGCGTCGGACTGCCGATGCTGCCAATCTAACTTTGTTTAAATTTTGTAAAGACAATGCCATTAGTTTCATTAATAACACCCCGTACTTTACTTCGTCGTCCGGGGCTCCTAAGAAAAAACTATATAGGGATCAAATACATTGTTCCAAGCTAGGAAGTAGTATACTAGCGAAGAACATAAAATATCCCGAACGTGCACAACAACCAGCACCAGTTACAGGAGTAACCCGAACTTCACCCCCGGCGACAGCGACATCTAAGTGTTCAGAAAATGCTCCTTCTCTTCCTGCACCACCATTGCCTATACCTCAGGAATACAATGCCGTGGATAGCAACCCATGCTCCAATCCCAATGTTGCTAACTATGATGGTTTGTTTCCTCCCTTGCCCATAAAGCATCCTCCCCCTATTGTGTCAAAAGGGACACCGTTAAACAATGTTGCTGTGCCCCCGATGTATGCTTCTAATGTAGGCACTTCCAGTAACTCTCACAGCAGTGGTCCCTCGTTGGATGGTAATCTACACTCCTATCAGTGGAACCGCCAACTTCAACAGCTAATGCAATACAATCCTGCAGCCCTGCATCAAGCTTTCACGATGTCACTCCAGCACAGACATTTTCCTACCCCATCTAATAGTCTTAACTACTACTAAATAAAGTTTCAAAAACTCTGAAAATTTCTACCGCAAGCGACATCATCCTTTCATCGTGCAATGTTCGCAAATCACGATCAGTGGCTTCACAAAGATGGCCTAAGTATAGGCCATCTCAACATCTATCATTTGCTCAATAAATTACCTGAGCTTTCGGTAATACTGTGCAAACAATTCCATGTGTTTGGAATCACAGAAAGTCGTCTCAACGACAAAATATCCGACTCTGAAATCACTCTTAAGGGGTTTAAAGTAATTCGAAGAGACGCAAATCAAAAATTAGAGACAGGTATTGCTGTATACATTTCCAATTCTCTCAACTGTTACCGTAGAAGTGATCTCGAGTCAGTAAAGATAGAATGTGTTTGGTTAGAGGTGAAGCCAGCCAGCCAACAGCCGTTTCTCATTGGATACCTATATAGGAATCCGTGTGCTGGGTACAATTGGTATGACTGTTTCACTACAATGATGGATATAGTGTTTACAGAAGGTAGAGAAGTCATGATATTAGGTGACTTTAACATAGATATTCCTAAATCCAACCAGACATGGGATGATATCATTCTTTCTTACAATTTCAAACAACTAATAAACCGTCCCACAAGGGTTACTGACACATCCTCAACTATAATTGATCATATATATGTTACTTGTCCAGATAATATTGTTGAATGTTCTGTTCCTGTTTGTACAGTTAGTGACCACTACCCGGTATGTTGTACATGGTCAAGAATTGGGTTCAAACCTCTTAAACATAAACATGTAAGTATCAAATTTAGGAATTTTAAAGCATTCAACCAAGATATATTTTTGCTAGACTTAAGAAAAGCAGCCCTTGATCACGTTTACCAACTTCCTGACCCGGACGATGCATTAGCTTTCTGGACGAAGACAGTCTACAATGTGTTCGATAAACACGTGCCAATCAAAGAAGTTCGAGTCAAAAATCAACATAAATCCCCATGGGTCACTAGAGAAGTGCTGGAAATCATGAGAGAGCGAGATACAGCACACAAAAATAAAGACTTCATCAATTACCGCAGACTAAGGAATAAAGTTAAATATGACATTCGTAGGATAAAAAAAGATCATTTTAAAAATTTGATTGTAGATAATTCAAACAGTACAAATATATGGAAGGCTATTAACTTGCTAACCAATAAGAAACGCCCTACAGAATCAGCAATACCAAATTCTATAACATGCGATGAATTCAGTTGGTTCTTTCAATCAGAAATAGAGAATCTAAAGTCTTCAATACCAGACTCATCGTGTAATTTAAGTTCACTGGCATCATTCTGTGAGGAGAAGTGCACCAGAAATATTCCCGATGAGATTCCTTTAATGTCTGTTGCAGACGTTTATAAATATCTCTTGAACCTCAAATCAACAAACTCACACGGCCTAGATGGTATCAGTAATAGAATTCTTCGCTGTGCTGCACCAGTCATTAGTGAGTCCTTAACGTTCATATATAACCAGTGCCTTGCCAAAAACTACTTTCCATCTGCTTTTAAAATTGCTAAAGTGTTTCCGCTAATTAAAAATGGCTCAATCGATAATAGCGTTTTGGGTAATTATAGACCTATTTCCTTATTATCGTCGCTATCAAAACCACTAGAAAAACACATTCATAAAATAACGTTACACCATTTAATTAACAACGATCTAATAATTAACAGTCAATCTGGGTTTCGACCTAAATATTCTTGCCATAGTGCTCTAACAAAAATGACCGATAACTGGCACTTAAACATCAACAACGGTAGAATTTGTGGAGCGGTGTTTGTAGACTTTAAAAAAGCTTTTGATATGGTAGATCACGATATTTTAATTAGAAAACTAAAGCAAATGAAGACAAGCACCAACATGGTGAACATAATTACGTCATTTCTATCCGACAGGCAACAAGTCGTGTCCTTCAACAACTGTCTATCAAGACCCACACAGCTTAATATTGGTGTGCCTCAGGGCTCAATACTAGGTCCGCTGCTTTTTTCAGTTTATATTAATGATCTTCCTTTATATATCAATACAACTTGTGATCTATTTGCTGACGACTGTACTATATATACTAGTCAAGAAAACCGTAGTGAATTAGAGAATTCTTTACAAAAGGAACTTGATAATCTTACTAGATGGAGCAATGAAAACCGCATGCAAATTAACATCGGCAAAACCAAATCCATGCTAATAACGACCAGACAAAAACTACAGACACTAGCCATAACTGGATCACCGCTCGAACTCCGCATGGGCACGTTACCTATAGTTAATGTGACTGAACATAAAACACTAGGGCTTTTAATAGACAGCCATTTGAACTGGAGCTCTCATGTTCACGCTCTTACCAAGAAAATAGCACAAAAAGTTTACCAACTTGCTAAAATTCAGCACTTCCTGGACGAAAGCACACGAAAAATATTCTATACATGCTATATCCAATCACATCTCGATTACTGTTCCACAGTTTGGGATGGTTGCCCTAAATCTAATTTAAAACGACTATGTTCTCTACAAAACCGCGCTATTCGTCTGGTTTCTGGCATAAAGCACGTTGAAAGTAATAATTTGTACAGTCATCTAAGACTTCTACCACTACAAAAGCGCTTCCTTTTCAACAAAGCCAAATTAGTGAATAAAATTATATCTCAAAATACCCCAGAGTATCTTCTGCCGCTGATTCAATCTAATGCAATGAACAGCAAGCGCCTAAATTTGTTACATGTCTCAAAGCCTAGATTGGACCTATACAAAACATGTTTTGCCTATTCTGGTGCTCACTTATGGAATCATCTGCCTCCAGATCTGAAAACTCCAATGAGTCCCTACACATTTAACCAGAAACTCTTTCAATACTTAATCCATACCGACTATATGCCACCATAATTCATTTACTGGTATAATTGTTCATTATAATTGTTCACTATATATGTGTGTGCGTGTGGGAGCGAGAGAGAGAGAGTGGGTGTCAGAGAGAGGGAGAGAGTGAATGCGCGTGTGCATGCGTGTGTGTGGAGAGAGTGATTGAGCGAGAAATGGTGGGGGAATGTGTCAGTGCATGCATTCGTACGTGTATGTGTGAGAGTGAGTGAGGGAGTGTGTGCGTGCGTGCATGCGTTCATGTGTACGTGTATGTGTGAGAGAGTGCGATTGATAGAGTGAGTGTGTGTGTGTAGGATTGTGTGTTAGAGAGTGAGACAGTGGGAGAGTTGATGTGTTAGTGTGTGTGTGTGTGTGTGTGTGTGTGTGTGTGAGCGCGCGCATGCGTGTGAGTGTGTGTATATGAAAGAATACAGAGAGAGAGAGAGAGAGAGAGAGAGAGAGAGAGCTGAGCAGATGCATGTCATGTAACACGCATGTTATGTAACACGCGAATCCATATGTTTGTGTATTCTCATCTGTCATATTATAAGTTAAATACCATTTGATTTTATCATGTATAATCTAAACTTATGTTCATTTCTGTAGTTTGAGTGAGAGAGTGAGTGAGTGTGAGACAGAATGAGTGAACGTGAGAGTGAATGAGTGAGCGTGAGAGTGAATGAGTGAGCATGAGAGTAAATGAGTGAGCGTGAGAGTGAATGAGTGAGCGGGAGAGTGAATGATTGAGCGTGAGAGTGAATGAGTGAGCGGGAGAGTGAATGAGTGAGCGGGGGAGTGAATGAGTGAGAGTGAACGAGTGAGCGTGAGGGTGAATGAGTGAGCGGGAGAGTGAATGAGTGAGCGTGAGAGCGAATGAGTGAGCGGGAGAGTGAATGAGTGAGAGTGTCTGTGTGTGTGAGTGAATGAGTGAGCGTGAGAGTGAATGAGTGAGCGTGAGAGTGAATGAGTGAGCAGGAGAGTGAATGAGTGAGCAGGAGAGTGAATGAGTGAGCGGGAGAGTGAATGAGTGAGCGGGAGAGTGAATGAGTGAGCGGGAGAGTGAATGAGTGAGAGTGAATGAGTGAGAGTGAATGAGTGAGCGTGAGAAGGAATGAGTGAGCGTGAGAGTGAATGAGTGAGCGTGAGAGTGAATCAGTGAGCGGGAGAGTGAATGAGTGAGCGGGAGAGTGAATGAGTGAGCGTGAGAGTGAATGAGTGAGCGTGAGAGTAAATGTGTGAGAGTGAATGAGTGAGCGGCAGAGTGAATGATTGAACGGGACAGTGAATGAGTTAGCGTGAGAGTGAATGAGTGAGCGTGAGAGTGAATGAGCGAGAGTGAATGATAGAACGGGAGAGTGAATGAGTGAGCGGGAGAGTGAATGAGTGAGCGGGAGAGTGAATGAGTGAGCGTGAGAGTGAATGAGTGAGTGTGAGAGTGAATGAGTGAGAGTGAATGAGTGAGAGTGAATGAGTGAGCGTGAGAAGGAATGAGTGAGCGTGAGAGTGAATGAGTGAGCGTGAGAGTGAATCAGTGAGCGGGAGAGTGAATGAGTGAGCGTGAGAGTGAATGCGTGAGCGTGAGAGTAAATGTGTGAGAGTGAATGAGTGAGCGGCAGAGTGAATGATTGAACGGGACAGTGAATGAGTTAGCGTGAGAGTGAATGAGTGAGCGTGAGAGTGAATGAGCGAGAGTGAATGATTGAACGGGAGAGTGAATGAGTGAGCGGGAGAGTGAATGAGTGAGCGGGAGAGTGAATGAGTGAGCGGGAGAGACAGAATGAGTGAGCGTGAGAGTGAATGAGTGAGCGGGAGAGTGAATGAGTGAGCGGGAGAGTAAATGAGTGAGCGGGAGAATGAAAGAGTGAGCGGGAGAGTGAATGAGTGAGCGTGAGAGTGAATGAGTGAGCGGGAGAGTGAATGAGTGAGCGGGAGAGTGAGCGTGAGAGCGAATGAGTGAGCGTGAGAGTGAATGAGTGAGCGGGAGAGTGAATTAGTGAGAGTGAATGAGAGAGAAAGAGAGAGAGTGTGTGTGTGTGTGAGCGTACGCATGCGTGTGAGTGTGTGTATATGAAAGAATACAGAGAGAGTGAGAGAGAGAGAGAGAGAGAGAGAGAGAGAGAGAGAGAGCTCAGCAGATGCATGTCATGTAACACGCATGTTATGTAACACGCGAATCCATATGTTTGTGTATTCTCATCTGTCATATTATCAGTTAAATACCATTTTATTTTATCATGTATAATCTAAACTTATGTTCATTACTGTAGTTTGAGTGAGAGAGTGAGTGGGTGTAAATGAGAGACAGAATGAGTGAGCATGAGAGTGAATGAGTGAGTGTGAGAGTGAATGAGTGAGCGTGAAAGTGAATGAGTGAGCGTGAAAGTGAATGAGTGAGCGTGAGAGTGAATGAGTGAGCGGGAGAGTGAATGATTGAGCGTGGGAGTGAATGAGTGAGCGGGAGAGTGAATGAGTGAGAGTGAATGAGTGAGCGGGAGAGTGAATGAGTGAGCGTGAGAGTGAATGAGTGAGGGTGAATGAGTGAGCGGGAGAGTGAATGAGTGAGCGTGAGAGCGAATGAGTGAGAGTGTCTGTGTGTGGGAGTGAATGAGTGTGAGTGAATGAGGGAGAGTGAATCAGTGAGCGGGAGAGTGAATGAGTGAGCGTGAGAGTGAATTAGTGAGCGTGAGAGTGAATGAGTGAGCGGGAGAGTGAATGAGTGAGCGGAAGAGTGAATGAGTGAGCGGGAGAGTGAATTAGTGAGAGTGAATGAGTGAGCGTGAGAGTGAATGAGTGAGCGTGAGAGTGAATGAGTGAGCGTGAGAGTGATTGAGTGAGCGTGAGAGTGAATGAGTGAGAGTGAATGAGTGAGCGTGAGAAGGAATGAGTGAGCGTGAGAGTGAATCAGTGAGCGGGAGAGTGAATGATTGAGCGTGGGAGTGAATGAGTGAGCGTGAGAGTGAATGAGTGAGCTTCCGAGTGAATGAGTGAGCGGGACAGTGAATGAGTGAGTGTGAGAGTGAATGAGTGAGAGTGAATGAGTGAGCAGGAGCGTGAATGATTGAACGGGAGAGTGAATGAGTGAGCGGGAGAGTGAATGAGTGAGCGTGAGAGTGAATGAGTGAGCGGGAGAGTGAATGAGTGAGCGGGAGAGTGAATGAGTGAGCGGGAGAGTGAATGAGTGAGCGGGAGAGTGTATGAGTGAACGGGAGAGTGAATGAGTGAGCGGGAGAGTGAATGAGTGAGAGTGTGTGTGTGTCAGTGAATGAGTGAGAGTGAGAGTGAATGAGAGAGAGAGAGAGTGTGTGTGTGGTGTGTGGTGTGTGTGTGTGAGTGAATGAGTGAGAGTGAGAGAGAGAGTGTGTGTGGTGTGTGTGTGTGTGTGTGTGTGGGACGCGCTGGCATCACTACTTTTACGTCACATACTTTTTATGTACACATTTTTCTCCATGTTTAGCCTTGTTTATGTTTACAACATTCATTTCACAATGTTTATTTTTCTTCCTATGTAAATGTATAATGCTCTTGATGAACGAAAGACGAGTGATTGGAAGGGCCGAATGTAAGACGGGCCTGCGCGCCCAATTTGTGACCCTAATAAAGTTGATTTGATTTGATTTGATTTGGATCTTTTTGTCTTTGGTCTACTCTTTCCTGCTGGGTCTTTTTGTCTTTGGCCTATTCCTGGGTGTTTTTGTCCTTGGCCTACTCTTTCCTCCTGGGTGTTTTTGTCCTGGCTTACTATTCTCCTGGGTCTTTTTGTCTTTGGCCTACTCTTTCCAGCTGAGTCTTTTTGTCTTTGGTCTATTCCTGGATGTTTTTGTCCTTGGCCCACTCTTTTCTCCTGGGTCTTTTTGTTCTTGGCCTACTCTTTCCTCCTGGGACAAATCCTAGTGCCCCTATACCTTCTTATGTTTCTTCAGCTCTTCCTCTGAGATAATACTATTAAGGCTTGGGGCACACCCCCCCTTCCCCCCCCCCCCCCCAACCACCCGCTACCCTCAGTATTGCTATGGGGTGTGGTCCTTGCAAGATGTACTATTCCACCACTATCAGTGATTGCTGGTGCCTGGCTGCAGAGGTTCGACTTTGGATAACATTTCCGGTCCTGACATTTCCGATGCGCCGAATCATGACCTGGAGACATTCTCATATGCATGCCTCTCAGCGTATGTGAAGTTCCAGTACCTGTCTTGCACACCCCGCTGGCGTCTAGGCTTGAAGACAGAGCTCTACAACATGGTTCCAGTGGAGACAGTACATTGGTACTGGGTTGGGGGTCTCTGTGACGAATGTGGTTACACCGCCTGCCTCACGCTCCAAAGGTTGTGAGTTCGGTTCTGGCCTACATCGGTTCATGGGTGCAATTTTCTCAGAGACTCCTGGAGGTTGTTGCTGGAAATACGGAGTTGGTGCTTTGTGCGACACTATTGGCAGGCCTCCTTTAGAAAGAGACTGGCCATAGGGTGTAAAACCCAGTGCAATGAAGTCGACCCCAGTGCTTTCTAAAACCCTCTTTAATGTAAAATATTTCCAGGTGTTTGAAATGTCCATTTCTTATTTTGTGAGGTTACTATTTGTAAACAACATTTTATTGCCTGGCATATTTCGCTGCACCTCGTCTGCTCTGTGGTGAAGGGGTTACAGATGCAGTTCGTAATCCCGCATACTGCGTTCAAAACACAGCAGAGGCCGGTTTGGTAGGAGACCCCCTTGCGTTGGTTTTTATAAAATGCTATGGGTGTCAGTCGTTCAGAAAGCAATGGCAAACTACAGAACGTAAAATTGACAAGAAATCACAAACAGCCAAAAACTGCTGGAGTTGTCAGTGATGTCCTGTAAAGGATATGCAACTAACTTGCCAGGTACACACTGCAGAAATCACACAACATAAAATAATTAGACAAATCCTTCAAGCTGAAATATACAGCACACATAGTAGCCAGGCAATAAATCATGCAATCTATTGTTTGTGTCTTCATTATTCAAATGCAGTACGTGAAAACATTGTTTTGAATAAAATTTTCAATATTTTTAAGTATATATTCTTTTAATATATTTATTTGTCTTTGTTCTAGCTGGAGAGAAAATGGTGCGATGGAATGAGGCGGCTAGAGGTGTTCCAAAGGGCATTAGTATTGGATGTGATGGAAAAGCTGAGGTCCTTCGCTTGTCCCCAGATTTTGACAGCATTCTACACTATGCTGCACCATATAAAATTAACAGAATAGAGGTTTGTCTCCCATTGTCATTTACCATATGATGCTGTGTTGTTAGGGGGGGGGGGGGGGGCAGGCTTCTTTCACTGGCCAAATGCACTGCAGTTGTTGTTACAAGGGGGCTTCAAATTGAAAACCTTAATTTTTTTTTTGGTGTGTGAATATATTCTGAAAAATAAAGAACTAATGTCTCATTTTTCGATATAGTCACCACTGCGTTCAGTGCAAGTCCTCCAGTGCCGATAAAGTGTTTGGATTCCTGTAGAAAACAATTCTCTTAGTCGCGTATGCAACCACTCATGCAACACCTGCTGTACCTCTTCATCGGACCAAAAAGTTTTGAAACTTCCTACTTCACTCATACACTTGCTAGACTGACAGGCATGCATCACCATACTGGACCTTTAATTGCTGATGTATTTCTGTACATTTCACCCCTTCGCTGATCAAAAAACGGACAACAGAACGCTGCCCCTCCTTCTTGGTTGCATGTCAAAAGTGGGCAGTCATCTTTAAATTGTCCTTATGACGTCGCTGTGTTTGTCTGCACTGTGATGTCTTGTGCTTAACACTCTTAACAACAATATTGACAGGTTACACGATAATGGCATGGTTATTGTAATTTCTTTCGCACTTTTAAGTTTTTGATTTGAATCCCCCTCTTACATGCTTAAAGTTAGTCGCGAGGATCGACATCTTTGCACAGGATTTTACACTATCTGGTTTAGTCTCTGTTCTCAAACATCAAACCTTTTGCCAAAAGCATCACACAAAGCACAAACTCCATACTCCTGTGATGACCTCTAGGGGTCTTCGGAAAAATTGCACTTGTGATCTGAATGATGCAGACAGAAAATGAACTCACCACCTTCACAGCTTGAGGCTTAGCTACTTTGGTACCGAGACCCTGTGAGTACATGCTTTTAAAAATGTTTCCCCAGCGCCATCATTCCGGCTCTTCCTCTTTCTCTGCTGCTCTCATGTTGACTTGTGAAGCTGGTCAAGATGACGATATTCTTGTTAACTGTTCAAAGCACTTGATTCTGTTTTTTTAGTGTATTCTATGCATTAAGCTGTTTCCACTTTTTGTTGGATTTTGATACATTTTTTAAATTGTATCTTTTCTTGTGACCCCCAACTGTTTTCCTTAAGCACATCATTCCATATGTTGTAATTCTCTGTTCTTGGTCTTTTGGTTAGTGTCAATGTTTGGCATTGGTGACAGAGAGTTGACATGAATATGATGTTGATAATTTGTTTTGGGGATCTCTGTAGAGATGTTTGGCTGTTCTCTAGTAAGAGTAACATCTCATAGGTCACTGAATGTACTTTCTATATTCTTGCTTCTGGTAAAGTTCTAAGAATATCATAGACTAGGAAGAAGAATAATCGCTGCATTCTACAAGATCTGAACATCAAAGAGACCATGCTCATAAACGGCATCATGTCTCTTAAACTTTGGCCATATTAAATGTCACATTGTCCATATTAAACGTCACATTGGCCATATTAAACATCACAATTACTTGGAAAGAACAGTGATGGAAGGCTTGGTTCCTCAAAGAAAAGGCATGGATCAACCATCATGAAGATGGACAGAGAACGTTGCAGATACTTAAAGATGTATGAGACAAGAGAATGAACTGGCAAGAGATCAAGAAACTTTTTGCCTGGCCCACGATAGAGTGACATTTGACAAAGCGGCCGCACAATGATGATAATTATTCTTGTTTTGAATTCTCTCTCTATCTTTTCACCCAGCACCTGGCATAGAGATTTGCTGTAGGAGATAATCATACATCATTGCTGATTGGCTCTTCACATTTTGCCAGATTGTCCTTATATAAACTCATTTTGAGCATTTATGCTTGCTGTCAATTATTTTTATTTCATGACTGTAGATTACTGGCATCTCTGGCAAAGGGGTAGTGAATGTGATTCCAAATTCTGGATACTGCATTAGTGTGAAGTGAAGTATGTGTTTTGACATGCCTTTATTTGTATTGGCCGGCTTCCTAGCCTAGAGGTTAGCAACTTTTCTCCGTAATCTCGTATACTCTTGTAAGTAATGTGACGACAGTGAGAATCAGCAGTGGTTCGAATCGCGTCGGTAACTTACGGGGTATGTGGGCCGGCTACTCAGAAAGCAATGGCAAACTACTGAGCGTAATCTTGCCAAGAAATCAACAATCAGCTGAAAGATGCTGATGTTGACAGCGATGTCCTGTAAAGGATATGCAAACATTTTATTTTTTATTTGTATTGAGGATGCGGGGTTAAGTCCATATTTTCATTAAAGGAATTGTTTACTAAAGTAGTTTGGCACCAGCCATCTGTTCTTTCTCAATAAAATCTCTGATACACATTTATGACAGCTATTATGGCTGAAGGGATTTACCAGTCACATAACACCAAAAGAAAAGAATCATCAAATCAATGAGAAAGCCACCATCACAAGACGATTACCAAATTATGACAGACCAGAACAAATCATTATTCTGTGCCTCAGAACAGGACACAGTAGATTATGCAGTTACATTTATACAAAGTTGAAGATTGGCAAATCAGCCATGTGCATGTGTGGATTGGCACAGCAGGCAGCAGATCACATAGCCCAATTCTGCCCTGAATAAAACAAATCAAGGCAAATCTTCTGATCTTCTTTATGGACCACTCAGTGAACTAAAAAAAAAGACGGTGACATTTATACAAGAGACAACATTGCAGATATAGACAATCTATTTTGAGCAAATTAAAGAACGAACAAGCAAACTTTATTTTCAAAGGGTCACAAATTAGGCAAGAAAGAGAAGAAACTAGTTGAAAAATGCAGCTTTGCCATCACTAGGGGCTCAACCCCAGGCTGCAGAATTGCTAGATAGGTGCGCATAACACCACCATGGCTCCTGATAATACTAATCTGTAAAATGGGGAAAGGAAAGGGCAGCAAGGAAATCAACTTGTCACTTTACCTCATACTGCCATTGCCCAGATAGTTTAGAACTAGGTAAGTCTATATAAAAAGTTAGTTGCATATCCTTTACAGGGTGCTGCAGACAACTCTAGTATGTTTTTGCTGTTTGTGATGCCTGGGCAAGTTTATGCTTAGTAGTTTGCCATTTTTTTCTGAATGACCGGCTCTCATACAATTTTATAAAAACTAACACAAGACGGTCTGCTGCCAAATCACCGCAACTGCGTTTCAAACGCAATATTATGAATAAGTCTATATAGTCCTGTGTAATTTATAAGCCAGGAACTGATGGTAGGCCTGTTTCTTATTACTGTACAGGTGTGGGGCTGTGGGACAGATTCAACATTGGAAGCACAGAAAAACCAGAAGGAGTGGGAAAGTAAAGCAGTGGAGAGGGAAAGAGCACGAAAGGTAATCTTTCTAGGAATAGTCCGTAGTTGCTGACTTGTAAGGCTTAATACATGTTGTTTGTAAGATGTGGTACATATAGGTTGTAAAGTGTACATATAACATAGTTTGCAAGATGTGGTATATATAGTTTCTAAGATGTGGTACACATAGCTTCTAATATGTGGTACATATAGTTTTTGTCAGATGTACATATTGTTTATAAGATGTGGTACATGTGTTTTGTATGATGTGGCACATACAGTTTGTAAGATGTGTTACATACAGTTTTTAAGATGTGGTACAGATAGCCTGTAAGGTGTATTTATATTTTGTAAGATGTGGTACACATTGTTTGTACATCATCATCCAGCTGCTTGTTCTGTGCAAAACTTTCCCCCCATAAGTGTTTCAGAATTCCCCTCTAGCATAAGCCATGTACCCTGCTACTACTGCTGTCTTGTGCACATTATCTCTCACATCTTGAATCCATCTACAATGTGGTCTTCCTCTTCTACAGTACACCTCCCTCCATAATCGTTTCCAGACATTCATGTCTCTTTGCATGCCAAAAATATTTCATTTTCCTCAATTTCATTTGTATTAATAACCAATCCCCTTCAATGCTGAGTTCTTGTTGGATACACGTGTGTTCAATTTTCCATCCAATAAAATGTAATACTAATACTGTACTTTTATATAATGCATGTATTCAAAAGCACATGTGTGCGTTTTTAGCTGATTTTTTTAATTGTCCAAACATGTGATATTATTTCTGATTTTTCCTATGTCCCTTCTAGCTGAGGCCAGAAGCATATGGGGAGGATTTGATGGATGGCCCAGATAAACAGATTCTCCAGTGGGGCGGTGTTAATGTTGGGAAACACTCGTACAGATGATGACAGTGTATGACATCCTGATGCTTGTGTTTATTGGAGGATGCCTTGTTTGCACCCCAAGATATTCTTTCCTGTGACCTACATGGCAAACTGACCATCTTCAACTTGCAGCCTAGGATATTCTTAGCTGTAACCTACATGACAAACTAACCATCTTCAACTTACACCCCAAGATATTCTTAGCTGTGACCAACATGACAAACCAACTATCTTCAACTTACACCATAAGATATTCTTTGCTGTGACCAACATGGCAAACCAACCATCTTCAACTTACACCCCAAGATATTCTTAGCTGTGACCTACATGACAAACTAACCATCTTCAACTTACACCCCAAGATATTCTTAGCTGTGACCAACATGACAAACCAACCATCTTCAACTTACACCCCAAGATATTCTTTGCTGTGACCAACATGGCAAACCAACCATCTTCAACTTACACCCCAAGATATTCTTAGCTGTGACCTACATGACAAACTAACCATCTTCAACTTACACCCCAAGATATTCTTAGCTGTGACCAACATGACAAACCAACCATCTTCAACTTACACCCCAAGATATTCTTTGCTGTGACCAACATGGCAAACCAACCATCTTCAACTTACACCCCAAGATATTCTTAGCTGTGACCAACATGACAAACCAACCATCTTCAACTTACACCCCAAGATATTCTTTGCTGTGACCAACATGACAAACCAACCATCTTCAACTTACACCCCAAGATATTCTTAGCTGTGACCAACATGACAAACCAACCATCTTCAACTTACACCCCAAGATATTCTTTGCTGTGACCTACATGACAAACCAACCATCTTCAACTTGCACCCTAGGATATTCTTTGCTGTGACCTACATGACAAACTGACTATCTTTGGCTTGTACCCAAAGATATTCTTTGCTGTGATCAACATGGCAAACCAACCATCTTCAACTTACACCCCAAGATATTCTTAGCTGTGACCTACATGACAAACTAACCATCTTCAACTTACACCCCAAGATATTCTTAGCTGTGACCAACATGACAAACCAACCATCTTCAACTTACACCCCAAGATATTCTTTGCTGTGACCTACATGACAAACCAACCATCTTCAACTTGCACCCTAGGATATTCTTTGCTGTGACCTACATGACAAACTGACTATCTTTGGCTTGTACCCAAAGATATTCTTTGCTGTGATCAACATAACAAACCAACCATCTTCAACTTACACCCCAAGATATTCTTAGCTGTGACCAACATGACAAACCAACCATCTTCAACTTACACCCCAAGATATTCTTTGCTGTGACCTACATGACAAACCAACCATCTTCAACTTGCACCCTAGGATATTCTTTGCTGTGACCTACATGACAAACTGACTATCTTTGGCTTGTACCCAAAGATATTCTTTGCTGTGATCAACATGACAAACCAACCATCTTCAACTTGCACCCTTGGATATTCTTTGCAGTGATCAACATGGCAAACTGACTATCTTTGGCTTGTACCCAAAGATATTCTTTGCTGTGATCAACATGACAAACCAACCATCTTCAACTTACACCCCAAGATATTCTTAGCTGTGACCAACATGACAAACCAACCATCTTCAACTTACACCCCAAGATATTCTTTGCTGTGACCTACATGACAAACCAACCATCTTCAACTTGCACCCTAGGATATTCTTTGCTGTGACCTACATGACAAACTGACTATCTTTGGCTTGTTCCCAAAGATATTCTTTGCTGTGATCAACATGACAAACCAACCATCTTCAACTTGCACACTAGGATATTCTTTGCAGTGATCAACATGGCAAACTGACTATCTTTGGCTTGTACCCAAAGATATTCTTTGCTGTGATCAACATGACAAACCAACCATCTTCAACTTTTGCACCCCAAGATATTCTTTCCTGTGACTAACATGACAAACCAACCATCTTCAACTTACACCCCAAGATATTCTTTGCTGTGACCTACATGACAAACCAACCATCTTCAACTTACACCCCAAGATATTCTTAGCTGTGACCAACATGACAAACCAACCATCTTCAACTTACACCCCAAGATATTCTTAGCTGTGACCAACATGGCAAACTGACCATCTTCAACTTACACGCCAAGATATTCTTAGCTGTGACCAACATGACAAACCAACCATCTTCAACTTACACCCCAAGATATTCTTAGCTGTGACTTAACATGACAAACCAACCATCTTCAACTTACACCACAAGATATTCTTAGCTGTGACCAACATGGCAAATCAACCATCTTCAACTTACACCCCAAGATATTCTTAGCTGTGACCAACATGACAAACCAACCATCTTTAATTTTTGCACCCCAAGATATTCTTTGCTGTGACCAACATGGCAAACTGACCATCTTCAGCTTCAATCCTTTACATTTTCACGTGCTATAGGAAACCTACAGTTGTCTCAGCAGTACAGTATGAAACCAGCCACTGATAACCAGTAACCTCCTAAGGTTAGAATATGGCTGTCAAGGCTTAACATCTGTACAGACATTACTCCCACCTCTATGAAATTTCTCATAAGAATGGCATTGGGCAAAAAAGATGAGGTAACTTAACATCTTTGAGATAGCAACAACATGCAGCATTTTGCATATATAAAAGTCTGGTCTTTTCAGTTACAATGCACTAAAAACTGAATGACAGCATGTTTGATATTTCAATGAATTTTCCATATTCATCAGTAACAGATAACTTCATTTCACATTATGTTCATATCTTTTCATGCACATTATTATCATCATCTGGTGAGTTATTTGCTGAACATCACTCTCATCACAACCTGTTGGAGAGTCTAAATCCTTCACCAGTTCCCTATTCTTATGCACTCTAACTGTGGAGCATGTTCTCCAGGATTTCCCCCTGTACACCCAGCTGATAAAGGGATACTGGCCTGTGAGACGGCACTGCATTTAAAGGTGTATGGAATGAAAGAGGAGCTGCAAAATATCCTGATGATTACTTCATGAGAACTTGTCTGTAGGTGAAAGAAAGAACGCAAGGAGGGAAGAATGTGGAAGCTTGCAAAGATGTAGTTTTATAGAAGAATATTGAGGATACCATGGACGGAGCTTAATGAAGATATCTTGAAAGAAGTTAATTCACTAAGGGAAGTGATTAGTTGTAGCAGAAGAAGACAGTCCACATTCTTTGGATATCTTTATGCCAATTATTGTATGTCTCTCATTGTACTACTTGTCATGTGTTCATTAACAATTTTAACTGTTATGTAGATTTTCTATTCGGTCATGTTAAGAATGATTCTGATGAAGGTGGTGATTGAATGTTCCAGTGGTTAACCAGAGTTCAGATCTCATGAAGGTAATGGTTGAACGTGCCCATGGTGGTGGACCAAGATTCAAATCTGATGCAGCTACTGGTTGGACAAATCCACACTGTGAACCAGTGTTCACATCTGTTGAAGGTAGCGGTTGAGCATGTGGACACTGATTGTCACAGCATAAGAGTCCACTGACAAGTGTAACCACCGTGTCTAGTGAACGAGGGAAGACAGGATAAAGAGTTCCATAAAGTTTCCCAGCTAAAGAAAGATTTAGAGTGAAAATACCACTGTTGGAAGGCTGTATAACCAGGTAATCACAACTGCTGGAGCTCAACCTAAAAAACTTCGCCGGACCCGAAGCTTTCCGTTAATTGTCTTACAGGAGGAGTGTTCAGTGGATGCACGAGGTTTGATTCTCTAATACTTATTATTAATAAGGTATGTAACTAGGAGTCTCCGTGGCAAAGTGGTCAAGCCATTTGACTCTGGCTCCGAAGGTTGTGGGTTCGATTCCGGGCCGCGTACTTCGGTTCATGAGTCAAATTCTTTGGAGACTCCTGTGGGTCATCGCTAGAGCTACAGAGGTCGTGCTTGTGCGGCACTTTCCGCACTACGAAAACAGACCGAGCCATATGGGATAAAACCCGGTGCAATGAAGTTGACCCTGTTGACTTTTAAGCAACTTTTTCTTTTAAGGTATGTAACTTTAAAAATAAAATGTTTCAAATCGCTCTTACAACTCACGCATAGTCCATACACGTGCTTCTACTTCTAGTGCACCAGACTGCCCGGGTATCAAGAGATTGTATAGCAGTGCCCTGTGCAGACTGCCTGGGTATCAAGAGATTGTATAGCAGTGCCCTGTGCAAGCTGCCCGGGTATCAAGAGATTGTATAGCAGTGCCCTGTGCAGGCTGCCCGGGCATCAAGAGATTGTATAGCAGTGCCCTGTGCAGGCTGCCCGGGCATCAAGAGATTGTATAGCAGTGCCCTGTGCAGGCTGCCCAGGCATCAAGAGATTGTATAGCAGTGCCCTGTGCAGGCTGCCCGGGCATCAAGAGATTGTATAGCAGTGCCCTGTGCAGGCTGCCCGGGTATCAAGAGATTGTATAGCAGTGCCCTGTGCAGGCTGCCTGGGTATCAAGAGATTGTATAGCAGTGCCCTGTGCAGGCTGCCTGGGTATCAAGAGATTGTATAGCAGTGCCCTGTGCAGACTGCCTGGGTATCAAGAGATTGTATAGCTCTGCAGACTGCTTAGGTATCAAGAGATTGTGTAGCAGTGCAGACTGTCTGGTTATCAAGAGATTGTATAGCAGTGCCCTGTGCAGACTGCCTGGATATCAAGAGATTGTATACCAGTGTCCTGTGCAGGCTGCCTGGATATCAGGATTGTATAGCAGTACCCTGTGCAGACTTTTTGGGTATCAAGAGATTGTATCGCAGTGCCCTGTGCAGGCTGCCTGGATATCAAGAGATTGTATAGCAGTGCAGACTGCCTGGGTATCAAGAGATTGTATAGCAGTGCCCTATGCAGACTGCCTGGGTATTAAGAGAGGAAAATGCAAAGAATACCATGGACAGACAGAAAAACCAATGACCAAGTACTACAGGAGACAAATGAACATCATAAACTGATTAGAGAAATTAGACATAGACAGTCAAAATTTTTTGGACATGTTATGAGAAGAAATGGATTGGAGAATTTAGTGACAACTGGCAAGATCGAGGGGAACAGACCAAGAGGAAGACCGAGAGGAAAATACCTGGATGGCTTGGCCACATGGCATGGAAGAGACAGGAACACTGAGCTGATCCACGACACTGGTGATCGAGTGAAATGGCGAGTCATGACCGCCCACGCTTTCCGGCATGGCACATGATTGATTGATAACAGTGCCCTGTGCAGGCTGCCTGGATATCAAGAGATTGTATAGCAGTGCCCTGTGCAGACTTTTTGCGTATCAAGAGATTTTATAGCAATGGCCTGTGCAGATCGCCAGATCCTCCAGCTGTAGATGTGGGAGATGGAAGCTGCAGAAGTCAGTAACCATCATAATCCCAAAAAAATACGAGGGGGATTCAAGTGAAAACTTGAAATGTTTTTTTTTTTTATTGTCTATGGATATATTCTGAAAAAGTAAAGAACTAATGTATCATTTAGTATGTAGTCACCACTGAGTTCAATGCGAGTCCTGCACCAATAAAGTGCTTGCATTCCTGTAGACAAAAATGTTCTTGGTCACTACTTGGTGTGCCTGACCTGGTCGTAAACAGTCTGTCACAGAAGTCACGCTGTTTGAAACTTCTTACTCCACTCATACACTTGATGGACTGACAGACATGCATCACCATACTGGGCCTTCATTCGCCGATGAATTTCTATAGGTTTCACTCCTTCACTGATAAAAAAAGTTAAATTAACGCTGCTCCTCTTTGGTGCATGTCAAAAGTGGGACAGCCATTTTCAAATGTCCTTATGATGTCACCATGTGTTTGTCTGCATGTGATGTCACATTCTTTATTCTTAGCAATATTGACAGGTTACAAGTCATTGGCATGGTTATTGTAATTTCTATTACACTTTTAAGGTTTCCATTTGAAGCCCCCCCCCCCCCCCCCACTAAGTGGGCAAATTTAGTCAACTGAGACCAATTAGTTATTCAGATATCACTATCAATCTTTGATTAATCAAGCATACCATCAATAATATATTTGTATTTAAAACGTAACTTCAAAGTCTTGACGTGAATTATTTGTCAATGTTGTTGTTGTTGTCTGTCAGAAAATTTAATTGTTTGTACTTAAGTATAATATGAAAGTCAGCATGGCCAAATGGATAAGAGCACTTGCTCTTAAACTTTCGGTGTGCTGATGCCGAGGTACCCCAACATTGCCCAGTTGGACTAACATGTTGACTTGGGGGCGTAAATTACAAGTACCTCAGAAGTCAGAGTATCGCCTGATGGTGAGGGACACTGGTAATAGGGAAAGCTAATCCACACGCAAAAAGCAGTCTAGTGCACTAGAAGTAGTAGCAATGAAGTCAAGCCTGTCATCTTTAAGAATGAGTTGTCATCCACTTTTGCCATTAGGCGTTGTGAGGAGGGATGATTAAAGTTCCAGCACCTGTGACTAGCATCTTTCCTCCAATTTCCTCTATGATTCATGAGCAGTATTTTAGGATCAGGTAAATTCCCTACTGATTTGCTAGACCTGTTGTAGGTTTAAGAATGAGTGAAAACTTAAAAGCATTTGACTGCATATTGTTAAAGGTATGATGAGTTTGCTGTTGACTGTTCATAGTATGCTGATTTTTTTATTGTGCTCATTGTCCTATGTATGATGATCTTTTGTTTATTGTGCTCATTGTCCAGTAATGTAGGAGTTTGTGTTGATTGTGCTCATTGTCCAGTAATGTGTGAGTTCGTATTGATTGTGCTTATTGTCCAGTAATGTATGAGTTTGTATTGATTGTGCTCATGGTCCAGTAATATATGAGTTTGTATTGATTGTGCTCATTGTCCAGTAATGGATGAGTTTGTAGTGATTGTGCTCATTGTCCAGTAATGTATGAGTTTGTATTGATTGTACTCATTGTCCAGTAATGGACAAGCTTGTAGTGATTGTGCTCAGTGTCCAGTAATGGAGGAGCTTGTAGTGATTGTGCTCATTGTCCAGTAATGGACGAGTTTATAGTGATTGTGCTCATTGTCCAGTAATGTATGAGTTTGTATTGATTGTGCTCATTGTCCAGTAATGGATAAGTTTGTATTGATTGTGCTCATTGTCCAGTAATGGATGAGATTGCATTGATTGTGCTCATTGTCCAGTAATGTATGAGTTTGTGTTTGACTGTGCTCATTGTTCAGTAATGTATGAGTTTGTGTTTGACTGTGCTCATTGTTCAGTAATGGATGAGTTTATGTTTGACTGTGCTCATTGTCCAGTAATGGATGAGTTTGTATTGATTGTGCTCATTGTCCAGTAATGTGTGAGTTTGTATTGAGTGTGCTCATTGTCCAGTAATGGATGAGATTGTGTTTGGCTGTGCTCATTGTTCAGTAATGGATGAGGTTGTGTTTGACTGTACTCATTGTTCATATCATTCAACAATGTCTTCTCTAGACCAGGCACTTAAAGAGAGACTCAAAAAATGAGACCCTAAAATGATATAGCAAGAAAATAAACTTTATTCATACTTAGGTACCAACAACTGCAAACTTAATGTGTATGTAAATATATTCCATATAAAACACCTGAAGACATTCTGCAACTTGCGGTTCAATACAGAAAATGTGGACTGAGCTGACCAGTTCCCTTCCATAAAGTAATCAACTCTCCCTGTCCTGAGCAACACATCTTGTGTGATTGGCTACTCTTCATGAGCATCAATCATGTCATATTGTGGTTGGGAGGTCAGCATGGACGAATGGATAAGAACATGTGTTCTTAAACATCCAGTGTGCTGATGCCGATGTAAGGGGTTCAGTCCCTACACCGGACAGTTGGACTAAAATTCTTGACTTTGGGACATAAATTACAAGTACCTCAGAAGTTGGAGTGGGTTCACCTGATGATGAAAGACAATAGGGAAAGCTAATTCACACGCAAAATTAAGTCTAGTGCTGCTAGAAGTAGCCTATGAACTACGCTTGAGTTTAAAGTGAGAGAGCACCAAAAATAAAATCTTGTGGTTGTACTTAATGTGCTTCTCTTTTTGCCTTTCATTTCCCAATGGAAGACAGACCTTCAGCCAACTTTACCCAATCTTCATGATTGGTTGGATTATTGTCCCAAAAGCTTTCTATGCAATGAGGTAGCCAGCCTCATGCCAACTCTCCTTAGCTGCCTCTTATGACATGCATGGTAGGTTACAGTGTTACTATATTTTGCTGCCCTTGGGCATACTAACCTGTTATTTTTTGAGGAGGGGATGGAGCATGTGTGGGAATGCCCCAAGTATAGTCATGTTTGAAAATAAGTATCCGTATTATTCATTAAAAATTAAAAATCTAAGGATCAATCAGTACTCAAAGGGGAGTCAGGCAGCAACTGGTCTAGCATCGAAGCTCCTACAGGCTGACAGTTAGAGCATTGTTTTGCTGATCTGGCAGCTTCTGCAGCTTGTCTTGTTTCATTCATATTAGAACTTTCCTCTGGAGTAAACTAGGCAGGCTGAAAGAGGGATCATGCTGCATGGGCAATCAATGGTCTCTACAATTCAGCCCAGGCTTTGTGCTATAGAGGGGTATAACTCCATTTCTGGTCCCTGCCATGGGTTGCAGTTATTATGCCTTTTTTTAAGCACAATGTAACAAACTGGCATCAGATCCCTGCATGAAGGGGAATTAAACCAATACCACAGGCCCCTGCAGGCAAGTTTGCTAACCACATGTTACTGCGGCTCCTGTGTATTCACAGCCTAGAATTCTCAGATAAGTAGTACATTTCTATTTTCATTTTCTCTTCTTTGTTCTAATTTTCTTCTCATCCCGTTCTTATGCCTTAATGTAGTCACTATAGTGTCTTCTCCATGATTATATATGTTTTGTGTATGTATGTTTTTGCTGATGAAGCCTAGTCGCCGCAACGTCCTGTATTTTCCGTAATTATGTTCTGTAAACCTGCATTACTTTGTGTTATTTTATACTGTTTACTGTGTATTCACAACACTGATCACAATTATCACATTAATTGACTTCAAATCATACTGATCGATTAATCAGAACAGATGTCATTACGCTCAGAAAGCACCAGTATGCTCTCAGTCTTGCTCAGTAGATGTCTGTAGGTAGCTGCCAAAGGATTCTACTCAGCTACCCACAGCAGAACCACTAAAAGTAAGAGCCAGCCTTAACAGCTCAATACCTTCATGTTCTCTGGAGCCACCAGTACTGAACTCATGAGAAAGTTCTCGGAAAGTCATGGCAATCCTTCTGTCCCCCACATCTTCAGATAAAATACTGTGTTTCCATGTATACCTAGCAGCTGCAGATACCACAATTAGTGAAAATCGAAAGAGAGGAACCCTGATGGCTATATCTGGCTCTGAGTCCAAGGTGAAGGTCAACACAGAATCTGACAGTAGGTTTAAAGTTACCAACCGCTCACCCCATAACCAAGCATCATCGAAGTGAGCTTCAATGTGTGCCCCTCGTTGCTGGCAGTACTCCAGGTTGCAAAGTTCCACTGGTTCGAAGTCGCTGAGGCAAGGATGAGCTTTCATGCGCTGATATAGAAACTGGCTATAGGAGGGTAGACCAGTGAAGTTAGCAGCTCGTATTTTTTGCTTTTTGAAGTTGACTTTTGGCCCAAAGTCCTGGAAAGTAACAAGGCATTTCATTTTTAAGCCAACATTAAACAGAAAAAGAGCAAAACAATGTAAGCCACATATATATCCATCCATCCATCATGTGCCATGCCGGTAAGCGTGGGCGGTCATGATTCGCCATTTCACTCGATCACCAGAGATGTGGATCAGCTCAGTGTTCTTGTCTCTACCATGCCATGTGGTCAAGCCATCCAGGTATTTACTTCTCTGTCTTCCCCTTGTTCTCTTCCCTTCGATCTTGCCAGTTTTCACCAAGTTCTCCAATTTATTTCTTCTCATACCATGTCCAAAATATTTTGATTGTCTACGTCTAATTTCTCTAATCAATTTATGATTTTCATTTATTTCTTGTAGGACTTGGTCAATGGTTTTACTGTCTGTCAATGGTATTCTTTGCATTCTCCTCAGAAACCATATTTTCACAGCCATCAGATGTTTTTCAGCTTGACTGCTGATTGCCCAAGCTTCACATTTAAAAGTACAGGCTCTATGTAGCACTTCAACACTGTTTTTCACATTTCAATTGACATCTTTTTATTGGTCAGTATGTTTTTCATCTTGCTAAAGGCTACTTTCGCCATGGTGAAATTCTTGTTCTAATCTCTTCAAGGCATCTCCCGTAAGATGTTATGACTGTTCCGAGATAATTGTACCTATTCGCTTGTTGAAGAATATTCCCATGTAGTTGTATATTACATTGTGGTATTTCCTTCTTCCTAGTGACGACCATAATTTGTGTCTTCTTACAATGTAATTCTAATCCTAGTTGTTCACTGTGTGCAACAACCGCATCTACTAGATGTTGCAGATATGCTAAATGGAAATATAACCAATAATACTGTGGTAACAACTGAAACAGGAGATAACCCTGAAAAACAGTGAACATTGTAGAATAGGAGGTCAGCACAGCCAAATGGATATGAGTGCTCGTTCTAGTGTGCTGATGCTGAAGTAACAGGTTCTACCCCTACACTGGTCAGTTGGACTAAAATACTGACTTCTTGACTTGAATTACAAGTACCTCTGAAGTCAGAGTGGGTTCTCCTGATATCAAGAGACACTGGTAATAGGGAAAGCTAATCCACATGCAAAAATCAGTCCAGTGCACTAGAAGAAGTAGCATGTGTGTGGACTATGCTTGAGGTCAAAGCAAGCAAACAAAACAAAACAAAAATATGTAAAAATGTTCAGAGAAAACCATGAAGAGAAAAGCTGCCAAATGAAAAAGAAAGAAAAAATAAATAAACAAACAGATGCAACAGAGAAGTACTAAAATGGGTTCCTGGCTAAGCAACAGAGTGCATGGCTGATGGTAAAGTCAACATGATGACACAGATGCACCAAAGAAGATGACAAGGCAGGAGAAATGGATGAAGGAAGTGAACAGGCACCAGGAATGTGGTAACATGTGATAGGCTTTGTTATAAATCTGTATTCTGTATATCTTTCTTAGCTTGCTGCTCAAACAGCCCACTTCTGGCAACCATTAGTATCCCATACTTGCTCTGTCCTCATCTGCAACAGCCAGCAAAGAGTCCCAATACAATCTGATTATATGTCCATCTGGCCTTTCCTCTGAGTTTTGAGTGTCGGTCAGATCCTCTGGTCACTCCCTGCAGCACCATTCTCTCCAAGCTGTGACAATCTACCTGTTCTTCTGCACTATACACATGATTTCAAAGAACCCCGACCACGTCTGCCTTATCATGCACCAATACCCCACCCACGAGTGCAGACCCAGTCAATTATTTTTACAAATTAATATAAACATACAACTTTCAAGTACCTGTTTTCTCCGTCCGGACTGTGAATTAACAAACTGGTTACCAGATATTGCATCAACTAAAACAGCCTCCTCCTCTTCTGTAACAAAATTCTCTAGAATTACAATCCCCTCAAATTCAATCACATGACTTGTATTGTGACTGCAGCTTGACTTTGACTGTAAATCACTGCTATCTACATCCAAACTGGGATCAGCCTCTAGAAATCTACTAGAATTAAGATCTCCAGTGGCACAATTTACTGTTGATTTATCTTCACTATCTGCATCATCGTTGAGAACAGGTGTCTGTATTTTACAGTTCCCTGGACTTTCTAAAGCTTCCGCATGCTTGTGTAACTGTGACATGGGGTTTCCATGCCATGAATTACATTTCTGCTGTATGGATGTGTTTTCCATATGCCATGCTTTCTTGCAGTGAATGCAGTAGTTAAATGTTCTTCTTGGGGTCTGAAATATATTATAATGACATTGTCAATTTTACTGCAGTAATTACATGTCTTTCTTGAGGTCTGAAATATATCTTAACAACATAGTCAGTTTTACTGTTGTCATTCTTAGGGTCTGAAATATATCTTAACAACATAGTCAGTTTTAAATCAGTAATTACATCTCATTCTTGGGGTTCTGAAATATATAATAAGAAGTTAATTTTGCAGTTAATAATCACATGTTCTTGGGGCCTGAAATATATCTTAACAACATTCTAAATTTTACTGCAGTAATTATATGTCATTCTTGGGGTCTGAAATATATCACAATAAAGTTAATTTTACTGCAGTAATTACACGTGATTCTGGGGGTCAGAATTATGACTGGCACCTCGCCATCTTGACAGATGATAGTTTGTAAAATAGAGTTATACCACTCCATAACACAAAGCCTGGGCTGAATTTAAAGACCACGTGTTGCCCACGCAGCATGATCCCTCTCTCAACCTGCCTAGTTTACTCCAGAGGAAAGGTAAGACCAATACGTCTGGAACAAGGCAAGCTGCAGAAGCTGCCGGACCAGCAAAGCAATACTCAACTGTCTGCCTGTAGCAGCTTCTATCGTAGACCAGTTGCCGAACAAGGCCTAGTGCCTGATCTGCCCTGACATGACATTTAGCCTTTAGGTTGCACTAGGGTAAGGCGCTCCTCCACCCAAAGCTGTTGGCACAATGTGGGGTGTCGGGTTTGGTGAGCACAGCCCAACATTCGGCGCTACAGAAATCAGGTAGTACCGTCTACTGTCTTACAGTAGCTCAGTCTTATCTGACTAAGACCTGACACAAGGGTCAGAACTATATCATCGTGAATTTTACATATAAAAGATATAACAACCACTACTTATGCTGTGGGAGCCACAGTAGTGCACTGGCTAGCATGCTTGCCTATCAGCCTGGTGGTCATTGGTTCAAATCCCAATGAAGTAGGTTTTTTTAAAAATTGACCTGGCTCCCAAGTTGAGTTGAATTGAGTTGAGATAAGAATCAACATCGCTGCACTCAGGACATTCTCTCACGCGCACCATGCCCTCATTCAACAGCCAGCGAAGAGTCATACTGCTAATGATTCCAACTGCCATCTGATTGAAAATTCTCCTAGTCTTCCCTCTCGGTTTTGAGATTCGCCCAGAGCCCTTGCAGATCCATCATCATATCATTCTCTCCATCCTGTACCTCACCTCCGACACGAGTTTATTTATACAAACCCCCATGCAAGACTTCTGCCATACCGCCTCATTGAACTCTATGGATGAGTGGTCATAATAGGTCTGAACTGAACTGGAGTTGGTGGCGCCTAGAGATGCACTGACCAGAAGCTAGGAGGTGGAAAAGCCACTTGTACTCATCAACCTCATGAAGGGTAAATGATGTCCATAACAAAGTTTATTGCATAACCTTTACAGGACATGGCAGTCAACCCCAGTGTTTTTTGGCCGTTCGTAATTTCTTGGCAAGTTTATGTTCAGTAGTTTGCCATTGCTTTCTGAATGACCGGCACTCATACCTTTGTAAGGAAGCCAATGCAAGGCAGTCTGCTTCCAAATCACCCGCAGCTGTGTTTCGACCATAGTATGCGGGATTATGAATTGCATTTGTAACTTTGTCGCCACAGATGTCTACTATAGAGTGCTCTACTAATCTGACAAATGGATTCTACACTGGATGTCAGCATGGCTGAATGGATAAGAGCGCACACTCTTAAATGATGGAAAAGTGAAGATTATTTCACCACTATGAGACCGTGAAATGTCCTACGTATTCTTTTTCTGAGATCAATGTTTGCTAGGTGCAGCACACAACTTCTGGTGGGCTGATGCTGAGATAGCAGGTTCAACCCCTACCTACACTGGTCAGCTGGACTCAAATGTTGACTTCTCATCCTTGACTTGGGAATGTAAATTGCAAGTACCTCAGAAGTTGGAATGGTTCGCCTAATGGCAAGGAACACTGGTAATAGGAAGAGCTAATCCACATGCAAAAATCAGTCCAATAAATTATAAGTAGTAGCATGCTAATGGACTAGGCTTGAGTTCAAAACCCAAAAAAACCACGGTCAGATGTTAAAGTATTCCACATGAAATCCAGAGCTCTGTGGTGCTCCACACACTTAGCAGCTAGACAATGGAACAATGTACTACCAGTCCAACATGAGGAAAATGTGTAAACTAACATAACCAGAATCCTTAATAGCTCACCAGCCTATCCGCCATTGGACTGAAAGTTCACCTGTACTTCATCTCTAAAGGTGCAGCTTACAATGAATAGGAGGCTCAATCTATGAAAGTGAGCCAAAACAGCAAAGTGCAAGATGTGACTATTCCTCGGGTGAGTCCAAGACCACAGCACCATGTGTCAGCTCTGCATTTATGGAAACCTTAGATGGTGGGGAATGCCCATTTTCTACCCTTGCCTTCCCTTGAGGGCTGACTGGCATGCATGTGGCTGTTCAGAGCAGGTCTATTTTGAGAGAACCACCAGTAGATGGAAGGGTGAAGATGACATCACCACTATGAGGCCGTAGAATGTCCTACATCTTCTTCTTCTGAGATCAATGTTTGCTATGCATGGAGCATAACAATAACATACAGTGTGGTGCGTATATGTCCACTGATGGAGCATAACAATAACATACAGTGTGGTGCATATATATCCACTGTCTAGCCCCGTGCCAGTTGGGCCAACATCTCCTGACTTCTGGATTCTTTCTCCTGACTTCTGGATTCTTTCTTTTATAGGCAGGCTGCCTTCCAGGGCTTGTGGTCTATGCTTGCCAGAATGTCCTAAAAAACTACCTGGCAATACTAACCTGGAAAAAATAAGCTGGGAAGAAGTCTGATGCATATTTTGCAGCTCTGTTGTAAAATGAGCATATTAATATTATTTTAAATAATTAAAGATGAGACATGATTGCTGTTTCTGTAGTTGGTATTCATCAATCTTTAATCTTCTTGAATATTTTATTTAAGATATAACTTTAACTCATAGGTCCAGTGCATTCATTCTGGATGTCGTCAAGTAAATTAAATAATTTATAATTCAATATCAATTTTGATCCGAATTCCGGTCCCAAATAGTTCTGCAGTGAATAATTTTATATAACTAACCCTAACCCTAATCATTTATTCACTGCAGAACTATTACTATTTGGGACCGGAATTCGGAAAAGTGCCATCAATTTTATTATCAATCACTTTCTTTGCGCAATTCAATTATTATTATTTTGTTTAAATTTTATTTTTACTTGAGTTACTTACTATTTGAACTTCTTTGGTATCGCACGCCGCACACAGTCGGCAAGAACGAATTCCTTTACAACCGCATGTTCTTGTGTCAGACAGTGGACTTAAATTATGATCACTCATTTCTGGCATTACAAATTAGTTATTACTGGTAACAACTATGTTACTTCCTTCAACCCCTTTGTGACGGAAGTTTTCATGTGACACTTGAACGTCTGCCATATAGACATTAGAGTCGTTTCCCTTGAATCTCCGGTGAAGCCTGTTTCAGGTACCTCTGTTTTTGACTTGCGCTTAGTATTTTCTAAGAGCAATGATAAGACCGCCGGTCTCTCTGGCTGAGGGGTTACAACACTTTCTCCGTAATCCCGTTTATCACGCAGAGTCTCGTAGCAGGAGAGAACTGGGAGCGGTTCGACCCCCGCTGGTGACTTGCCGGCCGCTCAGAAAGCGATGGCAAACTACTGGGCGTAATCTTGCCTAGAAATCAACAGACAGCTGAAAGATGCTGATGTTGACAGCGATGTCCTGTAAAGGATATGCAAAAAAAAAAAAAATAAAAATGATAAGACCGCCGTCTCCTTTGGTCTAGGATTTAGCGACTTTCTCCGTAATCCCGTATACTCTCGTGAGTAACGTGACTTGTGCGAGAATTGGTAGCGGTTCTTGCCGCGTCGGTAACTTAGGGGAATGTGAGCCGGTCGGGAATAATCTCTCCCATTATTCACAGTGCACGGGGAATAATCTCTCCCATTATTCACAGTGCACGGGGAATAATCTCTCCCGTTCAGTTAACTGAATAAGTGACCGTCTTAAGTGGCTTTCCGTATCTGCCATGGGCCCATACACAGTAGTTTTCCCTAAGAAACCCCCTTAAATTTGATATATAATAAAAGTTGTCAGCCACCATATTCAAAACAATGTTTTCCCGTAGTGAATTTGAATAACGAAGACACAAACAATAGATTGCACGATTTATTGCCTGGCATATTTCGCTGCATCTCGTCAGGTACATACTGCAGAAATCACACAACGTAATGTGAAATAACTAGATAAATCATTCAATCTGAAATATACACATATTCGCACAGTAATGTCGATTGTCTACCACGGTAATTTTAAACTGACTAACATGTCTTTCTGCTTGCACAAGGCCAGCTTACGCAGGTTGATCACTATGGCTTCAGCAAACCTTAACAACCGACTACTCTGTGTGTTGAACAACACACGGAAGGCACTGTCTCTTTCAACCACATGACCACTCTCGAGCACGTTTCTCGCGACCGATGAAGCAGGACTGTTCCGGTGTGTCGGCCTGTCTAGGCTACCATCTTCTGTGTGTAGTATCTTATCCACCCAATTCGGAATGTGTTCCAACACTCTGTTACGTAACTGTCGCTCTGTTCTACCTATGTAGATGGCCTCACACCTACATGTAAATTGGTAAATACAATTCGATTTGGTGTACAAAGCTACAGGTTCTTTAACTGCTGGGATGGTGATCGGTGTGATTGTGTGCCTTTTAACCGGAGTTGCAGCACAGAATGGTCGCCCGAATGCTGTGATGAGCCGGTCCTGCAAACGTTGCATTACGTCATCTCCTCGGAAGTACGGACCCTGTTTGACCGTGCTAAGAAGATATGCACCCAAGACACACTGACAGAAGAATTTGAAACTCTGAAGAATGCTTTAAACCTGAATAGTTACTCCACAGGTTTTATAAAGCGCCACTGCCAACAGACTAAACCTAAACCAGAAGAATGTACAGTCCCGAAACTCAGGGTTTTCATCCAGTTAACCTTCGGAGGAGATGAGCAATGCAACGTTTGCAGGACCGGCTAAATCAAATCCTAAGATGTTACAGTGTGCCTATACTTTGTTGTTGAGACCATCCGAGGGCAGTGGACATTTTCTGAGGAAAATGCACAGAAACATCATCATCATGTGTCATGCCGATAAGCGTAGGCGGTCATGTTTCGACATCTCACGCCATCATCAGAGTCGTGAATCAACTCATTGTTTTTGTCTCGACCATACCACATGGCCAAGCCATCCATGTATTTACTTATCTGTCTTCCCCTTGTTCTCTTCCCCTCTATCTTACCAGTTGTCATCAAGTTCTCCAATTTAAAAAAAAAAAAAAACTGCGACTGTCAGCGTCAAATTTCTCTAATCAGTTTTTACGGTTTTCATTTATTTGTTGAAGGACTTGGTCATTGGTCTGTCCATGGTATTCTTTGTATTTTCCTTAGAAACCACACTTTCACAGCCATCAGATGTTTTTAAGAATGTCTGCTATTGTCCACAATTTACATCCATACAAAAGTACAGGTTCTATGTAGCATCTCAACACTCTTTTTTCTCGTTGCAATTGACATCTTTTTATTGGTCAGTATGTTTTCCATCTTACAAAAGGTTACCTTCGCCATGACGATTCTTGTTCTAATCTCCATTGCGAAGGTAGCTAAGAATACTATGGACGAAAAACAAACAAAAATTAAATTGAAGACCTTAAATAAATTAGAGACGTTAGACGTAGACAATCAAGATGCATGGAGTATATTATGTGGAGAAAGAAACTTGAAAACTGAATGACTAACAACATTGATGATAAGAGATCAACGGATACACGATAGAAAAGGACTCTCCTTGAATATCAAGAAAACAGCAACAATGGTGATATCAAAGAAAAATGTGACACCAAAATGTGAAATGGAAATAGAAGGGAAAATTCTTATCCAAGTGGATAATTTTAAATACCTAGGGACATTTATAACATCAGACGGCGGTGCAAAACAGAGATTAAGAGCAGAGCAGGGCAAGCAAAAGCTGCATTTCAGAAAATGAAGAGTATCTTATGCAATAAGTCACTATCATTGAATGTAAGAAAGAGGGTGCAGAAGTGCTATATATAGAACCTGTTTTGCCGTGTGTCAGTGAATCTTGGAATGTAAATGAGCAAATTAGGAAGGACATAGAAGCAACAGAGATGTGGTTCCTAAGACGAATTTTGTGAATTCTTTGGACTGCCAGAGTAAAGCTTATGAAACTAAAACATTATAAGAAAGAGATAAAAGCTTTCTTTGGTCATGTGATGAGAAGAAGGCGCTGGAGAACATCGTGACAACTGGAAAGATCGAGGAGAAGAGAGGCAGAGGTCGACCAACAGAAGTGATGTTAAATGAATTGACACGGTGTTATGGAGAAATATCATCCGCAGAGTGGATCCAAAACACCAAAGACCGAGATATGCGGAGATATATGAACACCTACGCCAGCTGACAGGGCACTTGATGATGATGATGATACAACAGATTAGCCTGCTCTGTGGCGAAGGGGCTACGAGTGACAATATGTAATCCCGCATACCGCGTTACGTTAAACACTGCTGCGGGTGATTTGGAAGAGGCCGCCTTGCGTTGGTTTCGACACAGATGTATGAGTGCCGGAATGTCAGAAAGCAATAGCTAACTACTGAACGTTAACATGCCAAGAAATTACAAACAGCAAAACGCTGGGGTTGACTGCGATGTCCTGTAAAGGACATGCAACTATCTATATAAGACGGTAGAATTAAGCGGATGTTCCATCCATCATGTGCCATGCCGGCAAGTGGGCGGTCATGTTCTGCCATCTCACTCGATCACCAGAGTCGTGGATCAGCTCCGTGATCCTGTCTCGACCATGCCATGTGGCCAAGCCTTCCAGGTATTTACTTCTCGGTCTTCCCCTTGGTCTCTTTCCTTGGATCTTGCCAGGTGTCACTAAGTTCTCCAATTCATTTCTTCTCATAACATGCCCAAAAAATTTTGACTGCCTACGTCTAATGTCTCTAATCAGTTTACGATCTTCATTTGTTTCTTGAAGGACTTATTCATTGGTTTTTCTGTCTGTCCATGGTATTCTTTGCATTTTCCTCAGAAACCACATTTCCACAGCCATCAGCTGTTGTTAGTAATGTTACTTAGGGGACAAGTCCATTACCCCATATGGACAACAATCACCTTCGGATTAATATGATTGTTAGGGTAAAACCATGAGCAGCTGCTTTAGTGGCTGACTAGTCACAGGACTATTATTCTGATCCGGTGATGGACCCTACTATAACTTCTTCTTGAGGTTGAAAGGGGTAGGGGTAACGGTGAAATCGAACGAAATCAAACGAAGCGGATGTTGGCATGGAATGGGACACCACTCTTCACGTTCACGTCTGTTGACATTCTCAGAAAGAATCACTCTGGATCAGCAGCTGTCCTCCTAAAAAAATATGGTTTTAAAATAATATACAATTCTATCATGGTAAAAAGTTAAGATAATAAACCAGCGATGACCAACGATCTTGAGTCATTTCGCGAAGAGTGGAAGAAAGAGCTGCAGCATATCGTTAATAACGATCACCATCATCATGATGATTCACACGATCACTTGCCCAAGCCCATAGAATCAGAAAGTACAGCTAGAGGTGAAGAACAAACTCAAAAATGCAATGATCACTATATAGACAAGTTAGGATTAGCAGATGAATTATTGATACATGACGAAAGTAACGACGAAACAAGCCAGGATACTGCTGAAGTTGATAATAAGCTCAACAGTGCGAGCACTGCTTCCAACAACGCCTCGGTTACGAATTCAGAATCCACGGAATTAGAATATTATCCTTTTAAAATTTTAACGCAGTTTTTAAACGAAGCCCCCAAGAGATTCGTTACCAAGAAGTCAAGAACAGTTGTAAAGGAATCTTCAGTTTTATACACTAAAAGAAAGTATTTTAGTAGTGAGTCATCAAATGTTACTGAAAAGAAGCAGAGAGTTTCACAAAAGAGAAGTGCCCAATTACAGGAAGCAAGTGGAGCCAGGAAAAACATGTTAGATCTCTTTCTTGCTGACTTGGTATGTTGAAAAAAAAAATCCCTACCTACTGCTGCCTGCAAAATAGAACATTTTAGAATACACTTACACTCATGCATGCTAACTTGAGTGTGTGCGTGCATCACACACTTACGCGCATTCACAGAGAGAGAGAGAGAGAGAGAGAGAGAGAGAGAGAGAGAGAGAGAGAGAGAGAGAGAGAGACAGAAGTTTAGTTGCCATCTTCACAGTGAGAGAGAGAGAGAGAGAGAGAGAGAGAGAGAGAGAGAGAGAGAGAGAGAGAGACAGAAGTTTAGTTGCCATCTTCACAGTGAGAATAGGCTGTAGTGGATCTCCAGCACTCTCTGTCTCTCACAAGATGGTACAGTGTAACATCTTCTTTCTGGTCCATCTAATTTAACCTGTCATTTAAACCTCTCCTTGTAAGCTTGCCTTACTTATATGCTTCTCTCTAGAATAGTTTTGATAAGGATAGTATGTCTTTATATGTCGAAAATATTTTATTTATTGAGCCTTGATCTTGTTCATTTATTTATTCTTCACTCATGGTTTGTATTCAGGCGTCTTTTCCTTTTTGTCTTCCCATTTTACCATGTGTATTTTGGGTGGGTTGTTATGCACGGAGAGAGAGAGAGAGAGAGAGAGAGAGAGAGAGAGAGAGAGAGAGAGAGAGAGAGAGAGAGAGAGAGAGAGAAAAAGAACAAATGAACATACTTTATTTTCAAAGGGTTAAGAATTGGGCATGCAGGTATGCATTCTACCCTTCTTCTCTCTTTGCTCTAATACTTTATTTAATTCACGTCTTATGAAACTAATCTTAGACAATGGTAACAGAATCAATATGCATTAGCTGCATGGAAAATGTGCAGTAATCAATAATACATGGTTCACTAAAACTAATTTTTGACATGGCATTTATAAAGATTATATATATAGCTTTCTATACTAAATTACAAAGATTACACCCAACATATAACAGAGAAAAACTACAAGACATTACAGTCAAAGAGAAATTTACAGATGAAATAAAATGTAAACTTGAAACTCTGCAAAACCCTTCGGAGGAAAGCGTTGACCAAACTTGGTTTAACATCAAGAATACAATTCAATCTACCGCAGAAGAATATCTCGGTGTGTTAACCACCCATAGAAAGAACAGATGGTTCAATCAAAAATGTGAAGAAGCAGTCATTAGGAAGAAGAATGCCAGACATGTATGGTTAAATGACATCAATAACATCCAAAAGGAAGAGCATTATAGAAATGAATGTAAAGAGGCTACAAAAATAGTCAGACAGCAGAAGCGAGAATATATGAGTAATATAATCAAAGATATGGAAACTAATCACCAGAAAAATGAATCCAGAAAATTTTTTAAAGAACTGAAGTCAATGAAACGAGGGCACCAACAAAACACATATGGTTTAAAAGACAAAAATGGGAATATGATAAATACCAATGAGGAAATGTGCAACACATGGAAAGAATATTTTATTGAATTACTAAATTGTGAAGCTCCAAGTAACATTTTCCCACAGGAAGAGGTTCTAACATGTGAACCACAAATTGAAGAACCTACATTTGAAGAAATCCTATATGTAATCACACGACTTAAAAACAATAAGGCAACTGGGACTGATGGAATTGCTGCTGAATTTATAAAGGCAGGTGGCCATGCATTACATCTAAAGCTATACGAACTAATAATAAAAATCTGGAGGACAGAAGAATTACCCCATGACTGGAAAGAGTCATTATTGATACCTATCTTTAAGAAAGGAGACAAGTTCCAATGTGGAAATTATAGAGGAATATCACTACTGTCCACAAGCTATAAGATACTATCCGCAGTATTACTAAATAGACTAAAACCATATTCAGAAGACATATTAGGTGACTACCAGGCGGGTTTTAGACAAAACAGATCAACAATAGATCAGATATTTATCTTACGACAAATAGCCGAGAAACATTGGGAATATAAAAGAGATCTCCATAACATTTTTGTGGATTTTAAAAAGGCTTATGATAGTGTCCATAGGAATAGTCTATGGAATGCTATGCAGGAATTTGGAATACCAAGGAAGTTAATCAACATGACCAGACTATGCATGGAAGATACTTATAATATAGTAACATATAAAGGCAGGAAATCAGACCCCTTCCAAATAACATCTGGCTTGAAACAGGGTGATGCACTATCGCCGCTACTCTTCAATCTGGCTCTAGAGAAAGTTGTAAGGAAGATAAAGGAGGAATGTGATATTGGAGGAACATCCAAGCTGCTTGGTTATGCAGATGATATAGATATTATAGGGCAAAGTGAACAAAAGACATTGGAAATATTGACTCACTTAAAGGAAAAAGCCCAACAGATGGGGCTGGTTATCAACCAAGTTAAGACAGAATATATGGTAATTTCAAGAGAAGGAATGGCTAAAAGCTCTGGCCACATACAAATAGATAATATGACCATTAAAAGAACGGAAACATACAAATACCTGGGTACAATCTTCAACTGCTCCAACATCATAAGGGAAGAAATACAAACTAGAATCAACTCTGGAAATAAGATATACTATGCACTACAACATCTACTAAAATCAAAGGCGCTATCTCGTAACACCAAAATCACAATATACAAAACACTGATCAGACCAGTTGTGCTGTATGGCTCTGAAACCTGGAGTACAACGAAAGGAGATGAAGCCTTGTTACAAACCTTTGAGAACAAAATTTTAAGACGCATCTTTGGACCCATTAGGGATACACAAAGTGGAGAGTGGAAAAGAAGAAGTAACAAAGACATTTATGATCTGTTTAAGTCCCCGCTAATCACTGGTATCATGAAAGCTAATAGACTACAATGGCTGGGGCATATAGAAAGAATGGAAGACAATAAGGAAACAAAACTCGCTTACACAAAGGAAATAAATGACCGTGGAGAGATAATACATGTACAGACTTACAAGCACTTGGAATCAACGACTGGCAAGAGAAGGTCCACCAGAGAGACGAATGGAGACGGATTGTATTTGCAGCAAAGAACCTCAATGGCTCGGAAAGCTGAAGAAGAAGAAGATATATATATATATATATATATATATATATATATATATATATATATATATATATATATATATAGAGAGAGAGAGAGAGAGAGAGAGAGAGAGAGAGAGAGAGAGAGAGTTCATGCAGACTTGAAATCACTTGGGTGGTTGCTTGCATGTTAATGTAACATTTAACTGGGATAGAAGGAGTTAATTTCTTTCCTTGACATTTTTGATTCATCCACTGATATTCTGTCACTTTTGATCACACAGTTGTAATTCTTTTCCACAAGAAACAGAAGTGGATTGATTTAAGACTTGATTTCTTTTGCACCTTTTCCTTTTTAATTTCAGGATGAAATCAACGAAATTCCATTCTTTGATTCTACTCTTCCGAGAGAAGTGGCTATCAAAATCTTTCAGCATCTGGACATGAAATCACTATGCAGTTGTTCACAGGTGAGGAGATTATCACGCAAAATTTAAAGTAATGCCATGTACATTTTCGAGTGAGAGGTTCGATCTTTTGTTGGGTGAGAGTTTTGGTATTCATAACAATGTATTACCTTTGTGAATTTAAACACAGAAGTCGTGAACAAAATATTGCACAATTTCATGCCTGGCATATTTCGCTGCATCTTGTCAGGTGCATACTGCAAGAGTTATATAACATATGGAGTGAATAAATGAATAATACTTTGGCTGAAATGCTAAGTTCGAAGTCGCTGATATTATGGGAATGTGGAGAATGTTATCCCCATGGAGGTCTAAGAGTTGACAGGAAGTCCTTCTGTTTGCATAGAAGTGGCTGGAATCATCTAATATATAATGCTTCCATATATTTCAGCAATCGATTATTGTTCGTCAAAAACAGTATACAAGTTGCGTTTTGATTTTTGTTATATCCTGTGTGCATAGCAATGGCTGGCATCGCCTAATACAGTGGTTCTTAACTGGTGGGACACACACACACCCCCCCCCCCCCCCCCCCCCCCAGGGGGATTATAGGGTTGCCAGGGGGTGAATGAAGACCACAAATTGGCTTCAGGACCACACAAAATGCGATCGCGAGATTAAGTGTACTCATGATGTTAAATTCCCTGATTATTTCAAGATCGTGTTAATGTCCTAATAGATAATGCTTCAATATATTGTGAGAAAAGACCCTTTTGACATGCCTTGAGATATATTGGGCATATGGTACTCCTATATTTATACAGACCAATTGACACTCGAGGGGTGATATGGTCAGTTTTTGGGAGTCTCCGTGGTGAAGTGGTCATGCCATCTGACTTGGGCTCCAAAGGTTGTGGGTTTGATTCCGGGCCACGTCCTTCCGTTGAGTGCATTTTTTCAGAGACTCCTGAGGGTTGTCGCTAGAGCAACGGAGTTCGTGCTTTGTGCAACGCTTTCCATGCTACGGAAGAGACTAAACCATATGGGATAAAAACCCGGTACAATGAAGTCAACAATATCGACTTAAGCAACTTTTTTTTATGGTCAGTATCATCCTGGCAGCCTTTACTCTCTCCTAAGACTAATTTTATGCTGGGTTGACCTCGGGGATCAGGTCAGTTTAAAAAATCTGCCTTGATATGAATTTGAACTTATGACCACTGGGCTGACAGGTAAGTGTGCTAGCCACTATGCTTCCATGGTTTCCTGTCATGGTGAACTGTACTAATAAAATGAAAGGTTCCCAGGAAGGTTAACCCAGTCAACAAATGCCCGCAGAAGTCGGATGTGTCGGCCTAAAGGCGCAGTATCGCAGCTCTGCTGTAAACAGGCACAACGCAATCACATCCAAAAAAAGACTCTGGATGAATGCAGAAGAAGAAGAAATTAAAGGTTCTGAAGTGATTGTTTGATTGATTGATTTAGGAACCGACATCACAGCATTCGGGGCATTCCCATAAGCGCTCCGTCCCCATCCTCAGCAGCCAGCGAAGAGTCCCAACACTAATAGTACCAGTAGCAATCTGATTATATGTCCGTCTCGCCTTTCCTCTGAGCGTTGATTGTCGGCCAGATTCCCTCGTCACCCCTCGCTGTCGCATTCTTGCCAGACCATGGTGATCCATTTGCTCCTCCGAGGTGTACACATGCTCCCACAAGGTCGCAACCACATCTGATTTGTCATGCATCAATACTCCACCAAGTTTTGCCGAGCCAGCCAATCTGTCCGCCTGTTCATTCCCCAGCACACCAGCATGCCCCAGAGAAAAGATCCAGACGATGCTTGTCACCCATGACTTCCGAAGCGAAGCAAGCCACTCTGCACGAAGCTTGCCTGTCTTCACCCTACTCAGCATGCTTTCTGAGTCAGTTACAATCACGATGTGTGTGTGTATCATATTCTCCATCCAGCGGAAAGCTGCACTGACCGCCTCCACCTCCATTCTTAAGCTAGATGTGGTATCATATGCCAGGCTCTCCTGCACCAAACGTCGACCATTGGCTTTTGCTAAGAACCCCCAGGCACTTCTCCTACCTCTCAACACCGACCCATCTGTGTAGATAATCACATCACCTGAGCGAGCATTATCCTGAATTAGTTGCTGAATTTCCACTTCCGTGGCCCCTGCTGGCCACTCCCTGCATTCCTGGCTCAATGTGATTATAACTATGCACAAGTCTGACTGTTCCGCTGACACTCTGACCCACTCTTCTCCTCTCCTAATGTTCTCCAAGGGGCACACCTGCCTGATCGTATCCTCCGCCTGAGCCATCCATGATTTTCCTCTTATCAGTCGCTAACCTTTAACGGCATCCAGCGCCTCATGCAACGGGTGATCTGTGTCTGCAGCTACTCTGAGGTATGACTTCGCCTGCATCACCTTGAGCCTACCTGCAACAGACGGCAAACCAAGGATGCACATAACTGGGGTGTCTCTGGTGCATCCCAGAATGACTCGCATCGCTTTGTTCTGTATGCGCTCTAATTTCACCAGCTGACTCTTTGAAACAGTGAGCAGTCCTAGTACATAATCAATCACTGAGAGGATCAAGTGTTGGTATAGTGTGAAAAGCATTCTCTGCTCTGTGTCCATTGCAGCCATAGTTTTAAGTGCATTGAGTCCCTTTTGAGACCTTGTCACAACCGTCTCCACATGGTCCTTGAAGGACAGGCTCCTGTCAAATGTGATTCCCAGATACTTCAGTTTGTTCTCTCTGTTGACGCTTCTACCATCTATCGTGAGGCTTGGGACATCAGCTCTCACAATCCTGTTGTCCAGAGAGCACCACAAAACAGCTGCCTTGTCTGGGTGGATGACAGCACTCATTTCAGCGCACCAGTCAATCACTTTATCTACTGTCGCCTGTAGCTCCTGGGCTGTTTGCTCCCTATCTCTCCCCTGCCTATATGCAAGAATATCATCTACAAATGTTAGTATTCTTCCAACCCCTGGTGCTTCTAGGTTTGAAATCTTGCTTGTATACACATTAAAGAGCACCGGTGGGATTGCTGATCCCTGTGGCAGTCCCGGGGTTAAAATATGTGGCTCTGAGGTCCATGCACCCAGACGGAGAGCAACCCAACGAGAATGTAAGATGGCTGCTATCCAGTTCACCAACCAGGGATTGACCCCCTTCTCCATCAGTACGGTCATCAAAATATCATATCGAACTCTATTGTATGCATCCTCGAGATCAAGTGCTACAGCCATCGTTTCCTGTCTACTCTGGAACCCCTCATAAACATCAAAGGCAAAAGTGGCTGCATTTGGCCAGGTATCTTTTCCTGGCCTGTAGCTCCCCAGGCCTCTTGGAAGAAGCTTCCCCCTTTCCAAGAACTCTTGCAGCTTGACAGCGACTATCTTCTCTAGAACCTTCCCAAATGTATTTTGAAGGGTGATGATCCTAAAGCCACTAAGCTTTGAATGATCCTTGAATGGTTTTGGGAGAGGGATGAGATAGCTGTGCACCCAATCCTGCGGTACTGATGCTGTCCTAATGCTCTGGTTAAAGCAGTCGGTCATTTCCTTCAGGTCAGCATCGCTCAAAGCCTTCATGTGGCCATACCTAACCCCATCGGGCCCTGGTTCCGTGTCGTTTGCCTTTTTCAAAATATGTTTAACATCTTCAACCCGTATGATGTCTTCATAATGCATATTCTTCATGGTGCCAGATAATTCCTCTCTAACTGCATCTCTGGTGTCCTCATCATTATGATTGGTCTGCTCTAAAAATCTCTGGAGAAACGCCTCCCCTTTCTCTTTGTCTGTTGTCATGCGCACACCATAATCTCTATCAATTGTTCCCACTGTCATAGGCCGATCTTTTCTTTGCATTTGTCTGTGCAGTTTCCAGAATTTTCGCAGTGTTTTATCACCTCCAATCTCCTTCATGAAACATTCCCATTTTGCGTTTTTGGCCTCTGCAGCACAGCGCTTGAAGACCACCACCTTGTCTTTCTTGACATTTTCCGTGGTGTCCACTTCCTCTCGTGAGCTTCGAGGTGTCTGTCGCACTTTCCTTAGCTGCTTCACTGCAGCTCTCTTTGCTTTCCAAGCATGGTCTACTTCTGGGGTCCACCATGGGGGATGCAAAAAAGGAGTTTTAACATTCCTGTTGCAAGCCCGCTGTCTGAGGCGTCTAAGAAGGCTATCGGTCCACTCATACCGGAAGGTCTTGCGTGCTCTCCCAGCCTTAACTTCCTGGCTTTAGAGATCAGGACTGAGCGTGGCAAGTGATCACTCCCATGGTCATTCAAAACATTCCACTTTACATCAAGGACTGATGACTGGGAGACAAGTGCCAAGTCAATAGCTGTGTCTGCATCGCCAGGCCTCATTGCCATTCTAGTCGGCCTACCATCATTTATGCAGACCACATCGGAGTCCACCATGGCATCCGCAAGGGCAATTCCCTGTCGGTTTTCTCCACTACTGTCCCAATCTCTACTCCTCGCATTGAAGTCTCCACATATGAGTAGCCTATCACCTGGTAATTCCTCCAATTCCTTAAGCCAGTCCGTGTTCCTTTCTGACAAAACAGTCCACTGTAGCATATACATTTATGATGTTCAAACTTAAGCCACCAATCTCCATTTGTATACCCTGGACCTCTCTTGCACTATGATTCCACTGGCTCAAGTCAAGTACCACATGCTTCACTCCTTCCTTCACCAGCAGACCTTGCCCACGTCTCTTCTGCCCAGTAGGGTTTATATAACTGGCTTACCCAGGGCAATGGTATTTGTCTGTATTTAGCTCCTGGAGCATGAGGACATCAAAATCATATATAAGCCTCTCCAATACAGGACCTCTCTGCCTGGCACTACAACAACTCCAGTATCCCACTCTTACATGGTTGAAACCTAGTCTCTCCACTTTTCGTCTTGTTCTCCTGGCGCCTGCCCTCCTATTTCTATGTCTTCTTCTCACACCATTTCCTCGTCATCTCCTTCTCACTGTCTCTTCGCTAGCCTCTGAAAGATGTGTCAAGCGCAGAGCACATGCTCCGTAGCTCCGGCGACGATTCCCGTGTTGAATTAATTCCATAAGCAAAGTTTGGATATTGCAGGAAATAAACGGTCGCCCTAGCATTGCCTGCTTGTTAGGGAAGAGGCAGGGGATGTCCCGCAGGAGTCCATACGCCTGGTGCCGCCCCACACGCCTGTCAGACGTCCAACGTTCACGACCAGTTTACCCATGGCCATCCAGTTCCTCAGCACGCTGGTCCACCTTGAACTTGGGGGTTTACATTTGGAGTTTTCCGTCTCCTAGATGGACTGCTGTCCAAAGCTAACAGGTTCCACCTACCCTGGGGAGATGTTAGAGCGCCCCTGACTCGCTTGGCAGGCACGTCTCCGAGCATAGGCATTTTCTAAGGAACTCAGAACCCACCCTGAGATCCTGCCTCGCCCTCTGTGCCCACCGCCAGTTGGTCCGCGGCTGCTTATTGGGTATTCGCAGCTAACCTCTATATCTAGAGGTCGTTCCACGATCCGCCACCTGTGGATGCGCTGGGTTGGGGATGGTCGCCTGAGCTTTACCCCAGGTTCTGAAGTGGTTGTAACGAACTGTCAAAATATCACACTTGGAAAAACCTGGATGGCAAACTCTTCTAATTAAGTTTTACAGTTTATTTAGGTACTAATGAGACAATGGCCGGTCTTGTGGCGAAGAACTTACAGACATGATTCATAAGCCTGCTTACCTGTGTTCGAAACACAGCTGTGACTGATTTGGCAGCAGACCGCGTTGTGCTGGGTTTTAATGAGGTGGTATTTGAGCCGGTTGTTCAGAAAGCAATGGCGAACTACCGAACGTAAACTTGCCAAGACATCAACAACAGCAGTAAAATGCTTGTGTTGACAGCCATGTCCTGTAAAAAGAATATGCAACAAAAAAATGAGACAATTAGGAATTCTTGATTCTGTCTGATTATCCTTTGTAGGTCATATTTAAACATTCTTTCTGGCATACTATTTGCTGTATAACTATTAAAACATCTTTAGTCATGTCTTAGTCAGATATGACTGAGCTACCGTATGACAGTAGATGGTACTACCTGCTTTCTATTTGCGCTGAATGTTGGATGGCACTTACTAAGCACAACACCCCACATTGCGCCAATGGCTTCAGGTGGAGGAGTGCAAGTTGGAGGGTACAAGCCTTATCCTGGTGTGAGGAAATGCAGCCTAAATACTAAATGTCATGGCAGGGAAGACCAGGCTCTAAGCCTTGGTTGGTAATTGGTTTAGGATCAAAAGCTCTGACAGCCGGACAGTTAGAACATAGCTTTGCTGATCTGGCAGCTTCTGCAGCTTGTCTAGTTCCAGATGTATTGGTGTGACCTTTCCTCTGCAGTAAACTAGGCAGGCCGAGCGAGGGATCATACTGCATGGGAAACATATGGTCTTTAAATTAAGCCCCGGCTTTGTGCTTTGGAAAGATATATTATACCTTTGTTTTGAAGCACAATAACTATTGTCTGTCAAGACAACATGGTGGCAGTACGTTATAAAATCTGTTCAGCGGAATCCCCCAGCAGTGATTATAGCTTCTGCAACATCTTCATAGTGTAACATTCCTCCTGGAGTGTATTGCTCAGGCCATAAACATCTGAACACTACAGAGATTCTCTCTCAATGAGGATTCCTGTCCTCATCAGTGCAGCATTTACTTTTCCTGCCCAACACACTATCTTTGACTGGTCTTATGCAGTGATTGTGGCCTATACTCCTTAGTGATTTTATCTGAGCTTTGAATCCAGCCTCCTTCCAACATGACTTCTCTTTCAAGACATCCTCTGGAGTTTTGTGAAGATTTCCCTTGAGAGCTCCACCTTTTGAACAGATGAGGACAACACTAATCATGGCAGAACCTACGACAATAAAAAGAAATGTGATAATAACTCTAGGAAAACAGAAATACCATGATGTAATATTTTTACTATATACTGTGAAAATATTTTTAGAATCTTAGAAGACATGAGAGGAATCATCATTGGGTGATGTAACATCAATAACATTAAATATGCCGAGGATACAGTATTGATTGCAGGCAATGAACAGATCTACAACATTTAGTAGATGAGGTTGTTGCACACAGTGAACAACTAGGGTTAGAATTAAATTGTAAGAAGACACAGATTATCGTCATCACTTGGAAGACAGAAATACCACAATGTAATATACAAGTAAATGGGAATATTTTTTAACTAGTGAATCAGTACAACTAACTCGGAACAGTCATAACATCTGATGGGAGGTGCCTTGAAGAGATTAGAACAAGAATCGCCATGGGGAAGGCAGCCTTTTGCAAGATGGAAAACATACTGACCAATAAAAAGATGTCAATTGTAACAAGTAAAAGATTGTTGAAGTGCTACATAGAACCTGTACTTTTATATGGATGTGAAGTGTGGGCAATGAGCAGACAAGCTGAAAAACATCTAATGGCTGTGATGTCATTTCTGAGGAAAAAACAAAGAATTCCATGGACAGACAGAAAACCCAAAGACTAAGTCCTTCAAGAAACAAATGAAAACCATAAACTGATTGGAGAAATTAGATATAGACAGTCACATTGTTTTGAACATGTTATGAGAAGAAATACATTGGTTGGTGACAATTGCAAGATTGAGGGGAAAAGAACAAGGGGAAGGCAGAGAGGTAAATACCTGGATGACCTGGTCATATGGTATTGTTGAGACAAGAACACAGAGCTGATCCATGTTTCTGGTGATCATGTGAGATGGCGAAACTAACAACAACAATGACAACTGTGACAATATTAGTACTGACTGACGTCACATGGTTGAAAGACTAAAAACGCTCGCTCTTAAACTTCCAGTGTGGTGATGGCGGAGTAGTAGATTCTTTCCCTACTCTGGTCAGTTGGACTAAAATGTTGACTTCTTGTCATTGACTTGGGGACATAAATTACAAGTTCTTCAGAAGTCGGAGTGGGTTCACCTGATGGCAATGGACAGTGGTAATAGGGAAGGATAATCCACATGCAAAAATCAGTCCAGAGAACTCACTAGCAGTAGCTAGTTTATGGACTTCGCTTAAGTTCAAAGCAAGTGAGCGCTAAATAAAAAGTAACGAAAAAAGAATAACTAAGCCAACCAAGCAGACTGGAGGCTGTTCTAGAAGATGCTGAGAAAGCTGCATGGGGTCTGGATCGTAGATTAAATAGAAACAGAAATTAACAATATAGCAAGACATGGGTAAAGCTGCATGGAGTCTGGATCGTAGGTTAAGTAGAAACAGAAATTAACAATATAGCAAGACATGGGTAAAGCTGCATGGGGTCTGGATTGTAGGTTAAGTAGAAACAGAAATTAACAATATAGCAAGACATGGGTAAAGCTGCATGGGGTCTGGATGGTAGGTTAAGTAGAAACAGAAATTAACAATATAGCAAGACATGGGTAAAGCTGCATGGGGTCTGGATCGTAGGTTAAGTAGAAACAGAAATTAACAATATAGCAAGACATGGGTAAAGCTGCATGGGGTCTGGATCGTAGGTTAAGTAGAAACAGAAATTAACAATATAGCAAGACATGGGTAAAGCTGCATGGGGTCTGGATCGTAGGTTAAGTAGAAACAGAAATTAACAATATAGCAAGACATGGGTAAAGCTGCATGGGGTCTGGATCGTAGGTTAAGTAGAAACAGAAATTAACAATATAGCAAGACATGGGTAAAGCTGCATGGGGTCTGGATCGTAGGTTAAGTAGAAACAGAAATTAACAATATAGCAAGACATGGGTAAAGCTGCATGGGGTCTGGATCGTAGGTTAAGTAGAAACAGAAATTAACAATATAGCAAGACATGGGTAAAGCTGCATGGGGTCTGGATCGTAGGTTAAGTAGAAACAGAAATTAACAATATAGCAAGACATGGGTAAAGCTGCATGGGGTCTGGATTGTAGGTTAAGTAGAAACAGAAATTAACAATATAGCAAGACATGGGTAAAGCTGCATGGGGTCTGGATCGTAGGTTAAGTAGAAACAGAAATTAACAATATAGCAAGACATGGGTAAAGCTGCATGGGGTCTGGATCGTAGGTTAAGTAGAAACAGAAATTAACAATATAGCAAGACATGGGTAAATCTGCATGGGGTCTGGATTGTAGGTTAAGTAGAAACAGAAATTAACAATATAGCAAGACATGGGTAAAGCTGCATGGGGTCTGGATCGTAGGTTAAGTAGAAACAGAAATTAACAATATAGCAAGACATGGGTAAAGCTGCATGGGGTCTGGATTGTAGGTTAAGTAGAAACAGAAATTAACAATATAGCAAGACATGGGTAAAGCTGCATGGAGTCTGGATCGTAGGTTAAGTAGAAACAGAAATTAACAATATAGCAAGACATGGGTAAAGCTGCATGGGGTCTGGATCGTAGGTTAAGTAGAAACAGAAATTAACAATATAGCAAGACATGGGTAAAGCTGCATGGGGTCTGGATTGTAGGTTAAGTAGAAACAGAAATTAACAATATAGCAAGACATGGGTAAAGCTGCATGGGGTCTGGATCGTAGGTTAAGTAGAAACAGAAATTAACAATATAGCAAGACATGGGTAAAGCTGCATGGGGTCTGGATCGTAGGTTAAGTAGAAACAGAAATTAACAATATAGCAAGACATGGGTAAAGCTGCATGGGGTCTGGATCGTAGGTTAAGTAGAAACAGAAATTAACAATATAGCAAGACATGGGTAAAGCTGCATGGGGTCTGGATTGTAGGTTAAGTAGAAACAGAAATTAACAATATAGCAAGACATGGGTAAAGCTGCATGGAGTCTGGATCGTAGGTTAAGTAGAAACAGAAATTAACAATATAGCAAGACATGGGTAAAGCTGCATGGGGTCTGGATTGTAGGTTAAGTAGAAACAGAAATTAACAATATAGCAAGACATGGGTAAAGCTGCATGGGGTCTGGATTGTAGGTTAAGTAGAAACAGAAATTAACAATATAGCAAGACATGGGTAAAGCTGCATGGGGTCTGGATCGTAGGTTAAGTAGAAACAGAAATTAACAATATAGCAAGACATGGGTAAAGCTGCATGGGGTCTGGATCGTAGGTTAAGTAGAAACAGAAATTAACAATATAGCAAGACATGGGTAAAGCTGCATGGGGTCTGGATCGTAGGTTAAGTAGAAACAGAAATTAACAATATAGCAAGACATGGGTAAAGCTGCATGGGGTCTGGATCGTAGGTTAAGTAGAAACAGAAATTAACAATATAGCAAGACATGGGTAAAGCTGCATGGGGTCTGGATCGTAGGTTAAGTAGAAACAGAAATTAACAATATAGCAAGACATGGGTAAAGCTGCATGGAGTCTGGATCGTAGGTTAAGTAGAAACAGAAATTAACAATATAGCAAGACATGGGTAAAGCTGCATGGGGTCTGGATTGTAGGTTAAGTAGAAACAGAAATTAACAATATAGCAAGACATGGGTAAAGCTGCATGGGGTCTGGATCGTAGGTTAAGTAGAAACAGAAATTAACAATATAGCAAGACATGGGTAAAGCTGCATGGGGTCTGGATTGTAGGTTAAGTAGAAACAGAAATTAACAATATAGCAAGACATGGGTAAAGCTGCATGGAGTCTGGATCGTAGGTTAAGTAGAAACAGAAATTAACAATATAGCAAGACATGGGTAAAGCTGCATGGGGTCTGGATTGTAGGTTAAGTAGAAACAGAAATTAACAATATAGCAAGACATGGGTAAAGCTGCATGGGGTCTGGATCGTAGGTTAAGTAGAAACAGAAATTAACAATATAGCAAGACATGGGTAAAGCTGCATGGAGTCTGGATCGTAGGTTAAGTAGAAACAGAAATTAACAATATAGCAAGACATGGGTAAAGCTGCATGGGGTCTGGATTGTAGGTTAAGTAGAAACAGAAATTAACAATATAGCAAGACATGGGTAAAGCTGCATGAGGTCTGGATCGTAGGTTAAGTAGAACAGAAATTAACAATATAGCAAGACATGGGTAAAGCTGCATGGGGTCTGGATCGTAGGTTAAGTAGAAACAGAAATTAATAATATAGCAAGACATGGGTAAAGCTGCATGGGGTCTGGATCGTAGGTTAAGTAGAAACAGAAATTAACAATATAGCAAGACATGGGTAAAGCTGCATGGGGTCTGGATTGTAGGTTAAGTAGAAACAGAAATTAACAATATAGCAAGACATGGGTAAAGCTGCATGGGGTCTGGATTGTAGGTTAAGTAGAAACAGAAATTAACAATATAGCAAGACATGGGTAAAGCTGCATGGGGTCTGGATCGTAGGTTAAGTAGAAACAGAAATTAACAATATAGCAAGACATGGGTAAAGCTGCATGGGGTCTGGATTGTAGGTTAAGTAGAAACAGAAATTAACAATATAGCAAGACATGGGTAAAGCTGCATGGGGTCTGGATCGTAGGTTAAGTAGAAACAGAAATTAACAATATAGCAAGACATGGGTAAAGCTGCATGGGGTCTGGATCGTAGGTTAAGTAGAAACAGAAATTAACAATATAGCAAGACATGGGTAAAGCTGCATGGGGTCTGGATCGTAGGTTAAGTAGAAACAGAAATTAACAATATAGCAAGACATGGGTAAAGCTGCATGGAGTCTGGATCGTAGGTTAAGTAGAAACAGAAATTAACAATATAGCAAGACATGGGTAAAGCTGCATGGGGTCTGGATTGTAGGTTAAGTAGAAACAGAAATTAACAATATAGCAAGACATGGGTAAAGCTGCATGGGGTCTGGATCGTAGGTTAAGTAGAAACAGAAATTAACAATATAGCAAGACATGGGTAAAGCTGCATGGAGTCTGGATCGTAGGTTAAGTAGAAACAGAAATTAACAATATAGCAAGACATGGGTAAAGCTGCATGGGGTCTGGATTGTAGGTTAAGTAGAAACAGAAATTAACAATATAGCAAGACATTGGTAAAGCTGCATGGAGTCTGGATCGTAGATTAAGTAGAAACAGAAATTAACAATATAGCAAGACATGGGTAAAGCTGCATGGGGTCTGGATCGTAGGTTAAGTAGAAACAGAAATTAACAATATAGCAAGACATGGGTAAAGCTGCATGGAGTCTGGATCGTAGGTTAAGTAGAAACAGAAATTAACAATATAGCAAGACATGGGTAAAGCTGCATGGGGTCTGGATGGTAGGTTAAGTAGAAACAGAAATTAACAATATAGCAAGACATGGGTAAAGCTGCATGGAGTCTGGATCGTAGATTAAGTAGAAACAGAAATTAACAATATAGCAAGACATGGGTAAAGCTGCATGGGATAGATAAAGATGGGCTGGGGGGGGGGGGGGAGCTTGGAGTGAGTTGGTTGAAAGGTCATACCCTTTTGTGGGTTAGAAGGCAATATATGCAGAAGAAGAAGAGTACATATTATAGTGTCTTACATTTGTAAAGTTCACAATGAATTTAAATATGCTTCTAAAGGATAAACTTATTGCTAAGAGATAGCAATTAATATCGCATTAGAATAAAATAGAAATTAAAAACAAAGTGAAAAAATACTTCACTCACTGGCATCTGGCCGTCATGACAGACAATATTTTTTTACACTGTGCTGCAAAAAAGGCATAATAACTATAAACTATGGCAGTAAGGCCAGGGATTGAGTTATACCTTTCCATAATACAAAGCCAGGACTGAGTGTTGCCCATGCAGCATGATCCCTCTCTTGGTATGCCTAGTTTACAATAAAGGAAAGGCAATACTGATATGTCTAGAAGAAGACAAGCTGCAGAAACTCCCGGATTAGCAAAGCAATATTCAAACTGTCCGCCTGTCAGAACTTTGATCCTAGACCAGTTACAGATGAATACTTAGGGCCTGGTCTGTCCTACCATAATATTTAGTCTTTAGGTTACATTTCCTCACACTAGGATAAGGCTTGTACCCCTCTAATTGCACTTCTCCACCCAGAAATACCAGAAACAGCTACTACATCCATGCTGACATCATTCCATGTCCTATGCTGACATCATTCCATGTCCTGCGCTTACAGGTTAGCCACAGCTGGAGAAGTCTTGCGGATGATGAGCTTCTTTGGTGTGGGGTATGTCACAGTTTAGGCTACAACACTGACCTTCACGTTAGCGAAGGTCACAGCTGGAAAGGGAAAGTACAGCAGCATGTGCTAGAGAAAAGGCTGTTGAATGCAAATTGGAAGGTAAGTGAAAGCTGACTTGCAAGTTTCCAGCATCTTATAGCAGGTTCTTTGCAGAGCGTTGTTCTTATTAAGTTACACCAAATAGAATCTCAATCTGTAGCTAGTTCCCCTGTTATATTCAGTTTCAAGTCCAAGGTGTCTTCAGTGTCCTGTGTCAATCTTTCATAAATAAACACTCATGAGTTGTTTGGTGCTCATAGAAGTCTTCAGTATCTTGTGTCCATCTTGTCTCTCATCTCATCTCATCAGGTTCATCTTGTACCTTGCAGTGTCGAGGTGAAGTATAAACAGTGAGAGAGTGCCAACTTAGGGCTTCATGTATTGATATTCCCATGGACTCTGCTATTCCATCCGTCCATCGTTTACGTAGTCGGCCTCTTCCTCTGCTTCCATTTGGTCTGTACATCATTGTGGACTTCTGGTCACCAACATGATGGTTAGGTGTTGACCGTTAAGGCCTGTGGCGTGTTTATGCTTGTGGCTATGGTTTGCAATCATATTTTCCTCATGTTGGACTGGTAGTACATGGTTTCGTCGCCTTGCTACTGAGTGAGTGCGTGGGCGACACTGTGAGCTGTGAATATCGTGTGGAATGCTTCTACATCTGTCCTGTACAGTGACCTGCATGTTCGGAACAATGGCTACCGGCTGTTGCTAAATTGACTGATTTACCTTTTCGGTTCACAAGTACATTTTTCAGGAGACTCCTGGGAGTCGGCGCTGAAGCTGCGGAGTTCGTGCTTTGTGCGACGCTTTCGGCGGGTCGCCCTGTGGTAAAAGACCGAGCCATGTGAGAAAACCTGGGTCAATGAGGTCTTTCTGGTGACTGCCGAGTCCATCGACGATGAACTGCAGTTTTCGTGGATGAATTTCGTGTTGGCATTCTGGCAGCGGCATTTTGCACAGTGTACCTGTGTGCGGGCTGTTGGATTGCCGAGACTCCTGTCTATTCCACTTTTCACCTTGGACAGTGAGGAGCATTTTGTGTGATATTCACTGGCACAGGAATGGAGCATAATGGGGACAACCCATTGCCGTGAAGTTGGAACCTCGACTAACTAACTAACTGTACATCATTACTTGTTGTGGGATACTGTTAGTTGATAACCTACTTGCATGACCAAATCATTTTACTTGCTGCCTTCTAATAAAATCTAGCGCTGCTGTAACCTCCACTTTAGTCCTGATTTCTTCATTTCTGATCTTATCTCTTCTTGATACATTGAGTATTCTTCTCAGGAATCTCATTTCTGTTGTTGTGATATTTCTTTTCTCTTTTTCTGTCATTGTCCAGGTTTGGCATTGGTAGCATAGAGTTTGTAAGAAGATTGTGTTGTAAAGTGCTTTCTTAGTAACTTTTGATACATGTTTGTTCTTTAGTATTGATGCCATTTGTCCAATGAGTTGGTTTGCCTTATTGCATCTATTTTCAATTTCATCTTCTGATTTGCTGTTTGATGATATTATACTTCCTAGGTACTTGAAACTCTGTACTTGTTTCAGGGGATGTTCGTTTAGGTGAATTGTTGTTTTTTCTTCTTTAGCTATAGTCATTACCTCTGTTTTTCTTGTGCTAATTTTCATGTTATGTTCCATACACATTTCATTTAGACTATTCATGTGGTCTTGTAATTCATCTTCTGATTATGCTATTAGTGCTTGGTCATCCGCAAAGAGGAGTTCTCTAATGGTGTAATTTGCAGACGGTTCTTCATCTGTATTCTCATCATGTGGTGTCCTTGCGGTCTCTGTTTGACTGGTTTCTTTACATATGTTGTCTATATAGGTTATGAAAAAAAGAGGGGACAGGACACAACATTGTCTTACTCTGGATCTTATGGTGAAGGGTTCTGAGTGTCCTCCAGTTGCTCTCACTATGCATTTACTGTTGTTGTATAAGCTTCTATATGGGTCGTTCATTTGAAACCCGTTCCAATGGCTTTATTACAAAAGCATGAAAGAAACATTAACAGGTGTGGTAGAATTAAACAAAGCATTCATTTTTAATGAATTATGCACCATGGGTTGGTCAGAAAAGTTGCCATAGGCATTCAGGCAAGCATCCCATTGCTTAGGTAGGTGGCGAATGCCATCCGCAAAAAAGGATTGTGGTTGCTCACTGAACCAAGTGTTTACCATGTTCATTACATCTGCATCTGTGTGAAATCGTTGCCCCTTGAGAGCTTTTTTTAGAGGTCCGAACAAATGAAAATCACATGGTGACAAATCAGGACTATAGGCTGGATGTTGCAGAATTTCCCACTTCTTCCTTGCTAATGCTTCCTGCACAATCTGTGCAACATGTGGACGAGCATTATCATGCAACACAATTACACCGCGAGAAGGCATGCCGGGTTGTTTATTCTTGATGGCTTTTTGCAGCTTGTCTAGTGTTTGCAAGTGGTGGGTAGAGTTGATGTTGACACCAGGTTCTTTAAAGTCGGCCAACAATAGCCCTTCATGGTAAAAAAATGCGCTCAGCATAACCTTACCAGCGGAAACCTGTAACTTGAATTTTTTGGCTTGTGGTGGTCCAGCATGCTTCCATTGCATGCTCTCTCATTTGCTGCTCGGCTCAAAGTGGTGACACCATGATTCATCGCTTGCCACTATGCGGAAGAGAAATACATCACCCTCCCCTCTGTAATACAGCAAGTGGTTCAAACACCATCCCATGCGTTCCTCTTTTTGGCGGTTGGTCAACATCCGTGGTACCCACTGTGAACACACCTTCCGATATTACAGTTTCTTACGAACAACCTTTTGAATTGTCCCAATTGACACATCAAATTCTTTCGCTAGCGAACGTATGCTTCGACAACGGTTCATCTGTACTGCTGCATCAATTTTGGCAAGGTTCTTTTCCTGTTGCAACAATATGCACTTGACGCGGCCGTCGAAGATTTGTTGTGAACTGACGTTCTTTCTGAAACTTTCGTGCCCAGTCTATCACTGTTGTCTTCAACACACATTTGTTACAGTATGCTGCCTGCATTCTTCGATGAATGTCCACTGGTTTGGACTTCTTTGGACGGATTTTGGATCAACCTGGCCATTTTCTCAACGGCCAGAAACAGAAACTATGCATCATGGGACGATAAGCACGTGCTCTTTTATTCATTGGTCAGTACTTATCACTAACTATGACATGATCATGTTCAGCGCATGCAATTACGCACGGTACGGCACGAACGGATTTCAAATGAACGCTCCTAATACATAGGTTTGTTAGATGTGTACTCACTCCATATTGTTTAAGGATTTCCAACAGTTTGTTTCTATCTACTCTATCAAATGCCATTTCTTGGTCAACAAGGGCTAAGTCGAGTGTTTCATTAAATTCAATTGATTTTTCTATAAGTTGTCTAAGAGCAAAAATGGCATCTGTGCTTCCTTTGTTTTTCCTAAATCCAAGTTGTGTTTCGCTTAGCTGAGGTTATAGTAGTTCGTAATCTTTTCTCAAGAATTTTGCAAAATGTTTTCCCAGTATGACTCACAAGGGAAATGCCTCTGTATTGTGTGCAGTCTCTTTTGCTGCCTTTGTTTTTCCTAATTGGGATAATTATGGTGTTTCCCCAGTCTCGTGGTGTCTGTTGTTCTACCCAAACATGGTTGAATAGTCTGTGTAGCCATGCTATTCCTACTTCTCTTTAATTAGTTCATTTGGTATTTCATCTTATCCCGGTGATTTGTTCAATGGGGCTAATCTGACAGCTTCTATAATTTCTTCTTTAAGTATGTCTGGTTCTAGTTCTTTGGTGGCATATGTGCCAGTTTCTTGAATTCCTGTGACATCTGATGGAATGTTGAGAAGTTGTTTGAAGTACTGCTTCCATCTTATTAGGATTTGTTTTTGTTCACTGATTGGTTCTCAATTTTTGCTGTTAATTTTGCTGTAAAAGTCTTCAGTGTCATGTTTCCATCTTTCATAAATAAACACTCATGAGTTGTTTGGTGCTCATAGAAGTCTTCAGTGTCATGTGTCCATCTTTCATAAACACATGTGTTGTTTGGTGCTCATAGAAGTCTTCAATGTCCTGTGTCCATCTTTCATAAATAAACACTCATGTGTTGTTTGGTGCTCATAGAAGTCTTCAATGTCCTGTGTCCATCTTTCATAAACACATGTGTTGTTTGGTGCTCATAGAAGTCTTCAATGTCCTGTGTCCATCTTTCATAAACACATGTGTTGTTTGGTGCTCATAGAAGTCTTCAATGTCCTGTGTCCATCTTTCATAAATAAACACACATGTGTTGTTTGGTGCTCATAGAAGTCTTCAACATAAATAAACACTCATGTGTTGTTTGGTGCTCATAGAACTAGAAGAAAGAATGAGGGATTAGAGAACTTGCTAGACAATACATACAATACCAAGACCAAACAATACATGGTGTTTATTTATGAACTGTCTTAGTGGCCTCATTGGTTCCCCAATTGATATTTCTGTGTAATACGTGTCCATCTTTGTGCTGGTTAACCTTTGCCTCCTCTTCCAGGAACCAGGTCTTCCATCCCTGTTCTCTCCCAGCCACTGAGATGTTTAATATGGCCAAAGTATTGCAGTTTCTCAGACATGGTGACGGTTACAAACCAGTTTTATTTGAAGTTCAGATCTTGTAGAGAGCACACACACATGCACACACACACATGCACACTTAGGAAGGGAGGGAGAGAGAGAAGAAAGATCTGAAAATGAAGTAGGAGACCTCAAAGGACAGCAGAAGAAAAATAATAATAAGAAAAATAAGTGACAGTATGGTGCATAGTGACACATCTCTTGATTATGGCTGTTGGTGGGCACGTTTGAAAACTTTATAGTGAGCTCTGCTGGTAATATTATGAGCACGGTCGTATGCAGGTTTGACCCGGCATCAAAAAGAAGTAAAGATTGACCACCTGTTCCTCCTTGCTCTCAATCGACAAAATGTGATGGTGCTATCACATCTCAGACCAGAGGTCCGCATGGCTGAATGGATAAGAACACGCATTCTTGAACATCAAGTGTGCTGATGTTTAACCCCTAGACCAGACAGTTGGACTAAAATGTTGACCTCTCGTACTTCACTTGCAAACCTAAATTATAAGTACCTCTGAAGTCGGAGTGGGTAATAGGGAAAGCTAATCCACGTGCAGAATTCAGTCCAGTGCTACTAGAAGTAGTGTAAATGGACTATGGTTTAGTTCAAAGCAAGCAAGCAAAAAAAAATACAATAAACATAACAGACCCATAACAGAAAACTGGTTTGGGGCACATTTTTTAAAATGGCTGTTGGATTGAGGAATTGAATATGGAACTGGCTGCAATGAAAGCAAGCAAGAACAGATCCAACGTGGAGCTAACCATTAGGCAGTAGGAACAATGAGTATCCACATCCTTCTGCCGGCAGAGAACGAGCACTTACTGGCTTGTCACATGTGCAGACACGTTGATTCCTCATTCATCATAATCAAGTGCCATGCCAGCTAGCGTAGGCCATCAAGACCCTCCACAGACCTTGGTCCTTGGTTTTCTGAATCAACTCTGCTGATGGTATTCCTCCATGCCACCATCTCAATCCATCCAGCACCATTTTTCTTGGCCTGCTTCTGCCTCTTTTTCACTCAATCTTTCCAGTTGTCATGATGTTCTCCAATGCCTCTCTTCTCATCACATGATTCTTCATTAGAAATCACCAATCAGATTGTAACTATGAACACATGTTATTATAACTGGCCTAAATGGTTTTAGTTCAGTTATGTCAATTCCTCATTAGAAATCACCAATCAAATTGTAACTATGAACACATGTGTTATTATAATTGACCTGAATAGTGTTAGTTTATTGCTGCAGGCCAGAACAGGCAAGCCCTTTAACCTCAGCTACCCCAGAGGAGGGGTTTTGTGTGCAGTACACTCTTATGGTCCCACCATTGTTGCTGGGTAAGTTTTGTGTGTGTGTTTTTTTGGGTTCTTTTGTTGCTCTTGCTCGCTTTGAACTCAGGCGTAGTCCATACATACCACTTCTAATAGTGCTGGACTAAATTTTGCATGTGGATTAGCTTTCCCTATTAATAGTATCCCTCACCATCAGGCGAACCCACTGTGACTTCAGAGATACTTGTAATTTACGTCTCCAAGTCAAGGACGATAGGTCAACATTTTAGTCAAACTGTCTGGTGTAGGGGTTGAACCCCTTTCCCCGGCATCAGCACACCGGATGCATACGAACATGCGTTCGTATCCATTCGGCCATGCTGACCTACGCTGGGTGATACAGGCATTTTATGCTATTATAATATGCGTAGTCAGCCCGCAGCTGTACTGTTGTGTCAGAATTAGTTTGATTGAATCATGTATTATTAACTATTGCACATTTTCCATGCATATTGTTTGTGTTGTTGTCAAAGATTAGCTTCATAAGTGATGTATGGATGAAATAATGTAAGATATCAGAGAGAGAAGAAGGGCAGAATGTCAGACAGGCCTGTGTGCCCAATTCTTAACCCTTTGAAAATAAAGATTGTTCGTTCTGTCCCTCTGGGCATTAGGTCTGAGAAAGAAATACCTGAAACTTGTGGAGGAAACATCAACACTCTAGGCTTAATGCCTGCCAGTTTTAGTGTGCTGTACTGAATCGCGTTCCTAATATGCCTCTTCAAAGATGTGAAGTTCCAGTACTCAGAAAGCATGCTGAGGAAGGTGAGGACAGGCATGCTTCGTGCAGAGTGACTTGCTTCACTTCGGAGGTCACAGGTGGCAAGCATCGCCTGGATCTTTTCTCCGGGGCATGCCGGTGTGCTGGGGAATGAACAGGCGGACAGATTGGCTGGCTCTGCAAAACTTGGTGGAGTATTGATGCATGACAAGGCAGACATGGTTGCGGCCTTGTGGGAGCACGTGTACACCTCAGAGGAGCAAATGGATCATCATGGTCTGGCAAGAATGAGGCAGCGAGGAGTGATGAGGGGATCTGGCCGGTGCTCGACGTTCAGAGGAAAGGCGAGACAAACATATAATCAGATTGCTACTGGTACTATTGATGTTGGAACTCTTTGCTGGCTGCTGAGGATGGGGATGGAGCGCCTATGGGAATGCCCCGAATGCTGTGATGTCGGTTCCTAGATCAATCAATCAATCAAATCATAAGCAAGATCTTCCATCCATCATGTGCCATGCCGGTAAGCGTGGGCGGTCATGTTCTGCCATCTCACCCGATCACCAGAGTCGTGGATCAGCTCCGTGTTTCTGTCTCGACTATGCCACAAGGCCAAGCCATCCAGGTACTTGCTTCTAGGTCTTCCCCTTGGTCTGTTCCCCTCGATCTTACCAGTTGTCACCAAATTCTCCAATCCATTTCTTCTCATAACATGTCCAAAAAATTTTGACTGTCTACGTCTAATTTCTCTAATCAATTTACGATCTTCATTTGTTTCTTGAAGGACTTGTTCATTGGTCTTTCTGGCTGTCCATGGTATTCTTTGCATTTTCCTCAGAAACCACATCTCTACAGCCATCAGATGTTTTTCAGCCTGACTGCTCATTGTCCACGCTTCACATCCATACAAAAGTACAGGCTCAATGTAGCATCTCAACACTCTCTTTCTCGTTTCAATTGACATCTTTTTATTGGTCAATATGTTTTTCATCTTGCTAAAGGCTACTTTTGCCATGGCGATTCTTGTTCTAATCTCTTCAAGGCATCTCCCATCAGATGTTATTACTGTTCCGAGATAATTGTACCTGCTCACTTGTTGAAGAATATTCCCATTTACTTGTATATTACATTGTGGTATTTCGTCCTTCCTAGTGACGACCATAATCTGTGTCTTTTTACAATTTAATTCTAACCCTAGTTGTTCACTGTGTGTCACAATCGCATCTACTAAATTTTGCAGGTCCTGTTCATTGTCTGCAATCAAGACTGTATCATCTGCATATCTAATGTTATTGATGCATCGTCCCCCAATGTTGATTCCTTCCATATCTTCAATATTTCTGAAAATACTTTCACTGTACAGGGAAAACAGATCTGGAGACATTACACATCCCTGTCTCACACCCCTTTTAATAGGCTGATATTGGCTTACTTCATTATCAACTCTTATGGCAGCTTGTTGTTTCCAATATATGTTTTTTACAAGTCTAAGATCTTTTCCATCAATTTGTAGATCTTCAAGCATCCTTATCATGTTGACATGTCTCACTTTATCAAAAGCCTTTGTGTAGTCAATAAAGCAAAGGTGTAGATCTTTGTTTACTTCTATAGAACGTTCGATTTATGTTTCTCAGTATATACACAGCATTTACTGTACCCTTGCCTTCCACAAACCCACATTGTTCTTCTCCTATTTCAGGTTGTATTTTCCTCCTAACTCTTTGCATGATAATTCTTAGCAAAATCTTCGTGATGTGACTCATTATACTAATTGTTCTATGTTGATCACATTCCAAGGCTCCTGATTTCTTTGGGATTGCAATAAATACAGAATTACATAACTCCTGAGGTATATTTCCAGTATCATATATTGTATTAAGCAGACTGGTAACTTGATCTATTCCATATTCTTCTAAAGCATTAATAGCAAGATCTTAAGTGACCAAAAAATGTTGACTGTCTACATCTAATTTCTCTAATAATTTCACGATTTTCATTTGTTTCTTATAGGACTTGGTCATTGGTTTTTCTGCCTATCCAGGGTATTCTTTGCATTTTCTTCAGAAACCACATTTCCACAGCCATCAGTTGGCAAACTACTGAATGTAAGTTTGTCTAGGAATCTCAGACAGCCAAAAAATGCTGGAGTTGTCAGCTATGTCTTGTAAGGGATATGCAACTTTGTGTTCATATTTTCTGGGAAAAACTTTTAAGTGACTTGCAAGATTCTAGAATATATTGCCATGACAACCATTGCCTGCTTTTGTTTATGGTGCAGGTACACAAACTGCAGTGTTCGCTCATGGAACACCCAAACTGGCGATGAGTGCACATTTAACGCCAGCAACACTGCACTAGTTCTGGATGAGAGTGCTGAAGACCTGGGTCGAATCCATAATGAGATAAAACATGTTTCAACGACAACATCTGTAACAGCAGCATCTTTCAGACACGGTATTTATGTTTAATTCAATCAGGTGCCGTCTCCACAATAAAGGTTGGCTGCAATGGATCTCCAACACTGTCTGTTCTTGTCCTGACTTTACATTCTGTCAACTTGCTGTTCGCCCATCTCTTGATGTTATCTTCCTACTTGTATCATTGTCTACCTCTTGCTCGCTTGCCTTAAGCCTTACCCTGCACTGCCCTCAGGAAAAATCTTAACTGAAAAATCGCCAAATTCAAAACAATGTTTTCCTGTGGTGAATTTGAATAATGAAGACACAAACAATAGATTACATGATTTATTTCCTGGCATATTTCGCTGCATCTCGTCAGGTAGATATTGCAGAAATCACACAACTGAAATTAAAACAATAAGATAAATCCTTCAAGCTGAAATATACAACACACATATTCGCACAGTAATTTAAATTGTCTACCACAGTAATTTTAAACTGACTATCATGTCCGCTCATTTACACAAAGTTGGTTTTTATAAGTGAATGGCAATAAGTCATGATAGTCAGGTTAACATTACAGAATGTCAGTCATGCTCAGCAGCCTCTTGTATTAGAATAGAAAATAAAAACAGATATGTGTTAACTTCTGCGAACAAGTGATAGATAATAAACACAAACACAGTGTACATACCTGACAATGTCTATGTTTATTATCTCTCACATATTCACAGGAGTTACACATACCTAACTGCTTTTATTTTCTGTCTTTATATCCTGCTGCAGCTGTTGCTTCTCTTATCTGTGGTATTAGAGACAGATGCAAAATCGTTACTTCAGGTACTTCAATCTATAAATTAGCCAGTAGTGTACTGATATAACTGAGTGAATTAGACAACCAGTGTTAGGTCATCATTCAATGGGTACTGTCTGACTGTGGAGTGTCTGGAAATGGGAAAGCTGGTTAACTGTCTAAAGAAAGTGCAGCAGAAGAGCAGCTGTATGTACCAAGTCACACATCACCAAAAGGAAAGAATCATCAAAATAATCAGAAAATCAACAACACCAGCACAAGACTTATCCTGCATCTCAAAACAGGACACAGTTAATTTCACAGCCACATTTAAACAAAACTTAAGATTGGCAAATCAGCCATGAGCACTCCAGACAGCAGATCACTTACTCTAAGACTTCCCTGAATACAACATATCAAGCATGCTATTTGTCTCTTTTTTATAATTGTTTATAATTGTTTAGTTTCATTAGCCTCCTCCAGGCAATCGTTGTTATTGCTCTGGCAGTCCAAAGTGTTCACAACATTCATCTCAGGAGTCTGTAGATGTACCGGGGAGTTTGAGCAATGCCATTATGGTCTCATAACTCGATGTATAGAAAATCATGACTGCATTTCCACATGGTAGAGGATGGGAAACACATCAAATTATGTGGCAAACGCAGCTCTGAGGGCTGAGTCATAAAAAACTCATTTACTGCCAATATAGTACCTTGCGGTGTATGGCAGGGGGTCTTAAGCCTGAGGGATTAAGGCTGCCTGGCTAGTGCAGTCGCTGTGAACAGTGCAGGTTAGAGTTTTCTTTTAGCCCCCGACAGAAAAAAACTCCACACCTTAACCGAGGATTCGAACCTGTGTCTCCCAAAGCAGAATCTGACATTACAGCCACTCGGCCAGCCGCTCTTTAGGGCTTAGTATCTACTGGCATAAGTGGACAACACTGCAGCTGAGCAGAATAGAGCATTCATTTGTCCAGACAGTCAGAAAGTGCTGTCAATGGTGAAGTAAAATATCTCTCTCTCCCCCCCCACCCCCCCCCCCCCCTGTCAAAGACTGAGACAGGAGGCAGGAAGCCTGCCTCATGATAGAACACCACCGGGACGTGGGGTCAACCTCAGATAGAGTAGAGGGAACACCAGTGCCCGGGATCAGGGCAGGATAGATGATAGAAAAGGGGGACTATTAACTAGTCCTCACACGGAGGCGTTGACCAGATAGTTAGCACTACTGGTCACGACAGAATCACGCCTGTGTGATAGCAACGATTAGCATTCAACCAAAGACAGCTAATAGAAGCGTGCTAACTGACCTAGCACGCAAAGAGCCGAAGGACGCATGAAGGTTCTTCCGCGTGGCGTGTAGCGACGCGAGTGAAGGAAGTCAGACTGGGGACTGACTCTGTAGTGTTCACATCGTGTAGAATAGAAGATAGTTTTCGTATAGCCTAGTAGATAGAGATTAGCTATAGGGTTTAGGAAAACTAGTGATAGAGAATATTGTGACTTTATGTGTGATTAGATAGCGACTGTTTTGCAATTGTAAAGAGCCAACGGCAATAAAATGTACCATTTCATTCCTCGCACACGACTTGCAAGTTTCTTGTATGGTGTGGGAGAAGTAATCCGATGATGCCTGAAACATGAGTTGTTGACAGGCAATAGGATTAAATGTGGTGTCAGAAGTGCGGCTTGAACCTGAGTTCAAGCTATAACACTTACCCACGGCTCTAGACTAGGTTTACGGATAGGATATTACAAAGATTAAATGTTTAATTTGTGTCAGTGACGATGACGTATGCAGACTAGATCGAGTTGCCAGCAGAATTGTGCCTATCGTGATGAAATAATGTTGAGTTGTGCTTATTAGAATGTTATATATTTAAATAATGTGTTTTTCAAAGTTGTAAGTATTCATATTATGTTCTTCTTTCATTTATTTATATAATTATTTATTTGTTTTTGAATAATTGTCAAAAATGATTCATGGCGGAGCAATACAGAGGTCAGCGACAGTATTGATTTTTGCAAGCTAAAAATAGCGCTGCGCCTGTGACGTGGCACGATTGACAAACAGTTGGGCCTCGCCACTTGTAATCAGCATTTCAGTGTTTACGAACTGCGAAGCTGCTGCCTGCCTGAATCTTTACTATATATTAACTATTATTTGTTTATTTAAGTTAGAGAATGAATATATTTATTTATTTACACATTATTATTATATTTATATTTATTTAAAAGCAGTTATTGAATTTTTTTTCATACTTTTCTATTTGTTTACCGTCAATATGGCACTACTTTCGGCTATGCAAATTAGATTTTGTCTGCACCATACTTCCATAGATTAAACTAGGTTAGTAACGAAAGACATATTACTGTAGAACGAAGACAGGACATTGACATTAAATATTAATTAATCGATATTCTGTTTGTTCGTGGGCATGTCAGTGTCATTGTACCAATTTGTCAAAAATCTATTCTTCGTTTACGAGTTGTTAATTGTTGCTGCTCTGTAAACCAGGGTGAACAACAGCTGAGAGATAACGTGAGTGTATGCCGATGTGCCAAACAAGGTGACCTGAGTAGAAAACTCGTGTGTATTCCGGGGTGCCAAACATCGATACCGGTGTTGCTGACGTGTTGTTCCTTGTTCTCGGGAACATTAAGATGAGTAAAACCTACGTTTTTGGCATGCATTGTGATTAATAGTGCATCTCTTTTTCAGCGTGTATTGTATGAACAGACTTTGTGCTCTAATTTTTTGGAGAATACAATTTTCCAGATTGTAAACAAAGAGTACAATTTGTAGTGCTCAGATATTAAATAACATAGCATATTAAAGAAAAATAACGGAGTGAAGCAGTCAGTTCAGGTCAACGCGAGCCAATTACCCAACAACATGGCTACTCTAGCTGACTTCATTAAAGCAGGCAAAGAATTGCAATACACAGGTAAAGAGCTAGAACAATATGCGGATCAAAAATTTAAAGAAGCAAAGGATGCAGAGAGAGATGAACGCGCACAGGAAAGACAACACCAGATACAACTAGCTGAGATAACAAAACAAAAAGAAGTGCAAATTAAGCAACAACAAATAGAACATGATAAGAATGTTAAGCAACAACAATTAGAACATGATAAGAATGTTAAGCAACAACAATTAGAACATGATAAGGAATTTAAGCAGAAGCAATTAGATCAGGAGAGAGAATTAAAGCAAAAAGAGATAGATGAAATGGCAAGAGTTAAGGAAAAACAAATACAAGTAGAATCAGATACACAGTTAAAGATGAAAGAGATGGATGTAGACTCACACGCAGAGATCTCTGCCACTAAACTTAAAAGTCAACAAGAAGAAAATAAATTCAACAAATACAAGAATATTATCAAACCATATTGTAAAGACGATTCAATATCTGCTTGGACAGAAAATGTCGAGTATCAATTTAAATATCACCAAGTTCCTTTAGAGATGTGGGCTATGATTTATATGAAGAACCTGAGTGGTGAGCCCCTTAAAGTGATAGAATCTATACCAACCGATCTTAGATCTGACTACCAATACATCCGTGATAGGATTATGCAACACTTTTTACTTGATGCCCCTGGGTATCAGGTTCAGTTCTCAAATTTAAAACCTAAACCTACTGAGACTTTCATTGACTATGTCTCAAATGTTCAGAGTGTACTAAATAGGTGGCTTAAAGCGGCTAACATAGGAAAAGACTTTGATAGATTGAAAAATTTAATAACTGTGGATAAAGTAATATCCACGATACCATCCTCTTTTGCTAAATTTTTGCAGCAGTCAGACATTGAAACCATAGAACAGTTTGAAAAGAAAGGGTCTGCATATTTTTCTTCAAACAGAAATATTTTTAAGACTTCAAATGACTCTGAAATAGTTTCCTTTGTAAAAGATCAATCTAAAAACTATCAGAGCAATAGAAAACCATTTAATAAATTTGACAAGAAAGATAGAAAAATTTCAAAATGTATCCACTGTCAGTTTTTACATGACACTTATTCAATGTGTGACAAATCGCCGAGTTATCCGGCACATCTTGAAAATGTTATTAAGAAGCAACAGAACAAAAGATCTGCATACCGGCGTGCCATCAAATGTTTTTTTTGTTCCAGCTACGGCCATTATTCAAATAAGTGCCAAGGCCGCCAACGTATGAAAGCCAACAATGCTATTGTACTTGATACATCTTCTGATAGTGGTAGTGAGACTGAGTGTGATGTTGAAAATGAATTACCTGTTAACCAAACGGAAGAGGTGTGTTGTGTAAACGATATGTTGAGTTTTGACAGTTGTGAGCGATGTCACCAATTTCATGCTGACGGAAAATTAGAATGTGGACATACAGTTCCATTCTCATCTGAGAGTGTGAATGCAGCCTTAGCCTCCAGAGGCAATTTAGAGTTCCACAATGCAATGGTCAATGATAGACCATGCCAATGTTTGCTGGACAGCGGTAGTACCCTTATTGGTCTCAGAAAGGAACTGGTGAGTCAAGAGGATTATACAGGTGACTGTCAAATGCCGAACCTTTTCGGGTAACATTGAAATTTACCCTTTGGCCAAAGCCCGTATTAACACTCCTTTCCTTTCGGGTACATTTACTTGTGCTGTACTTGACAACCCTTGTACTGATTTAATTCTGGGTTGCTTACCCCAACTAAAACAATGTACTAGCGATGAAATAACTGCATGGAACCAATTGAATGCAGTTAATGCAACAACCAGAGCAGACACTATAAAACATCAAGACACACTACAAGATGAGAGACTACTGGTGCTTTCTCCATCTAGCACTGATGATACCAACAGACAAAAATTCATAGAACAGCAGAAAGCTGATCCTAGTTTGTCTCCTTATTTAAAAGTATTGAAAGAACGAGCCAAAATGACAAAGAACGCATCATGGTTCTTCAGATTAAATAATGGCATCCTTACTAGATATTATACTACTGGTAACCATGCGATTCAGCAAACGGTGTTACCTGTACAACATCGCATAACTGTGCTAAAGATTGCACATGAGTCACCGTTTGCTGGCCATCTTGCATATGACAAAACCAGGGCCAGAATTCAGGCTCATTTTTATTGGCCAGGTTTTTGCAATGATATTAAATTATTTTGTCGTTCGTGTAATGTCTGTCAACAGTTAGTACGAAAGGGTAAACATGCTACAGCTGAAGTACAACCTTCTACACTGGCTTCTAGGCCATTTGAGAGTGTGGCGGTAGATATTGTTGGACCCCTGAATCAGGTGTCCGGCAAAGGAAATCGCTTCATATTAACGATGGTCGACCTATGTACAAGGTCAACAAAGGGGCGAGAACAATTGAACTTGAACCAGATCAAGACATACTCCTCTTGCTTCCTGACAAACGAAATTTATTATTGACTTCATGGCAAGGGCCATTCAAGGTGGTACGTAAAATTTCAGATGTTGACTATGAAATATCAATAAACGGAAACTTAAAGATATTCCATGTCAACATGTTGAAACCTTACTATTCACGACAAGAGACAGAAATAGAGACAGACGAACACAGTGCACCCACACCAAGTGATCAGACGACAGACATACACAACGCAACTACACTAGTTAGCGAGACTGGCATATCCGACGAGCATACACTTAGTGAGAATACAGAATACACACTTAGCACCACCACCGTACTGAATCAGGTAGACGACGACAGAATGGAACTACCAGTTCCTATTGTAGACAAGACTGCTACATTAGATAGCATACATATAGAACAGGGACTAACAGACAGTCAACGACGACAATTAGTAGAATTAGTGACGGAATACAAAGACATATTCTCTGACATTCCAGGTAGGACGGACAGAATCGAACACTCCATTCTTCTTTCGGACTCTAAGCCTATCAAATGCAAGCCGTACTCAATCCCACTAAGCTATAGGGAAAATCTAAATAAGGAAATTCTGAATTTAGAGGCTAGTGGGATCATCCAGAAATCCACCTCTGAGTACTCTTTTCCAATTGTTCTAGTTAAGAAGAAAGATTCTACAATTCGTCTGTGCGTGGACTATCGGAAGCTCAACAACGTCACCAAGATCGACGCAGAGCCAATTCCTTCCTGCGAAGATCTTATTCTTGACATGTCCACCTCCAAAATCTTTTCTAAATTAGATCTCACTAAGGGATATTGGCAAGTCCCTATGCAGTCTCAATCCATCCATCTTACTGCTTTTTCAACACCTTTAGGACTTTACGAGTGGCGTTTTCTTCCTTTCGGACTTCGAAACGCTCCTGCCACTTTCGTACGCTTAACTAGAGATCTACTTCATGGAGTGACGAATACAGTGACCTATATAGATGATATATGTGTCCATACTGATTACTGGACAACACACCTACTGAAACTGAGACATGTCTTTAATAGGTTGCGACTCTTCGGGCTCACTGTCAAACCGAGCAAAGTCGAATTGGGCCTAAAAGAAATTGATTTTTTGGGTCATGTCATTTCTCAAGGTCAACTTAAGACTGACCAGAAAATTATTACCAAAATTATGAATCTGACCATGCCTACCACCAAGAAACAGGTCAGAAGCCTTTTGGGGTTAGTGAATTACTATAGTAAATTTATTCCAAATTTAGCGGAGATTACAAGTGTATTTTCCAATGTTTTAAAAGCTTCTGTAAAATTGGATGTCAAAGATGCATTATTAATTTCTGCATTGTCAAAATTGAAAATCTTGTTTAGTAATGTTCCAATCCTCCGCTTGCCTAATCCGAGGCTCGTTTATTATCTTAGGACAGATGCCAGCAGGATCTCCATCGCTGCAGTACTAGGCCAATTTTATGAGGGCATCTTCCATCCGATTTGCTACGTGAGCCGTAAGATCACACCCACCGAGTCCAGATATTCCATATCCGAGTTGGAAGCCTTAAGCGTCATCTATGCGGTGAGAAAGCTGCATCGATTTCTGGCGGGTGTGCACTTCATTGTCCAGACTGACAACTCCCCAATAACGGTCATACAGAGTGGTGTACATCGAAATGACCGAATATACAGGTGGTCGCTAATACTACAAAATTACACCTTTAGTATAGAGCATATTAAGGGGAAAGATAACATCTTGGCTGATACCCTTAGTCGACCATCTGATGTAGCAATACCAGAAATTTCCACATAAGAGTGTAGAGTAATAGATGTTAATTTAGTACAGTCAAATATTCTATGTGAAATATGTTAGAAATACATGAATATTATGTGCTGAACTAAGTACCAAAAACACTGACCTGCTATGTGTCCGTAGACATCAAAAGTAAGAACTTTACTCTGGGAACAAATATATCACCTTGTGAACTAGGACAGCTTATTACTTGCTAAGCTCCATATATGTTCCAGTGAATTAGTTGTGTTAAACAGAGAAAAACAGTGTCAGATGATTATATACATACAGACACGAAAGCAGTGGTCTACTTTATAAACGAACTCTACAGGTGCAATACCCATAGAACAATTATGACTGTGTAATGGATTTCAAATACCCAGAACAATTGTATAGATAGTATGCCAATGAAAGCATGTTTCTGAACATTAATGGCAACGACTAACCTGAGGTATTTAAAAACCATGTATATAAAACTTAATGTGATATGTATCATAATGTTTTAATATAGTGATAAAATATAGATAGATTATGTCATTTTAATTTATAGTTAGATTTACATAATATAATACTTTTTCATTTAAGTTTAGATAGATTATTAATTTGCCCATTTATTTAGCTTTAATAATAGATTAGGATAGTAATTTAAACATGACAACTAATTATAAGAAGTATAGATATAAATAGTATCATTCAGTTTATTATATTTCACTTTGTTTCATTTCATTTGATTTCATTCCATCTTAACCAATCCATTTAACAAACGTTATCATTTAGTAGTATGATTAGGTTACACCATAATAGAATAGAAATATTATACACTTAAATATACATCATTTACACCATATAGAATAAGAATATCAATCATATAGTTTGTTTCATTTAAAAACATGAGTTAGAATATCACCCATTTTAGAAAGGGACGTAACTTATTACATTTCACATTACCCATTTCACAAAGGGACATAACTCATCTCACATCAATTTCATTTCACATAGGTAAATTACATCCCTTAAATTAGATAAATATTAGGAGTAATGTAAGCTTATTTTAGGATTAATATGACAGATAGATTAAAATAGGCAACGCATTAAATTTATATTTATAGAACTAATATTAGTATGTCAGTATTTAGAGTAATATTTCTGTAAAATACAATGGTTAAGAATACCAGGGTACAAACCATTAACCCTTTTTTCTTACATGTAAATATGTTGTAAATACTTGACGTGTGCAACGGTTGATGCACAGTCATTAGGCTCAACTCTGTCAAACTGAGCCAAACTTGTACAGTGTCACTCCAAGGTTTTTAAATAACTATGAAGGTAAAAGATGTGTGACAAAGGTGAGGGTGAAAGATGTGTGACAAAAGTAAGGGTAAAAGAGGTGTGACAGAAATGAGGATAACAGATGTGTGCCAATAGTGAGGGTAAAAGAAGTGTGACAGAAATGAGGATGAAAGATGTGTGACAGAAATGAGGGTAAAAGATGTGTGCCAATAGTGAGGATAAAAGAAGTGTGACATAAGGGAAGTTTGAAGATGTGTGACAGAAGTGTGAAAGTGAGAGCAAATGTAAAATATACAAGAGAGAGTGAGAATAGTCAGCGGATTTTTTCTGCCGCTCAACAGGACTTTTTATTTTTGTTGCCGTCAAATGTTGGTTTCAATGTTGAAAATATGTTGTAATGAATGTATTTTGTGTAGTTTAGTTTAGGATCTTAGTGAAAGTATTTTGAGTCTCATAAGACAGAAACGTAGTCACAGATTTGTATTATACACATGTTTGTGACCACAGTTAAATGAATTATGGCACTTGAAAAACTAACTTATATACACATGATAGTTAGATACACATGTTAGATGGTAGATTATACGTTTAATTACATCCAAACACACAAACAACCAGAAAAACAAACATATAAATTGCATACACTTTTATTAGATCAAAGGGAGATAACTCCGGGTCAGGGGACATAATAGACAACGAAACACTAACTTAACAGTGAAATATGACTTTACACGCGGAAGCGAGATAGGTAAAGCCTGTCGCTCACAGCTTGTGTAATGGTTGTTTAATATTATATGGGGGACATGAAGCAATTCATGTGTTGACCTTCAGAAAGTCAACTTTGTATGGGTAGTGAGTTAATTTACTATTTGAGGGCAGGTCTTATAAGACAACGGTCCGGTTCAGACATACCTCTAATTAATATAATATTGCGATGAGAAGAGGGCTCACGCCAACCAGACAAGTTTGTGGCGATTGCCAGTAGCCAAGTAAAGTGATGCTACATTGTGACATTAGTCAGTAGGTCTATTGAGTAGCCCAAAGCCAGGTTATCTACAGTCTTTGACAAAAATTAGACACACTAATTTTTTAGAAACCTCTTGCGTCACAACCAATGAGTCAAAGTTGATGACGCAACACAGGAGGGGAGGGTGTGTGTCAAAGACTGAGACAGGAGGCAGGAAGCCTGCCTCATGATAGAACACCACTGGGACGTGGGGTCAACCTCAGATAGAGTAGAGGGAACACCAGTGCCCGGGATCAGGGCAGGATAGATGATAGAAAAGGGGGACTATTAACTAGTCCTCACACGGAGGCGTTGACCAGATAGTTAGCACTACTGGTCACGACAGAATCACGCCTGCGTGATAGCAACGATTAGCATTCAACCAAAGACAGCTAATAGAAGCGTGCTAACTGACCTAGCACGCAAAGAGCCGAAGGACGCATGAAGGTCCTTCCGCGTGGCGTGTAGCGACGCGAGTGAAGGAAGTCAGACTGGGGACTGACTCTGTAGTGTTCACATCGTGTAGAATAGAAGATAGTTTTCGTATAGCCTAGTAGATAGAGATTAGCTATAGGGTTTAGGAAAACTAGTGATAGAGAATATTGTGACTTTATGTGTGATTAGATAGCGACTGTTTTGCAATTGTAAAGAGCCAACGGCAATAAAATGTACCATTTCATTCCTCGCACACGACTTGCAAGTTTCTTGTATGGTGTGGGAGAAGTAATCCGATGATGCCTGAAACATGAGTTGTTGACACCCCCCCCCCCCCCCTTTCTACTGTGTGATTGTTGAGGGCAAGAGGAAACTACCACATTATCTTTCCAAGACTTATGCAGTTCTACAGATCATTGTCCTAGATAAGAAGAACTGTTGACTTATCCAAGTGTCTTTCCATTTGCTGTAATTTTCAAAATTGACTTGGTTGATATTTGTTGATAATCTTGCATGAAAGACTATGACTGTATGTGTTTTAAAACATCTTGTGACGTGACATGCAGGGTTCGTGGATGTTTGGCATAATGAAGGTGGAACAGCTCCCATCCACACTTGCACATTTCGCAATCCAGATATCACTAGTTTATCAACGTGCGACATAGACGATAGAGTTTCTCTGGTAGCTGCATCCCAAGGCACTCGAGTTCAAGTCTGCAAAGTTGGAGAGGAAGATGGGGAAAATCTGAGTGATTTTGATCTCAATTCAGCAGTATGTGTTTTTAGTGTCAAGTTTAGTATGTTTATTTTTTGTGTTGTAACTGTTTTTTTGTTGTAACTGTATTTTGTTTGTTGTAATTGTTTTTTCATGGTTGTTGTTACTGTTATTTTGGGTGGTTGTTGTAACAGTTGTTTGTTGTAAAAGTTTTTTGTTGTTTATTGTAACTGTTTTTTGTTGTTTGTTCTAACAGTTTTTTGTTGTTTGTTGTAACAGTTTTTTGTTGTTTGTTGTAACTGTTTTTTTTTATTGCCTGTTTGTAACTGTTTTTTAAAACTTATAACTGTTATTTGATGTTTGCTTTAACTGTGTTTTGTTGTTTGGTGTAATTGTTTTTGTTGTTTGTTGTAACTGTTTTTGTTGTTGTTTGTTGTAACAGTTTTTGTTGTTTATTGTAACTGTTTTTTGTTGTAACAGTTTTGTTGTTGTTTGTTGTAACAGTTTTTGTTGTTTATTGTAACTGTTTTTTGTTGTAACAGTTTTGTTGTTGTTTGTTGTTGTAACAGTTTTTTGTTGTTTGTTGTAACTGTTTTTTATTGGTTGTTGTAACTGTTTTTGTTGTAACTATTATTTGTTGTTAGCTTTATCTGTGTTTTGTTGTTTGTTGTAACTGTTTTTTGTTTTAACTGTTTTGTTGTTGTTTGTTGTAACTGTTTTTTATCGGTTGTAACTGTTTTTGTTGTAACTATTATTTGTTGTTTGCTGTAACAGTGTTTTGTTGTTTGTTGTAACTGTTTTGTTGTTGTTTATTGTAACTGTTGTTTATTGGTTGTTGTAACTAAATTTTTTGTTGGTTGTTGTAATTGTTTTTGTTGTTGTTTGATTTTGCTTCCCTTGTATAGGGTAACTTTCATTGCACAAAGACAACCCTATAAGTGCTCAAAGACAACCCTATAAGTGCTACTGTGTTAATGTGGGGGGAAAAAACATTGTGTCTTAGGGTCTGTCTGACTATCTGTCTTTCTGTCTATCTTTCTGTCTGTCTGTATGAAGAATTATGATGTTATGTGGAAAAGGCTGAAAGAGATCTTCCTCTTCTTCTTTCGTTCTAATGAAATTTGTCTATAACTGCAATTCTTTCTCTTGTATGAATTTCACTCTTTTTTAGTTCGCTCATTGGTCCGTAGAATTTATCTTCCACTGTTGTTTCTCTAGGCCATATGATTTGCCTAGATATGTAGTATTTAGGGCAGTCTTGGAGTTTGTGATCTGCTGTATGTGGCGCCAATCTACATGTGTACATGGCTGATTCGCTAATCTTGAATATTGTATACATATTGAAAGAAATCTATATCCCTTTCTCTGCATCCCTCATCAACACTCACACATGAAACAGGTGTATCTCGTGTAATTCTGTGTTCATATTATTGTGTTTGCTTATGAATTAATATACGTGCATGTTACATATGCTGGCATTTGTGACTGGGGGTTAGTGTCACAATCCACCGGCATACTGAGTCAAGGATTCAAATTCAGCTGCAAGCGATTTGGAAGCAGACTGCCTGGCATTGATTGCAATGTTGTGAGTATTGGACGTTGATAAATCATTGGCAAACTTGGAATGTAAGAATTGTCTAGTAAATCACAAACAGCCAAAACATGCTGGGGTTGATTACCATGTCCTTTAAAGGACATGCAATTAACTCATAAAAAATGTTGTGTATGTAATTACGAGGGAAGGTCAGAAAGTTATGCACCACAATTATTATCTCTTTAACCGTATTAATAACACACAAATTAAATTTAGTCACAATGTTCATACACATGTGCAGCAAACATTTATACTTCTCAACATAATACCCATGAACTTTAACGGCTTTACGCCATCTTGAAACAAGAGCAGGTATCCCATATCTGTGCCACATTTTGTCCTGTTCTCGTAGCCATTTCTTCACTGCACTAATCACTCCCTCGTTGTCTTCAAACTTTGTCCCACGGATAGCATTCTTAAGGGAACCAAAAAGATGGAAATCAGATGGTGCCAGGTCTGGACCGTAAAGTGGATGGTGCAGTACATTCCACCACTTATTGTTGATTGCCTCCCTTGTTTGCAAACTTGTGTGAGGATGTGTGTTGTTGTGAAGGAGAATAACCCTGCAGTAATGATGACTGAGCTTTGTAAGTGTTTTGATGTAAATTACCAAATTGATGGTTTCACCTTTTGGCAACCTCATCAATGTCCCCAAAACAATGAACATGACTTTACTGGCTGATGGAGTTGTTTTGATGTAAATTACCAAATTGATGGTTTCACCTTTTGGCAACCTCATCAATGTCCCCAAAACAATGAACATGACTTTACTGGCTGATAGAGTTGTTTTGATGTAAATTACCAAATTGATGGTTTCACCTTTTGGCAACCTCATCAATGTCCTCAAAACAATGAACATGACTTTACTGGCTGATGGAGTTGTTTTGATGTAAATTACCAAATTGATGGTTTCACCTTTTGGCAACCTTATCAGTGTCCCCAAAACAATGAACATGACTTTACTGGCTGATGGAGTTGTTTTGATGTAAATTACCAAATTGATGGTTTCACCTTTTGGCAACGTCATCAATGTCCCCAAAACAATGAACATGACTTTACTGGCTGATGGAGTTGTTTTGATGTAAATTACCAAATTGATGGTTTCACCTTTTGGCAACCTCATCAATGTCCCCAAACCAATGAACATGACTTTACTGGCTGATGGAGTTGTTTTGATGTAAATTACCAAATTGATGGTTTCACCTTTTGGCAACCTCATCAATGTCCCCAAAACAATGAACATGACTTTACTGACTGATGGAGTTGTTTTGATGTAAATTACCAAATTGATGGTTTCACCTTTTGGCAACCTCATCAATGTCCCCAAAACAATGAACATGACTTTACTGGCTGATGGAGTTGTTTTGATGTAAATTACCAAATTGATGGTTTCACCTTTTGGCAACCTCATCAATGTCCCCAAAACAATGAACATGACTTTACTGGCTGATGGAGTTGTTTTGATGTAAATTACCAAATTGATGGTTTCACCTTTTGGCAACCTCATCAATGTCCCCAAACCAATGAACATGACTTTACTGGCTGATGGAGTTGTTTTGATGTAAATTACCAAATTGATGGTTTCACCTTTTGGCAACCTCATCAATGTCCCCAAAACAATGAACATGACTTTACTGGCTGATGGAGTTGTTTTGATGTAAATTACCAAATTGATGGTTTCACCTTTTGGCAACCTCATCAATGTCCCCAAAACAATGAACATGACTTTACTGGCTGATGGAGTTGTTTTGATGTAAATTACCAAATTGATGGTTTCACCTTTTGGCAACCTCATCAATGTCCTCAAAACAATGAACATGACTTTACTGGCTGATGGAGTTGTTTTGATGTAAATTACCAAATTGATGGTTTCACCTTTTGGCAACCTCATCAATGTCCCCAAAACAATGAACATGACTTTACTGGCTGATGGAGTTGTTTTGATGTAAATTACCAAATTGATGGTTTCACCTTTTGGCAACCTCATCAATGTCCCCAAAACAATGAACATGACTTTACTGGCTGATGGAGTTGTTTTGATGTAAATTACCAAATTGATGGTTTCACCTTTTGGCAACCTCATCAATGTCCCCAAAACAATGAACATGACTTTACTGGCTGATGGAGTTGTTTTGATGTAAATTACCAAATTGATGGTTTCACCTTTTGGCAACCTCATCAATGTCCCCAAAACAATGAACATGACTTTACTGGCTGATGGAGTTGTTTTGATGTAAATTACCAAATTGATGGTTTCACCTTTTGGCAACCTCATCAATGTCCTCAAAACAATGAACATGACTTTACTGGCTGATGGAGTTGTTTTGATGTAAATTACCAAATTGATGGTTTCACCTTTTGGCAACCTCATCAGTGTCCCCAAAACAATGAACATGACTTTACTGGCTGATGGAGTTGTTTTGATGTAAATTACCAAATTGATGGTTTCACCTTTTGGCAACCTCATCAATGTCCCCAAAACAATGAACATGACTTTACTGGCTGATGGAGTTGTTTTGATGTAAATTACCAAATTGATGGTTTCACCTTTTGGCAACCTCATCAATGTCCCCAAACCAATGAACATGACTTTACTGGCTGATGGAGTTGTTTTGATGTAAATTACCAAATTGATGGTTTCACCTTTTGGCAACCTCATCAATGTCCCCAAAACAATGAACATGACTTTACTGGCTGATGGAGTTGTTTTGATGTAAATTACCAAATTGATGGTTTCACCTTTTGGCAACCTCATCAATGTCCCCAAAACAATGAACATGACTTTACTGGCTGATGGAGTTGTTTTGATATAAATTACCAAATTGATGGTTTCACCTTTTGGCAACCTCATCAATGTCCTCAAAACAATGAACATGACTTTACTGGCTGATGGAGTTGTTTTGATGTAAATTACCAAATTGATGGTTTCACCTTTTGGCAACCTCATCAATGTCCCCAAAACAATGAACATGACTTTACTGGCTGATGGAGTTGTTTTGATGTAAATTACCAAATTGATGGTTTCACCTTTTGGCAACCTCATCAATGTCCCCAAAACAATGAACATGACTTTACTGGCTGATGGAGTTGTTTTGATGTAAATTACCAAATTGATGGTTTCACCTTTTGGCAACCTCATCAATGTCCCCAAAACAATGAACATGACTTTACTGGCTGATGGAGTTGTTTTTGATGTAAATTACTAAATTGATGGTTTCACCTTTTGGCAACCTCATCAATGTCCCCAAAACAATGAACATGACTTTACTGGCTGATGGAGTTGTTTTGATGTAAATTACCAAATGATGGTTTCACCTTTTGGCAACCTCATCAATGTCCCCAAAACAATGAACATGACTTTACTGGCTGAGGGGGTTGTTTTGAATTATTTCCTTGCTGATGATATAGGATGATGCCACTCCATTGACTGTTTTTGTTTTTGTCTTCAGCTCAAAATGATGAACCTAGGTTTTGTTTGCTGTCACAATGTGTGACAAAAAAAGTCTCCATCTGTCTTGAACCGTCACAACAATTCCAAACAAATTGTTTTCCTTTGGGACTTATGGTGCTCTGTGAGAGCTCGAGGAAACATCTTGCCAGTTGCACTACCTTTGCTTATTGAAAGCTGCATGGGCAATTCTTGACTTGTGATTTACTTAACTCTGCGAATCATGATGTCAGCATGTTGTAACATGATCTGACAGGTCGCTGTGGCAGGACGTCCAGAGCGCATCTGAACAGCCAGCTTTATATCTCCACTTGCAGAAACCAAAACTCTCTGTGCCCAGTGACTAACTGTGCTTCTATCAACTGCAAAATTGCCATAAACAGCACATGAACGTTTGTAAATGTTACCAACAGTTTCTTTTTCTGCGATCAAAAATTCTGTAACAATCCTCTGCTTATAAAGTATGTTATTAATATCCGTCATTTCAATGGTTTTGTGTCCTGGTTAGAACTGGTTTACAGAGATGCAATTTGGTATACACCTCCAGGAATTATAAACTGAAATTGGTGCACATTTAATGCTTCTATCTATTATTAGCTGAGATAATAATTGTGGTGCATAACTTTTTGACTTAACCTCGTAAAATGTGTGAAAGGTGAATGGTAGAAAGAAATATGAGGCGGGCCTACATAGCATTTCTAAACCATTTGAAATTAAAATTTGTACATTGTGTCTGTCTATTCATCTTTCCATATATCCACATTCACAAAAATAACACGCACATTGCACAAGCACACACACAAAAATATATATGCAGGTATGCACATGAACACACACACACATGCTTGAAAAGTTAAATGTTTTCGTATTTAGGTCAATAAACTTGATTGGTTGAGCCAGTGTCATTCAAGCAGCTTGACCCGCCTACTCATCACTTGTCATAATTCAGTGTACTTGAAAACCATCAGCGTGTTATCTCCCTGGAGTCATTCAATGCAGGATGAGGAGATTACAACAGAGGTGAGGCATTTGTAATGTTCTCTGTCTTCTCCTTTCTGTGCCATTTATTTCCTTTACATCTGTGAGTGCTAATAAATACCTGTATATCTGTTTCTCTTCTGCCCTAAGTGTGAGTCCTCTGGAAGATTGTGAGTCTTAACTCATAAAAGGAATGCATTGGAGTCCAGATTTATTGAGCCCTGAAAAAGACTGCACCTGTTAGGGTGGTGTGGAGACTTCTCTCCAGATCTGGTACTAAAGTACTGTCTCCATGAGAACTGTGTTGCAGTGTGGAGACTGTCCTCCAGATCTGGTACTAAAGTACTGTCTCCATGAGAACTGTGTTGTAGTGTGGAGACTTCTCTCCAGATCTGGTACTAAAGTACTGTCTCCATGAGAACTGTGTTGCAGTATGGAGACTTCTCTCCAGATCTGGTACTAAAGTACTGTCTCCATGAGAACTGTGTTGTAGTGTGGAGACTTCTCTCCAGATCTGGTACTAAAGTACTGTCTCCATGAGAACTGTGTTGTAGTGTGGAGACTTCTCTCCAGATCTGGTACTAAAGTACTGTCTCCATGAGAACTGTGTTGTAGTGTGGAGACTTCTCTCCAGATCTGGTACTAAAGTACTGTCTCCATGAGAACTGTGTTGCAGTATGGAGACTTCTCTCCAGATCTGGTACTAAAGTACTGTCTCCATGAGAACTGTGTTGCAGTATGGAGACTTCTCTCCAGATCTGGTACTAAAGTACTGTCTCCATGAGAACTGTGTTGTAGTGTGGAGACTTCTCTCCAGATCTGGTACTAAAGTACTGTCTCCATGAGAACTGTGTTACAGTGTGGAGACTGTCCTCCAGATCTGGTACTAAAGTACTGTCTCCAAGAGAACTGTGTTGTAGTGTGGAGACTTCTCTCCAGATCTGGTACTAAAGTACTGTCTCCATGAGAACTGTGTTGTAGTGTGGAGACTTCTCTCCAGATCTGGTACTAAAGTACTGTCTCCATGAGAACTGTGTTGTAGTGTGGAGACTTCTCTCCAGATCTGGTACTAAAGTACTGTCTCCATGAGAACTGTGTTACAGTGTGGAGACTGTCCTCCAGATCTGGTACTAAAGTACTGTCTCCATGAGAACTGTGTTGTAGTGTGGAGACTGTCCTCCAGATCTGGTACTAAAGTACTGTCTCCATGAGAACTGTGTTACAGTGTGGAGACTGTCCTCCAGATATGGTACTAAAGTACTGTCTCCATGAGAACTGTGTTGCAGTGTGGAGACTTTCCTCCGGAAACACACAAAATAGATTGCAGAAGCCATCATGATTAAAGCTACATAGGCCAGTTTTGTGCAAACAGAAAGACATGATAGTCAGTTTAAAATTACTATCGTACACACTTGAAAATACTGCGTGAATATGTCTATATTTCAGCTTGAAGGATTTATCTAGTCATTTTACTTTATGTTGTGTGATTTCTGCAGTATTTACCTGACGAGATACAGCAAAATATGCCAGGCAATAAATCGTGCAATCTATTGTTTGTGTCTTCATTATTCAAATTCCCTTAGGGAAAACATTGTTTTGAGTTTCCAATATTGATATCTAATTCACGTTCTGCACTGTGCCTATTTGTTTGCTCCACGAGGTCTTGTAACAGATTACAGCATTAAGCAGTTTTTTTATGCAGCGCTTGCTCACTGTGAACTCAAGCAGAGTCCATACACACTATTTTTATTAATAGTGATTGACTGAATTTTGCGTATGGATTAGCTTTCCCTATTAACAATGTCCCTCGCCATCAGGCAAACCCACTCCAACTTCAGAGGTACTTGTAATTTACGTCCCCAAGTCAAGGACGGCAGGTCAACATTTTAGTCCAGCTGTTCGATGTAGAGGCTGAACCGCTTACCTCGGCATCAGCACAATGGATGTTTAAGAACACGCATTCTTACCCATTCGGCCATGCTCTCCTGCATTAAGCAGTTTGATACGCTTTGATTTTGTGCTTAACAGACTGACAGCATGATGAATACTATGGAAAGGACATGTCAGCATGGCTGAATGGATAAGAACGCCTGTTATTAAACATCTGGTGTGTTGATGCCAAGGTAAAGGGTACTGACTACTAGTAATATGAATTGGAAACAAATAGGTATATTTAGCTCCTGCGAGAAGAAACATACTAAACACAGACACATTGAACATACCTTACAAGGAGATCCATCGTACACAGGTGAAAACAAAGTCAGTGGCTTATCCAAAATCAGAAGCAATCGATAAATATATATAATGAAATAATAAAATAAAAAACATACAAATACGTACAATAGGACACACAAGACGGCCGACGTTTTGATTCTAAGAATCTTAGTCAAGGACAGGACACCACAAATAGATAAAACAACAAAAAACAAGACACAAAATAATGCAACTACTCAGTTCCCATGTGGGAGCAGAAATGGTGGTTTGTGCTAGTTGCGAAGGCACTCTTTGGTTACAGAGTTTAAGTATAGTTAGGTTGCCTGAGGGCCAGATAGGGTTTATGTCGCCAAAAAAAAAAATGCGAAGTCCGATATGAATATATAGAGGTGTGTAGACAGTTAGGTATGAATATATAGAGGGAAGACAGCATAGTTATAAACAGTGTAAACAGATTGGATATGTATAAACAGAGGCGTGTGAACAGTTGGATATGAATGTATACAGGGAAGATGGCACAGTTATACAGTATTGATACCTGCTGGATGGACGCATCCCAGAGAGTTTATTAATTGGCTTTCAAGTTTGAGCCTAATGGAGCTGTTGGAGAAGCAAGGTTTCAATGCAGTGACACTTACATCATCGACTCCATGATGGTTGGAAGAATTAAAATGGTTGGGGACAACGCCCTGGTTAATATCTCTGAGGTGTTCCCTAAAACGGTCGGCAAGGCGTCAGCCAGTTTGGCCAATGTATTTCATGTCACATCGTTTGCAGATGATAACATATATGAGATTGCGGGATGTGCAAGTAAAAGAATCTTTCAAGGAGAAGGTGCCTAGGGGGAATGCAATCGTCGGTGTCTGAAAAACGTATGGGCATGTCAGTCAGTTCTTACGGTGGCAGGCAGAATCGAAACGTTGGCCGTCCTGTGTGTTCTATTGTACGTGTTTGTGTGCGTTTTTTATTTTATTATTTCATTTTATATACTGACTTTGTTTTCACCTGCGTACGATGGATTTCCTTGTAAGGTATGTTCAACGTGTCTGTGTTTAGTATGTTTCTTCTCGGAGGAGCTAAATATACATATTTGTTTCCAATTCATATTGTTATATCCTGCTGCAGCCACTGCTTTTCCTTTTGACTACTAGTAGGCTTGCCCATAGTGACATCTGATTTCATTTAACAAGTCGTGTTCTTCCTGAAGCTTCTGTTCCATTAGCTGAGTCAGTGCCAAACAAAACAGCAGGTCTGGACCACACATGGTGCACAATCAAATGAACAAGCACTATAATGTAAATGTCTATTCACTGAACATTAAAATTGTGGAAGTTATCCATGTAACAAAACTATTAACTGAGCATTAAAATTGATACCGCGAAATGAAACAAATAACACAATGACTCTAGCATGACGATATATCGTCCTTCGGTCCAAATGGGAGGTCACATATATTATCCTTCAACTCTTCATTTCAGGTACATAATATCATTTGGGCACCTATAACCTCAGTTGGGGTTCGGAGAAACACGGAAGAGGCTGCTGTAGGGTTCAATATATATGCAGGACCATGCACTCAGATCAAGGTTTGTGTGTTTTGTTTCATAATGGCAATTTTACCTGCGTATTATTTATTTTTTACAGAGCTTGATTAATTTCTTAAAAGTAAACAGAAAGGTTTATCGAATTCTTAAGTCTAAAAAAAGTCAATTAAACGTTGACATGGTTGACTTCATTGCATCAGGTTTTATCCCATACGGCTCAGTCTCTTTCCACAGTGTTGAAAGCGTTGCACAAACTCTGTAGCTCCAGTGACAACCCTCAGGAGTCTATGAAAAAATACACTCGTGAACCGAAGGACGCAGCCCGGAATCGATCCCACAACCTTCGGAGCCCGAGCCAGATGGAGACTCCCGCGATTCTTAAGTCTGATATGAGTCACAGTGGCGTAGCTGTTTGTGCACTTGTCTGACATAAACCACAGCGGCACAGTTGTTAGTGTACTTGTCTGACATGAACCACATCGGCACAGTTGTTAGTGTACTTGTCTGACATGAACCACATCGGCACAGTTGTTAGTGTACTTGTCTGACATGAACCACATCGGCACAGTTGTTAGTGTACTTGTCTGACATGAACCACAGCGGCATAGTTGTTAGTGTACTTGGCTGCTAAGACAGTGGTCTAGGTTCAATCCACGCCAGAGACATAATTATGTTTCTGACCAGTATGGCTCTGGGGTTGGCTCAGCTGAATAAAAATGGGTGCCAGGCAATTTTCAAAATTACCAGGAATTGTCTGGGAAGAAAAGGAAAGGAGAGAACCGGCCACCCCACCTCATTTTGTCATAGCTTAGAATATGTAAAAGTCCAATATTTCACACCCCAAGGGCAGTATCTGCCATCATTATCATCATCATGTGCCATGCCGATAAGCATGGGCGGTCATGTTTCACCATCTCACAAGATCACCAGAGTCATGGATCAGTTGTGTATTCTTGTATCGACCATACCACATGGCCAAGTCATCCAAGTGTTTACTTCTCTGCCTGTCCCTTGTTCTTTTCCCTTAATCTTGCCAGTTGTCACCAAAATCTCCAATTTATTTCTTCTCATAATGTGTCCAAAAAATTTTGATTGTCTATGTCTAATGTCTTTACGTATCTGCCATCTGACAAATGTCTTTACGTATCTGCCATCTGACAACTGTTACTTATTTTTTTCTAAAATAAAAAAGACCACAAGGTTTTGTTGCCTCCTACATCCTAAAGTACAGACAGGGCAAAGAATGTTGATGGTACTAGGGAAGGTCAATAAGTAAGTCACAAAAATAGTACATAAATAAAACTATAGTTAGTAGCGGTTCCAACTTCACAGCAAAGGGTCGCTCCATTATGCTCAGTTCCTGTGCCAGTGAATATCACACAAAATGCTCCTCACTGTCCCATGTGAAAAGTGGAATAGACTTGATATACCAACAGCACGCACAGGTATACAAGACAATGCCGCTGACTGAATGCAAACACAAAAGTCCGCCGCAAAAAATACATTTCATCGTCATTGGAAGCGGCAGTCACTATAAAACCAGCAGCCACACTTTACTGCATAAGGCAGCCCAGTTAGGTAAGCAATCGGCTGGCCACAATTTTTCTGAACATGCAGTTCATGTTACAAACAACCGCGGACAGATATAAAAGCACTCCACACAAAATTCACAAGCTCACAGTATCACTCCGCGCACTCAACTCAATATCAGGGTGACATAATCATGCACTACCAGTCCAACATGAGGAAAAAGCTTAAGCAAACCATAGCCACAAGCATAAACACTCCCGAGGCCTTAACAGCTCAACCGCCTACCCTCTATCTGAAGTCTAAATAAAACTATATGATATGCAAACTTGAAAACCATTTATTATTGTATTTATGACTCTCCTTATTTATTATCATAATCTCTGAGAACATTGATGCAATTAAACACAGATGGAATAAACAAAATATTGCATGATTTCTTGACTGTCATATTTTTCTGCATCTCGTCAGGTGCATACTGCAGAATTATGGATATGCCACATAATGACACCTTTATGAACTACCAACAACAATTTCTCAGCTGTCTGAAATCATTTTGTGACTTACTGACTTACCCCTCATGGTAATCATTTGCTGTATTTTTACATTATAATGATTTACTTCTTCTAGGTCAATGTCTATGATTTGAGCAGAAACAACCTGGTAACAACACTAACTGGCCACACCTGGCTAGTTTCGTGTATTTCCATGCCAGACACCCTCACTCATCAGCTGGTCACAGGAAGTGGAGATAGAAAGTAAGTTTTTAGTAAAACAGGAAATAAACATTTTGTATAATGCAGTTTATTGATTGTAAAATGGTCATTGATTTACATCCATGCCAGTTTACTGATTGTAAAATGGTCATTGATTTACATCCATGCCACAGGAAAGATGCATATGCTCAAATATTTTACTTCAGTTGTTTCTTGGTGTTTTGTCTTAGGGTCTTAATACTGTTTAAATATTAGTTATATGTGCTGCAATTCTTTCAACCTCATTCAACTAATTTTCATTTTCAGAATTCGACTTTATGACTTCCGGGTCGGTACATCGGCATCCATGACCTTGGTGGGGCATGCTGCAAAAATTACAGCTGTTGAAATGGATGACTGGAAAGTAGTCTCTGGAGATGAAGGGGGCTTTGTCTGTGTGTGGGATCAAAGGATGTGTGGCAAGTTGTGGGATGTTCACAACAGGTGAGGACATATAAGTAACCAATAGTTATAATACCGATCTCATTATCATCAAGTGCCTTGCCGACTGGCATAGGCGTGCATGGCTCTCCATAGATCTTGGTCTTTGGTTTTCTGGATCAACTCTGCTGATGATATTCCTCCGTGCCACCATCTCAATTCATTCAGCATCATTTCTCTTGGTCTCCCTCTGCCTTTCTTCCCCTCGATCTTTCCAGTTGTCAGATGTTCTCCAATGCCTCTCTACTCATCACATGACCAAAGAAAGCTGTTTGTCTCTTTCTTATTGTTGTGTATAATGTTCTAGTTTTATTAGGCTTTTCCAGGCAATCGTTGTTAGTTACTTTGGCAGTCCAAGGAATTCACAATATTTGTCTAAGGAACCACATCTCTATTGCTTCCAGGGTCTTCCTATTTTGTTCATTTAAATTCCAAGATTCACTGCCATACAGCAAAACAGGTTCTATAAAGCACTTCAGCACGCTCTTTCTTACATTCATTGATAGTGAGTTATTGCAAGAGATTCTCTTCATTTTCTGAAATGCAGCTTTTGCTTGCCCTATTCTGCTCTTAATCTGTGTTATACATCTTCCATCTGATGTTATAAGTGCCCCTAGGTATTTAAAATTATCCACTTGGTTAAGAGTTTTCCCTTCTATTTCCATTTCACATTTTGGTGTCACCTTTTTCTTTGATATCACCATTGTTACTGTTTTCTTGATATTCAAGTAGAGTCCTTTCTTTGCAATATCTGTTATTACAGTGTCCAACAATACTGATCTACAGCTCATCATCCAATGGCATTTCCTACACAGGTATGTTGTCCAATAATTGTCTTTCGATATTTCTCCCTATCAGCTGTCCCACCTCTGCTGCTGTTATGTGTAAATTATCTACCGCGTTGTGAGTTGAGTTGAGTTGAGCTAAGGACTGACATCATTGCACTCAGGACATTCCCATATGCGCTCCGTCCCCTTGTTCAACAGCCAGTGAAGAGTCATACTACTAATTGTTCCCACCGCCATCTGATTAAAAGTTCTCCTGGTTTTCCCTTTCAGTTTTAAGATTCTTCCAGAACCCCTGCCGATCCTCCGCGATATCATTCTTTCCACATACGGGTTCTCAATCTGTTCATCCGTCTTCTCCACCTGGTCCCACAGGCGCACGACCACCTCTCCCTTGTCCATAGGTAACCTACCACCAAGAGGTGCATTCCCTGCCAGCCTATCAGCCTATTCATTTCCCCCTTACAACCCCGCATGGCCAGGACAAAATATCCACACAATTCTCACAATCTGTGACCTCTGAAGCAAAGATAGCCATTTCACACAAAACATTCCTTTCTCCTTACTAAGCATACTCCTTGAGTCTGTAACAAATACAGTGTGTGTTGCAGTGGTCTCCCCTAACCAACGGAATACCGCTGTTACTGCTTCCACCTCCATTCTCATACTGGAGGTTGTAGTCTTATAACCAAGCTACCGCATCGTTATTCCATATACGAGGGTAAGTTAATAAGTAAGTCACAAATGGCTGCAGAAAAATAACTAAATATGATAACAACTTGAAACCAGTTTTGTTTTATACATACATTATCCCTTTATTTCTCAACATAATTTCCACCAAGATTGATGCACTTATCCCATCGTTTTATCAGTCTTTCCAAACCGGCTGCATAGAACTGCGTGCTTTGTTTTCTAAACCACGTTTTCACTTTACAATCAACTTAGGCGTCATTCGCGAAATGTCTCCCGCCAAGGTGGGTTGTCAGTGTTTATGCAGTGTTTAAATAAAGGGATAATGTATGTATAACAATAAACTGGTTTCAAGTTTTTATCATATGTAGTTATTTTTCTACAGCCATTTGTGACTTACTTATTAACTTACCCTCGTATGATGTTATCTTTCTCTTCTCCATGATCCTTGTACACCTCCCCTCATAATGATCGTTTCCAGACATTCTTGTCTCCTTACATGCCAAAAATATTTCATTTTTCACAAAGTTAATAGGTCCTTTTTACACACTTTAAGGTATAATGGTCGTATGGTGCGATGAATGAATCGCCAGAAAACAAAAGTAGATTGTGAGCTATACTTGAACATGATTACAAGTAACAGAATGGAATTAGCAAACTAAGGTCTTTGGCAGAACAGAATAAACAAAGGCAAGCTGTCACTACATGTAAATATAAATATAAAATTTATTTATCTGTATTCTTGTTGTGGTACGATCACGTTCGTGAGATTGGCATATCGTGCTTGAGCCATATTTGTATAGACCAACTGGCAACCCTAGGGTGATGAGGTCAGTATCACATCGGCCGTCTGCACTTCCCTGGACATGTCCTAGTGTCCATTGTAGGTCTGGCCAACTTGGACAGTTAAAAGATAGTTGCATATCCTTTACAGGACGCCTCAGTCAACTCCAGCATTGTTTTGGCTGTTTGTGATTTCTTGGCAAGTTTATGTTCAGTAGTTTGCCATTGTTTTCTGAATGACTGCACTCATACCATTGTATAGAAACTAACGCAAGGTGGTTTGCTGCCAAATCTCCAGCATCTGTGTTTCGAACATGGTATTTAGGATTACAAATTACGTTCGTAACCTCTTCACCACACAGCCGGCCATGTTGAAAGGCCAGGTACATTTTTAAATCTGGTTCTGTATGAATTCGAACTGTGCCACCAGGCAAGCCACTGGGCCACTGATCTCTGGGCCACCAGGCAAGCATATAGCCACTTGGCTACCACTGCTGCTACTCAATTTGTTATTTGTCTTAATGACTTTGTCAAGGACCAATGGGGGTGACTAAAGCTCACTCTTATCACGGTTGAAAGTTCAGATTGCCTCATGTGAAAAACATGCTTTCGACCGTTCTCTCCTAACTAGTGCAGTGTAGAGGTAAGGCCCGCTCAGACATGTTGTGGCAATGGCATCCTTGAGATGGTCGCCAAATATATTTTAGTTTTAGTCACTGTTAATAATATATGTTTTAACCGAGATTGTGTTTAACTGTGACGATGTGAAACAGTTCTGCATCCTGTTCAGTACTTATAATTAATATGTCACGTTGTGATTTATCATATAATGTAAGAGTCAAAGTGCAAATAGTATAAACAGTCTCTCATAACTCAGCTTACTCATGACAGCTTGAGGACACACCCGTGTAAATCCACATGTCAAGCTACTTCCAATATCAAAGCATGACTGCTGATAACTCAAAATGATGTTCACAACAAGAGGCCATACTGTGCTCATGACATATGGCAACTTCTTGTCATCTTCATCAGTGTGAACCATGGCAACTTCTGGACATCTTCATCAGTGTGAACCATGACACACGTATCTTCTTCAAAATTCAGTTCTTGATGGATAATTGTGTCTGTTCTCTTTTCCATCCAATAAATTGTTTACATCACAAGTGGTTTCATTTTTGCTGTTGTAAACTGCTATTTTCAGACATCCAGTCCAGTACTGCCATTTTGATGATCGACTGCTTATCATTGGAAACGTTCCTTACAACAAGTTCCCAGAAACGGATGAATTTGAAACCGTGTCTTCTTTAAGGTATATCTTATGTTATGTTGTGTTACGTTATTTTACATTCCTCATTATCATCCAGTGGCTTGTCGGCTGGCGTGGGCAATCATGCCTCTCAACAAATTATGATTTCTGACGTCATAGATCAATGTGTGTGTCGATTCTCTTCATGCCATGACACAATACTGTCAAGAATCTTCTTACGCTGTCTTCCTCTATCTCCTTCCGCAAATTATTCCGGTTGTCACATGTTCCAGTATTTGTCTCCTCATAACATGGCCAAAAAAAAAAAATGATGACTGCCTCTTTCTGATGTTTGTGATAAGTTGACATTGCGACTTTGCTTCCCTTAAAACTTCCTGATCGTTCATTTTGGCTGCCCAATTAATGTTCAGCATTCTTCTATAAAACAGCATCTCCAAGACTTCCAGGAATTGTTTTGCCTGTTTCTAATTGTCCAGGATTCACATCCATATGTTAAAACTGGTTCTATGCAAGAACTCTTTTTCTAACTTTCGAGGACAGTGACTTATTGCAAAAAAACGTTCTTCAGTTACATTCTTCAATTCACTTATGTAACATTATGTTATGTAATGTTACGTCACGTTACATTATGTTATATCATTTTACATTATGTTTTGTTATGTTATGTTTTGTTATTATGTGTTATGTTATGTTTTGTTACATTATGTTACGTTACGTTATGTTATGTTACGTTATGTTGAGCACTGTTTAATGACATCAGTACACATAGGGCATTCCCATGCATGCTCAGTCTTCCAATGCAGGAGCTGTCTGAAAGTATCCCTGCTCACTGTTCCCATGAGGAGTTGGTTATGATATCGCCTCTCTTGACCTCGAATGCAACATCAACATGCTTGACCAGATGGGCACGTGTTAGAGCCTCGTCAATATCCGCCAGCCAAGTCCATACGGCATTGACTGTATCAACCCTGTTCAGGAATTTTCCTGTTTGTATTGGTGCAATATTCAATATGCTGACGATACAGTATTACTATCCACATCACAGAATGGTATAGAAAAACTAATAACCACAACCCAAAAGAATAGTTAAAACCACAACTTATATCTTAACATATCAAAAACAAAGATAATGCATACAGATAAAACTACTATGGAGAAAGAAATATATGTTAATGAGGAAAAAATGGAGGTGGTTGAAAATTCTGAATATCTTGGGTCATTAGTTACCAACAACGGTGACACAATGAAAGAAATTAAAAGATGTATATCTATTGCTCTTCAAAAACTAAAACAACTGAATAAATTATGAAGTGGGACAGATAGACCTGCAAAAATTAGAATTTTAAGAGCATGCATTTTTCCCATTGCAACATACATCTGTGAGACCTGGACACTTACTAAACAAGCTGAACAGCGCATACATGCTTTGAATATAAATGTTATAGGCGGGTTCTAAGAATATCTTGGATTCAGAAAAGAACAAATGCATCCATACAACAAGATCTGAATACTGAAGAAGGTTGGCTACTAAAGATGATAAAACAAAGAAAATTGAAATAATTTGGTCACTTGAAATGTCATGAAAGGTTGGAGAGAACAGTAATGGAGGGGTAGATGCCCGGGAAGAGAGGAAAAGGGAGGCCAAAGAGAAGATGGGTACAGGATGTGGCAGATGATCTCCAGATGGGTGTATCGGATGCAGGACATCCTGCTTATGACCGAGAAGTTTTCCGGAAGGTTGTTATGGGCGCGAGGTTCTGTAAATGACATGCTACTGAATGAATGAATTGGTGCAATAATTGCCAACTGGTCTGCAAATTAATTACCTTTTACTCCGGCATGTTTGGGTGCATGCATCCATGTGAGTGGTGTGCATCCATGTGAATGGCATCTGTTTAAGGTGTGTCTGTTGAAGGTATGTCTGTTTACGGTACATCTGTTTATGGTACATCTGTTTAAGGTGTATCTGTTTAAGGGACGTCTGTTTAAGGCACATCTGTTTAAGGTACATCTGTTTAAGGTATGTCTGTCTAAGATATGTCTGTTTAAGGTATGTCTGTTCACTGTATGTCTGTTTAAGGTATGTCTGTTTAAGGTATGTATGTTTAAGATATGTCTGTTTAAGGTACACCTGTTTAAGGTATGTCTGTTTAAAGTATGTGTGTTTAAGATACATCTGTTTAAGGTATGTCTGTTTAAGGTACAGCTCTTTAAGGTATGTCTGTTTAAGATATGTCTGTCTAAGGTACAAGGGGCTTCTTATAAGTCTTTAGCCTGACCATGAAGGAGTAGGCGGAGAAAATTGAAATTTGGCACAGTGCTTATTCCTTCTCAATGTAGCCACCACATGAATTTATGCATTTCTGCCATCTCTGCGTGACCTTTAAAAGACCTTCAGAATAAAACAACCTATTTTTCGAACTAAACCACTTATCACAAGCCAGTATGACATCTTCATCACTGTCAAAACGATTTCCTTTCAGCTGTTTTTTAAGATTTGGGAAAAGTCTGATGGAGCCAAATCTGGAGAATATTTTGGGTGTGGAAGAATTTCAATATTCAAATCGTTGGGAGTTTGCAGCACAAGCCGTACTTTATGGGAGAGCGCGTTGTCTTGAAGCAAAGGCAGAACCCGTGTTTGTTTCTGTTCACATGTCAGCATGCGCAGGACCCAGTGGGCACACACTTTTCTCATGTTCAGTCTGTTGTGTAAAATTAAAAAAACTGTACTCTTACTCTGTTTTGCTGAACCTGATATCTCTGCAGTTGTCAGTTTCCTATCCTGGTCTATGATTTTCTTCACTTTTGCAGCATTTGCATCATTGCACACTGAGAATGGTTGTCCTGATCTTGGCAGATCAGCAACTTGGGAACGGCCACACTTAAACTGCAAACACCAATTTTTTACAGAAACAAACGAAGGATAGACTCCCTCAAACACTGGCTCCATCTTCCTATGTATTTCTGTAAGTGTTTTTCCCTGTAACATCAAGAATTTTATCACAGTCCTGGCGTCTGATTTCTCCATTGTTCTGACAAACTGTTGGCTGTGCAGATCTGGTCAATAGGGTGTGTTGTACCATGCACCATATCGGGAAAACCAGTTGAGGAGGGAAATTCATATGTCCATTACAAATTGAATGAGCTATACATGTGCTACATTTCAATTTTCTCCGCCTACTCCTTCATGGTCAGGCTAAATGAGAAGACCCTTGTATGTCTGTTTAAGGTATGCCTGTTTAAGATATGTGATGTCAGGTCTTAGTCAGATATGACTGAGCTACCGTATAACAGTAGACGGTACTACCTGCTTTCTGTTAGCGCCGAACGTTGGGCGGTGCTTACCAAACCCGACACCCCACATTGTGCCAATGGCTTCGGGTGGAAGAGCACAATTGGGAGGGTACAAGCCTTACTCTGGTGTGAGGAAATGCAACCTAAAGACAAAATGTCATGGCAGGGCAGACCAGGCCCTAAGCCTTGGTTGGCGGCTGGTCTAGGATCAAAGCTCAGACAGGCAGACAGTTAGAGCATTGCTTTGCTGATCCGGCAGCTTCTGCAGCTTGTCTTGTTCCAGATATAGAGGTGTTACCTTTCCTGTGGAGTGAACTAGGCAAGCCGAGAGAGGGATCATGCTGCATGGGCAACACATGATCTCTATATTTTAGCCCAGGCTTTGTGTTATGGAGAGGCAATAACTCCATCCCTGTTGTCTCGGTAGTGTAGTGGTTAGTATCTCCGCCTGTCACACGGGAGACTGGGGTTCGACTCCCCACATCATTTTCATCAAATCTAGCCCAGGATTAATATTATTAACACTCACGATCCTGAAAAGTCCTTTCAGTTTCAACAGCAACTTGAAGACGCTTTCACTGATACACCAGAAAATTGTACAGTAAATGAAAAGTGGGGTCAACTTATGGAAACTCTTTATAAAACTGCCTTAGGGGTTTACGGCACTGTGGATCATAAGAGGCAGGACTGGTTTGCGGCAAACAGCGAGACTCTGCAGCCCTTGATTGATAAGAAGAAGATAGCTCTCTTAAGAAACAAGGAAAGACCAACGCGTAACACTCTGAGTGAGCTAAGGCAAGCTAGGAAGGATGTGCAAAAGGCTGCCAGGCAGTGTGCAAATGATTACTGGATCAAGTTATGTGAGTCCATTCAAATCGCAAGTGATAAGGGAAACATAAGAAGCATGTATGAAGGAATAAAGAAAGCCTGTGGTCCAATGATCAAAAGAATTGCACCATTGAAAACCTTGACTGGAGAAATCATAACTGATAAGAAACAGCAGAAGGACAGATGGGTAGAGCACTATTTGGAGCTTTACTCAAGTGAGACCAAACTATCGGATGATGCCCTCAACGCCATAGAGGCTTTACCAACTCTTGATCACCTGGACACACTTCCCACCATAACAGAAGTTAAGTGTGCTATAAATGAACTTGCATCTGCCAAGGCTCCAGGTAAGGATGAGATTCCAATAGAGGTTATCAGGAGTGGGCAAGACACACTCACTCTACAGATCCACCAGCTAATAGAGCTATGCTGGCGAGAAGGACAAGTCCCACAGGATTTCAAAGATTCAAGCATCATAACACTGTACAAAAACAAGGGCGATCGGAGCAACTGCAACAACTATAGGGGTATCTCACTTCTGTGTATTGTTGGAAAAGTATTTGCCAGAATTGTTCTGCGCAGACTTCAAGTCCTAGGAGATACAAGTCTACCCCGAATCACAGTGTGGCTTTCGACAGAACCGGTCTACCATTTATATGATATTCTCATTGCAACAAATGCAAGAAAAATGCCATGAACAGAATCAACCACTGTTTATTGCCTTCATCGACCTCACAAAGGCATTTGATTTGGTCAGTCGTGAGGGTCTGTTCAAGGCACTAAAGAAGATTGGCTGCCCACCAACTCTTCTGTCCATTGTGGAATCGTTCCACACAGGCATGAAGGGTATAATCAAGTTTGATGGTGCAACTTCTGAAGAGTTTGAAATCAAGTGTGGAGTTAAGCAAGGTTGTGTACTAGCTCCCACCCTCTTTGGAATATACTTTTCACTTCTACTGAAATATGCCTTTCGTGATCAGGATGGTGGTATATACATTCACTCACGCTCTGATGGTGGCCTCTACAATGCTCAGAGATTGAAGGCCAAGACCAAAATTAAGAGGGTACTGATCAGAGAGTTGCTTTTTGCAGATGATGCTGCAGTTACGACCTACTCTGAGGAAGAATTGCAATGTCTACTACCTGCATTCTCCAATGCTTGTTCTGAATTTGGTTTAACAATTAGCAAAAAGAAGACACAGATTATGTCACAAGGTGCACATGGGGTACCGTCAATCTTTATTGACGACGCCGAACTAGAGATGGTAGACCATTTTACATATCTAGGATCAGTGGTAAATAGCAAATTATCCCTAGATCAGGAAATCAACATCCGGATTGGTAAGGCAGCAACAACAATGAACAGGTTAAGAAAAAGAGTATGGTAGAACAGGAAGCTTACTGCCAAAACAAAAGTCTTTGTCTATCAAGCCTGTGTCCTTAGTACTCTTCTTTATGGCAGTGAAACCTGGACAACTTACTCACACCAAGAGAAACATTTAAACAGCTTTCATATGCGGTGTCTGCGAAGAATTCTTGGTATTAAGTGGCAAGACAAAATCACAAATACTGAAGTATTGTAAAGATAAGGTTGTGTGACGGTTTATTCCATGCTCACTCTTCATAGACTTAGATGGATAGGACATGTTAGGAGGATGGATGATGGTAGAATACCAAAGGACATCTTTTTTGGTGAATTACAGATGGATAAGAGATCTCAGGGTCGGCCTCTACTACGATACAAAGATGTGTGTAAGCGGGACATGATTGATACAGGCATTGATAATGCACATTGGGAGCAAGGCGGCGCTGAACGTGTTGCATGGAGGGCAAACATCAGAAATGGAATAAAGACAAAGGAGAAAATTATTGCAGATAAGTCACACACCGAGCATGTGAGACGTAAGATGGTGCATGATGGTGGAAATGACCACGTGTTCACATGCACCCACTGTGAACGGACATTTATAGCGCGAATTGGCCTTATCAGTCACATTCGCTACAGCCATAGGTAAAAGTTATTATGCCTTTTTAAAGCACAAACTATCGTCTGTTAAGACGGCAAGGTGCCAATGAATGAATGTTTAATATATGTGTGTTTAAGGTACATCTGTTTAAGGTATGTCTGTTTAAGGTATGTCTGATCATGATATGTCTGTTTAAGGTTCATCTGTTTAAGGTATGTATGTTTAAGGTACATCTATTTAAGGCACATCTGTTTAAAGTACATCTGCTTAAGGTACATCTATTTAAGCTGTGTCTGTTTAAGGTACACCTGTTTAAGGTATGATATATAAGTTTAAGATAAATCTGTTTAAGATTCATCTGTTTAAGGTATGTCAGTTTAAGGTACATCTGTTTAAAGTATGTGTGTTTAAGGTACATCTGTTTAAGGTATGTCTGTTCACAGTATGTCTGTTTAACGTTCATCTGTTTAAGGTATGTCTGTTTAAGGTACAAATGTTTAAGGTTCATCTGTTTAAGGTACGCCTGTTTAAGGTACGTCTGTTTAAGGTACATCTGTTAAGGTACATCTATTTAAGCTTTGTCTGTTTAAGGTACACCTGTTTAAGGTATGGTATGTAAGTTTAAGATACACCTGTTTAAGATATGTCTTTGTAAGGTACATCTGTTTAAGGTATATCTGTTTAAGGTACATCTGTTAGAGGTACGTCTTTTTAAGATACATCTGTTTAAGGTTTATCTGTTTAAGGTACATCTGTTTAAGGTATGTCTGTTTAAGGTACATCTGTTCAAGTTATGTATGTTTAAGGTACATCTCTTTAAGGTATGCATGTTTAAGGTACATCTGTTTAAAGAACGTATGTTTAAGGTACATATGTTTAAGGTATGTCTGTTAAAGATACATCTGTTTAAGATACATCTGCCCATATCATGGTGTTTTTGAATATATATCCTTCAGCTGAGTTAAAAGAATCACATCATGTGGGATATTTCTTTATATATAGCCATCATTAAGATGCAAAGTGTCCTATGTAATAAATCACCTTTAATGAATATCCGACAGAGAGTTAAAAGTTAGTTGCATATCATTTACAGGACATAGCAGATTGTTTGGCTGTTTGTCATCTCTAGGTAAGTTTACGTTAAGTAGTGTGCTCTTGTTTTCTGACGACTGGCACTCATACCATATTCACACCAAAAAAAAACAACCAATGCAAGGTGGTCTGGTGCCAAATCGCTTCCAGCTGTTAAAAGCAGCATATATGGACTATGCTTAAGTTCAAAGAGAGCGAGCGCCAAAAAATAAAAAAAACATAATATATTGAATTGCCCTTTTTTAACTATCATCATCATCAGCATGTGCCATGGCAAATGAAACACATCTAATTCCTCCACAAACTTCCGTTCTCTGTGTCCTTGATGTTCTTGTTCAGTTAGGCTGCTGACTGTCTCTTGTGCTACTTTGCTGATTCATCCAGCACCTTCTGTTAACCTCTGCCTCTTAACACCGTTGATCTACCTGGTTGTCATAACCTCCTTCAGACCCTCGCATCTTATCATCATTATCAAGTGCCTTGGTGACTGGCCTGGGCGATCATACTTCTGCACATCTTGCGATCCCCAGCGGCATGTATCTGTTTGTATGCACCTGATTAAATGCTGCAAAAATGCCAGGTAATAAATCGTGTAACACATTGTGTGTGGCTTCTGTGTTTAAACTCACTAAAGGAAAACATTGTTTTGTTTTGAACTTTATTGGTCTGAACTATTCTCTGATATACTCTTTTTTGTGACTAAGTTTTCTGTAACATGCTCTTTTGTTTTACCTAACTGTTTTCTTATACCCTTTTTTGTACCTAACTTTTCTCCAACATTCTCTTATTGTACTCACTATTCTCATAATTCCATTATTGTACTCACTCAGACATGCCCTTATTGTACCCACTTTTCTCTGGCATTCCCTTATTGTACACACTTTTCTAAGACATTCCCTTATCATACTCACTTTTCTCAGACATTTCCTTATTGTACTCACCTGTCTCAGACATTCCCTTATTGCCTTATTGTACTCACTTTTCTCAGACATTCCCTTATCGTACTCACCTGTCTCAGACATTTCCTTATCGTACTCATCTGTTTCAGACATTCCTTTATTGTACTCACTTTTCTCAGACATTCCCTTATTGTACACACTTTTCTCAGACATTCCCATATTGTACTCACTTTTCCCAGACATTTCCTGTGTTAAGTCTTACCAAACTTTTTTTCAAGAGAGACCCTGCGTAGAACCATCATTAGAGAAGGCTCATTCAATAGCCAAGTAAATATCCAAGATCTACAACAGGTAGCAGCGAACCGCCAGGCATGGAGAGACAGGACTTCTGCCCTATGCGCCGCCTTAGGCTCAAGAGGAAAGACTAACTAACTAACCAAACTTTGCTCTTGTATTTCCGTTTGTGGGATCTAACTTTCCTTCAACTCTTCCTTTGTTGCAGGCACAGAGGAACTGTTCAAGTGTATGATTTCCTGGCCAACCAGCAGACACAGGGGATTCCCGATATCTGCTTATCCAGCTACAGTGATCCAGAAGCTTCTAATTATAACATTGGTCTCGTAGTTCCATATGACGTTCTTAGTTAATGCTGAAGAGAAGCTTCTCTAACTCTTGGTTCACATGTTGAGTGTGTTGTCTTGAAAGGTACACAAGCTGTTTTATAGTTATTATGGAGGGCAGCACGGCTGAATGGATAAGAACGCTCACTCTTAAACTTCCAGTGTCTTGTTGTCAAGGTAACGAATTCAGCCTCTACACCGGTCAGTTGGACTAACATATTGCTTCTCGTCCTTGACTTGGGGATGTAAATTACAAGTACTTCTGAAGTTGGAATGGGTTCGCCTGATGGCCAGGGACACTGGTAGAAGGGAAAGCTAATCCACATGCAAAAATCAGTCCAGTGCTACTGGAAGTAGTTGCAGGTGTATGGACTACACTTGAGTTCAAAGTGAGCGAATACAAAAAAATAGTGTGATGATAATAAACAATTGAATCAGTATATGCTGGTGTGTTGGGGAAATGTGCAGGGGGACACACTGGCTGGATCTGCATCCCTAGCATATATAGGTGCATGATGTAGCGACCCTTTGGGATCAAGTGTACATTATGGAAGAACAGATACACAGCCATCATTGCCTGGAAAGAATGGTGCGACTGGGAGTGACCAGAGGATCTGGCCGACACTCAGTACTCTGAGAACAGGTCAGATGGGGCACATAATCAGACTGCAGCTAGTACCATTAGTAATGGGAAACTTCGCTGGTTGTTGAATTGGTTTGAACTGTTGAAGAAGAGGCTGGAGCACATATAGGAATGTCCCGAGTGCTGTGATGTCAGTTCTTGTTCAGCTCAACGGATAATTTTTTTAAGAATCTGTTTTAATTAGTATTTGAACATAGGATCTCTGGGCTAGCTGGCAAGCATGCTAGCCACTACACTACCTCAGCTCCCCGGATAGTGTAACATGCAGCTCAGTAGATGATACGTTCTTAAGAGTAGTGTACTCATACTTTTTCATTGTAGTTAACTGTGTCCCTTTGCTATTTGTATGGTAGTTAATTGTTTCCTTTTTGTGGTTAATTGTATCTGGGATATTTGCATTGTGGTTAATTGTGTCCCTTGGCTATTTGATGTGAAATCTTCTGGAGCAGAAAGAAATAAACAGAATGTTAATATTTTTAAGCCGGTCTCTCTGGCTGAGGGGTTACAACACTTTCTCCGTAATCCCGTTTGTCACGCAGAGTCTCGTAGCGGGAGCGAGCTGGGAGCGGTTCGTCCCCCGCTGGTGACTTGCGGGACACTGAGCCGGCCGCTCAGAAAGCAATGGCAAACTACTGAGCGTAATCTTGCCAAGAAATCAACAGACAGCTGAAAGATGCTGCTGTTGACAGCGATGTCCTGTAAAGGATATGCGAAAAAAAAAAAAAAATATTTTTAAAGATAAGATGTAATAAACAGAGTGTCAATATGTTTACTGTGTTTGTGTTTGTCATATTGCATGTGGTTGTCATATGTCTTGGTAAAGGTCAACAGTCTCCAGAGCCACACAGTTCCAGTTTTTTCAGTCTGCAGTACGTGAAAATGAGGTTGGCTTGTGTGTGACAGTGGAACACCATGTTGTTCATGTCCTAAGGCACCTTCTTCACTCTACTAGCCTACAGGACACCCTTAGGGACTTGAGTATCTGTTTATTCTTCCTCCAAACAGGATATATGAAACCATGGGGGAAGGTGTGAATTGCACTTGAGAGCTGCTGACAACTAGGAGAGGAACTCAAATGAAAACCTTAATTATTTTTTTTCTTACATTAAAAAAAAATATATTCTGAAAAAGTAAAGAACAAATGTATCATTTTTCAATTTAGTTACCACTGTGTTCAATGCAAGTCCTCCAGCGCCGATAAAGTGCTTGTATTCCTGTAGAAAAAAATGCTCGTGGTCACGTGTGTAATCACTCATGCACCACCTGCTGTACTTCTTCTTGGGACTGAAGAAAAGTCTTTCCTTCTAATGACTCTTTGAGTTGTCCAAACAGGTGGACATCACTTTGGGCTAGGTCTGACGAGAACGGGGGATGTGATACATACTGAAAGTAGAGATCTTTGATGGTTTCAACCGTTGCACGGGCAGTATGGGGTCGAGCATTGTCATGTTGCAAAAGGACACATTTACTCATGTTCACATCGTTTGGATTTGATTACGGGCAAAGATGATTCATGCGAAGACCTGAATACATATCACTGATGACAGTGTTCCCTCTTGGCATGTAGTGCTCTAAAATAACGCCTTGTTCATCCTAAAAGAGAGTCAGCTTAACCTTCCCTGCAGATGGCTGTGTGCGAAACTTCTTTAGTTTTGGTGAGATGGGATGGCGCCATTCCTTGCTCGCTCTCTTTGTTTCCAGCTTGAGATATTAAACCCAAGTTTATGCTTTAAAGCACTGCAAAAGCTCTTGACAAACAATGCATCATTGTATCAATTCTGAAGTAAGCTGCCTTGGCATCCACCTTGCAGACACTGCGAAAGTTAAGTTGATTTGAACTGAGCTAAGAACCGACATCACTGCACTCAGGATATTCCCATATGCGCATCACTGCACTCAGGATATTCCCATATGCGCTCCGTCCCCTCGTTCAATAGCCAGTTAAAAGTCACACTACTAATCGTTCCCACCGCTATCTGATTGAAAGTTCTCTTGGTCTTCCCTCTTAATTTTGAGATTCTACCGGAACCCTAGCCAATACCCCGCAATCTCATCCTTTCCACTTACAGGTTCTCAATCTGTTCCTATTCCTGGTCCCTTAGGCGCATGACTACCTCTCCCTTGTCCACAGTGAACCCCAAGAGGCGCAATCCCTGTCAGTCTATCAGCCTGTTCTTTCCCCCGCACTCCCAGATGACCAGGGCAAGCAATTCATACAATTCTCACAATCTGTGACCTCTGAAGCGAGGTGAGCTATTCCACACGAAACATTCCTTTCTCTACTTTACTAAGCATACTCCTTGAGTCCATGATGAAGACAATGTGTGTTGCAGTGGTCTCCTCTAACCAACGGAATGCCGCTGTGACTGTTTCCACCTCCATTCTCATGCTGGACGTCGTAGCCTCATATACCATACTCTCCTTTTTCAAGAATCGTCCATTAGCCTTCGCAGTGAAACTCCAACCACTCCGTTTGTTTCTCTGACCCATCAGTATAGATCACTATGTCACCGTGATGTGTATTACTCTGGATCAGTTGTTGCACCTCAAATTCTGTGCCGTCCGCTGTCTGTTATCTGCGCTCACGACCCAGTGTTACTATTACATTGTGCCAGCCCGCCCTGTCTGCCGGTACTTCAACTCACTATTTTTCATGATTGATGGTCTCTAGATCACTCACCTGACGTATAGACATTTCCGTCTATACCATTCAGGACCTGCCTCGGCTTAGTCTATGACTCTTGACCATATCCATGGCTTCATGCAGGGGGTAATTCCTATCTGCTGCAACTGTCAGGTACCATTTGGCCTGAAGGACCCTATGCCTATCCACCATTGTTGGTAGCGCCAGGATATGCCTCGTACATATAATTGGTGTGTCCTTTGTGCACCCCAGAATCACCCGCATGGCCGCATTTTGTATGCGCTCCAACCTTTCAAACTGGCTCTTTGATACTGTCAAGAGCCCCAAACCATACTCACTGACATAAATTATTAACTGCTGAAAGAGCCTGTAAAGCATCCTCTGCTCTACCCCGGTTGCTACCATCGCCCTCAGAGCATTAAGTCTCCCACCAGTACTTCAATTTACTGTCTCTCTACTAAGAGTACATCAATTCTATATAATACGTGGGACATCTGGCTTCACAATCCGGTTATCCAGAGAGTACCACACAACCAAACCAATGCCTTGTCTGGGTTTATAACCATTCCTTGCACCATTCTGTGACCCTGTTTACTGCCACCTGTAAATCTGCAGCCAAACTGTCCCTATCTCTGCCCTGTCTGTACACCAGCATATAAATGTGCGGTACTGTAGCACATTATGGATGATGTGGTATTCTGAACATTGATTGATGTCAAGATGTGCCTCAATGTCACTCACGGTCAATCGGCGGTTGTCCTGTACGAAGCCTTCAACGGCTGCAATCGACTGTGGCGTCACTACTCAATGTGCCTGAACCGGTCGTGAACAGTCTGTCACAGAAGTCATGCCGTTTTGAAACTTCCAACTCCATTCATACACTTGATATATTGACATGCATGTATCACCATACTCGACCTTCATTCGCTGATGAATGTCTATAGCTTTCACTCCTTCACTGATCAAAAAAACGGATAACTGAACGCTGCTCCTCTTTATTACATGTCAAAAGTGAGGCGGCCATCTTTAAACTGCTTTGATGACATCACCGTGTTTGTCTGCACAATGATGTCACATGCTTAAACCCTCCTGACATCCTTAACAATAATATTGACAGACGATGACATAGTTATTGTAGTAATTTCTATCATATTTTTAAGGTTTTCGTTTGAAGCCCCTCGTAGTTACCATTAGTATTGGGAGTCTTCTATGGCTGTTGTAGATGAGAACGGAGCACGTATGGGAATGTCCCGAGTGCTGTGGTATCGGTGTTTGACTCAACTCAACTCTTCCTATAAGTTGTGGGTTCACGTGCATGATAGATCCGGCCGATGAAATCATCTGTTTAAGATTGCATGATTAGTCCTGCGTAGTGCACTTGTGGGTGGGTCTGAAGACAGTGGTTGCTGTCTCTGGAGCGGTCACGGCTGACAAGAATTGGTTTCATTTTTGTGCCAGGGCATGCGGGTGTACAAGGAAATTATCAGGCTGACAGGCTTGCGTGTAAGGCTACTGTGGAGGGTGGACGAGCCAATGGCCAGGCTGATATACTGAATGCTCTCCGAGAAGTAAGACTTTTGCGAGAACCAAGTGATGACTGTGAGTCTACAAGCATGGTCAGACTGTGAGAACAGCAAGTTAAAAGAGGTGTGGCAAAATAAGAACAAAATGCAAGACGCCAAAGAAGATTGATAAACCAACACAGAACTGTGTCGTTAGCCGCTACACGCTGCGGGATTTGCTGAGGAGGGGATCCGAGCACTTATGGACTGAATGGTTCGATGTGCAGTGAGGATGATCTGTCGTCTAACTAGTGCACTTGTTTCTGTCATCTGGAAGGCAGTAGCCACACTGTAGCTGTTAGTGTGTATACTGTATAGTGTGTTCCCTGAGTCTTCTTCTTTGATGGAAATACAAATCAATGACTACATGCGGCTATAACCGGTGGATTCAGGAATCCAGTTCGGCACTTGCAGGAAGAATCGTAGTAGAGGACGGCGTGGAGGCATACTTCAACTGGCCGCTGAAACAATAAGTATCCTTATTCTTCCACATCTGCAGCAACAGAGAAATAATGATCTGCAAATAAGGGGGAAAGAAAGCTAATAGAGAAAACAGTGAAAGCAAGTCACATCAATAAAACCAAGTCAACGACAGCCGGTTGAACGAGATCCAAATTTTTGTTGTTGTTGACAAATTAAATCGACATCCTCCGAGGGAGATGGACCACACACGGGCATCTTCGGAATGTCATGACGTCAGTGCTGGGTGGGCATTTCTATTCTTTTTTCTGTCCAGCACTTGATCCTCTCAGTAATTGATTATGGATTAGGTCTGCTCACTGTCTCAGAGAGTCAGCTGGTGAAGTTAGAGCGCATACAGAACGAAGCTATGCGGGTCATTCTGGGATGCACTAGAGACACCCCAGTAGTGTGTATGCGTTACATCCTTGGTCTGCCGAGTGTTGCTGGTAGGCTCAAGGTGATGCAGGCGAAGGCATACCTCAGAGTAGCTGCAGACACAGACCACCCACTGCATGAGGCGCTGGACGCAGTTAAGGGTCAGCGACTGATAAGAGGGAAATCATGGATGGCTCAGGCAGAGGATACGATCAGACAGGTGTGCCCCTTGGAGAACATTAGGCGTGGAGAGGAGTGGGTCAGAGTGCCAGCGGAGCAGTCAGAATTGTGCAGAGTTATAATCACATTAAGCCGGGAGTGCAGGGAGTGGCCAGCAGGGGCCACTGAAGTGGAAATCCAGCAACTAATTCAGGGCAATGCTCACTCGAGTGATGTGATTATCTACACAGATGGTTCGGTGTCAAGAGGTGAGAAAAGTGGCTGTGGGTTCATAGCCAAAGCCAATGGTCGACGTTTGGGGCAGGAGAGCCTGGCATATGATACCACAACATTCAGCTAGAATGGAGGTGGAGGCAGTCACTGCGGCTCTCCGCTGGATGGAGAATACGACACACACACACACACACACATCGTGATTGTAACTGACTCAGAAAGCATGCTGACGAGGGTGAGGACGGGCAGGCTTCGTGCGAAGTGGCTTGCTTCGCTTCGGAGGTCACGGGTGACAAGCATCGCCTGGATCTTTTCTCCGGGGCATGCCGGTGTGCTGGGAAATGAACAGGCGGACAGATTGGCTGGCTCTGCAGAACTTGGTGGAGTATTGATACATGACAAGGCAGACGTGGTTGCGGCCTTGTGGGGGCACGTGCACACCTCGGAGGAGCAAATGGATTACCATGGTCTGGCAAGAATGAGACAGCGAGGAGTGACGAGGGGATCTGGCCGACGCTCAACGCTCAGAGGAAAGGCGAGACGGACATATAATCAGATTGCTACTGGTACTATTAGTGTTGGAACTCTTCGCTGGCTGCTGAGGATGTGGACGGAGCGCTTATGGGAATGCCCCGAATGCTGTGATGTCGATTCCTAAATCAATCAATCAATCAATCAATTCTTTTTTCTTTGTTTCTATGAGTGACCATCAAAACCTGTACTAATATAGTTCTAATATGTTTCGTATTTTCTTTCTTTGCTTCTATGAGTGGCCATCAATACCTGTGCGAATATAGTTCTCATGTTTCTTCTTTTCTTTCTTTACTTCTATGAGTGGCCATCAATATCTGCGCGAATATAGTTATCATATTTTTCTTCTTTTATATCTTTACTTCTATGAGTGGCCATCAATACCTGCGCGAATATAGTTCTCACATGTTTCTTCTTTTCTTTCATTCTATGAGTGGCCATCAATACCTGCGCGAATATAGTTCTCATATGTTTCTTCTTTTCTTTCATTACTTCTATGAGTGGCCATCAATACCTGCGCGAATATAGTTCTCATATGTTTCTTCTTTTCTTTCTTTACTTCTATGAGTGGTAATGTTTACTAATTGTTCAGGATTCACAGCCGTATTCTAAAACTGGTTCTATGCAACACGTGTGGAAGAACATCAATGGAAGAATCATAAACAGTCTTAGATATGCTGACGATACCGTATTACTAGCAGAAAGCGATCAAAAGTGACAAAACCTAGTGGAACAAAGTAAACAGGCATAAACGGGGAGATACTAGAACAAGTAACACGTTTCTCCTATCTTGGATATGTAATAACAGATGATGGCAGAAGTGAAATAGAAATCAAAAAAAGGGAATAGGAATGGCCAAAAGTGCTTTTAACAGCATAAAATCAGTATTAACATCTCGAGAGATTAACAACGCATTAAATATGAGAATTGTCAAATGTTACGTATATTCAACACTGATTGTTGTATAGCGCGGAAGCATGGATACTGAACACGCAACTAGAAGGTCGAATAGAGAGGCCCTGGGGATGTGAATATTCAGAAGAATATGATGTATTTCATGGAAACAAACACAATCAAGTACAGCAGTTCTAGAAAAAAACTGGGAATGAAAAGAGAGTTGATGAAAGAAAAAAAAAAGAGGTAAGTGAAATATTTCGGCCACGTTAAAAGACATAACAATCTTATAAAATTTATACTGGAGGGCAAGGTTGAAGGTAAGCGAGCAAGAGGTAAACAACTCTCCAAGTGGGAAGATAACATCAATAGATTGATGAACATCAGTCTGACAGAATATACAGTCAGGGTGAGAGACAGACAGTGTTGGAGATCCATTGCAACCAACCTTCATTGTGGAGACGGCACCTGATTGATTGTTGCAACACGCGAGAACTCTTTTTCTGACTTTTAAGGACAGTGACGTATTGCATAAAGCGTTCTTCATTTGATAGAATGCAGTTTTCGCGTGTCCTATTCTGCTCTGTATCTCAGTGGTGCATCTTCCATCTGATGTTATCCATGTGCCTAGATATCTGAATTTCTGTACTTGCCCCAAAATAGCATTTAAAACGTTCTTCTTATTTTCCACGGGGATAGCTGACCGAATCTAATGGTACCAAGATGATGCATGTATGTCAATTAGAAGCGAAGATATGTAACTTTGAGTGTCGAGATCGTTAACGCAGAAATTGACACAAAAGATCTCCTCCGGGCATCTTTTTTTCGTGTCCGAACCAAGGCCACAGCAGAAGTTCTCAAAATGTATGTTCTTACTAGTGTAGCTTGTTTATTTTTAAACGAACATCCTAGCAACCATACACGAACACCCTAGCAACCATACACGAACATCCTAGCAACCATACACGAACACCCTAGCAACCATACACGAACACCCTAGCAACCATACACGAACATCCTAGCAACCATACACGAACATCCTAGCAACCATACACGAACATCCTAGCAACCATACACGAACATCCTAGCAACCATACACGAACATCCTAGCAACCATACACGAACATCCTAGCAACCATACACGAACATCCTAGCAACCATACACGAACATCCTAGCAACCATACACGAACATCCTAGCAACCATACACGAACATCCTAGCAACCATACACGAACATCCTAGCAACCATACACGAACATCCTAGCAACCATACACGAACATCCTAGCAACCATACACGAACACCCTAGCAACCATACACGAACATCCTAGCAACCATACACGAACATCCTAGCAACCATACACGAACATCCTAGCAACCATACACGAACATCCTAGCAACCATACACGAACATCCTAGCAACCATACACGAACATCCTAGCAACCATACACGAACATCCTAGCAACCATACACGAACATCCTAGCAACCATACACGAACATCCTAGCAACCATACACGAACATCCTAGCAACCATACATCATTGCGATCGGTGTAGCGAAGCCTAACTGCTCATGTCATCTATATTTACATATGATGCAACGTTATCTAATTAGCATATAAAAATGGCCGCTAATTAGTGGTTATATTAATTAATTACCTCGTGCATTCTTGATATTAGCTTTAAACCCTGGCAAGTTGTATCTTGTATTCTGCGGAATTGAGCAACGCACGGTATGTGTTATATCCTGTTTAGATAGTATGCAATATTACCTAATTAGCATATAAAAATGGCCACTAATTAGTAGTTATATTAATTAATTACCTCGTGCATTCTTTATATTAGCTTTAAATCCTGGCAAGTTGTATCTTGTATTCTGCGGAATTGTGCAACGCACGATATGTGTTACATCCTGTTTAGATAGTATGCAATGTTACCTAATTAGCATATAAAAATGGCCGCTAATTAGTAGTTATATTAATTACCACGAGCATTCTTTATATTAGCTTTAAACCCTGGCAAGTAGTATCTTGTATTGTGCGGAATTGTGCAACGCACGATATGTGTTATATCCTGTTTAGATAGTGTGCAACGTTATCTAATTAGCATATAAAAATGGCCGCCATTAGCTATTATATTAATTAATTTCTGTGTTTACGATCACGACACTCAAAGTTGCATATCTTCGCTTCTAATTGACATACATGCATTATCTTGGTACCATTAGATTCGGTTTCACAATGCCTATCTTTTGGTGGTGATCCCATTAGTAAATACTCAAATTTAAAATCTGATGGTTCATGCTATAGATTTTTAAGAAATAAAATTTTTTTTTGCAGATTGGCGGTAGACACCTAGGTAGACCAAGAAGGCGGTGGAGAGATAATATATATACAGACCTACAAGCACTTGGAATCAACGACTGGCAAGAGGAAGTCAACCAGAGAGACGAATGGATACGGATTGTATCTGCAGCAAAGAACCTCAATGGCTTGGAACGCTGAAAAGAAGAAGAGAAGAAGAAGATTGGCCACGATATGAAAAATACTTGCAGAAAGAAATACAGAAAGACCGCATGATCGACCACAGTTGTACTCACCATTTCTTGCTGCACCTCTTGTACTCACTGTGTACTGTGTACTCATTTTTGCCAGCTCTATTGAGCAAATTGAAATTCCTGAAATATAAGCATAAGTTAGCAATTGCTGCATAATGAAACTAATATTTGATAAATTATTATTTCTAACTTCTAACGGTGGCATGGAGGAATGTCCAGAAAACCAAAGACCGAGATCTGTGGAGAGCCATGAACGCCTACGCCAGCCGGCACGGCACTTGATGATGATGAACTTGCTAAGCATTAAACCATACTAGTTAAATACATAAATGAACACACATATATTTGTTAACGATTGCATCAGATAGAAGCGATGAAACTCACCACATAAATGTAAAATTGCATGCAGAATCCGAAAATCTATATAAAAACATGGTAGCATTAATTATTCAAGCTTAAAATAAATTATATGTCCGATAGATGAGCATGGTAGGGCGCCGCCATGCATTTTCAATGGCAAACACACATGTCCGGCTTGAAATGCTTTTGTACCACCTGAAGCGATGAAACTCACCACATAAATGTAAAATTGCATGCAGAATCCGAAAATCGATATAAAAACATGGTATCATTAATTATTAAAGCTTAAGATAAATTATATGTCCGATATATGAGCATGGCGAGGCGCCGCCATGCTTTTTCAATGGCAAACACACATGTCCGGCTTGAAATGCTTTTGTACCACCTGAGCATCGATTGAAGCGATGAAACTCACCACATAAATGTAAAATTGCATGCAGAATCCGAAAATCTATATAAAAACATGGTATCATTAATTATTAACCTCTTTAGAAAATAAAATTACTTACACTTTGGCTAATATCCAAGTTATGTCAATGACACAGTTGATCTCAAACGCTGGCTATTTGCAGAATGATAGAATGGCCATTTTTCCGGAAGCGGAGATGGTAATTCGTTATTGTCACGAGTTATTTAAATATATCCAATGAGATATACAAAGAGTATGTTAATAGTCCATGATGTGTTGACACCACGAAACCCTTCTGCGCAAGCGCGGAAAAATGGCTTCCGGTTAAAGTATGCTTACAGTACTGACGGTTTTCGCTTCAGTGGATGTTTCAGCATACAAAAAACACACACATCTGAAATGTTGCATAATCTTCACAGGAAGATGCGATCAACATCAACTATAGGTTGATTTCCTAAGAAATTTCACCTTCACTAGTTTGCCATTGCAGTCTGAACGAGAAGTCAACTTTTAAGTTCAGCCGACCAGTGTAAGGAGAGATGCCACTATCCCGCCGTCATGGCACCGGAAGTCTAATCGCAAGCGCATTAGCAGATTCAGTGCCATGGGAAGATTAATCGTCTTAAGCGACTTCCCGTATCTTCCTTCGGCTTATATATGTCGCAAATATTGCCATTGCGATATAATACAACATGTCTGCTACGATATTAACAACTTTTAAGTCATAACTGTGACACGCCCCTACTTCCCATTTTCCGCTGTTCAGTTTTGTTTGGCCCAGACCCATTTTTTGTTTGGCATCGAATCATTTAAGCCCTGCGACCAGACTGACTACTCTATATGCAGGATTAACTTTATTATAAGTACTAAATAATTAAAGGATGCCGGACTCCGTGGCGCTGACGTTGCGGACGCGATTCGTAATGTCGCTTTCTCGTGTTCGAAACACAGCGGTGACCAAACTGGTAGCAGACCGTGTCGCGTTGGTTTTAACGTGTTGGTAAGGGAGCCGGTCGTTCGGAAAGCAATGGCAAACTACTGAACGTAGAGACTTGCCGGGACATCAACCGTGGCAGTGGAATGCTGGTGTTGACTGCGGCGTCCTGTGGGGGGATATGCAACTTAAAAATTAAAGGGTCCTTTTACACGCCTTGGTGTAGTGGGCGTATGGTGCTGGCCGCATTTATTTATAGAACAATCGGCGCTGGATGGGTGACGTGGCCAATATGACGCAGGCCGCCGCTATTTCCCGCCACATTTCCTGGTATACATTTCAGACTATGTAGCAGGAAGCGTGTTGAAGTGCTACATAGAAGGAATGGACATAGCATTACGGTCCGGCGTGTTTGTATGTGTGTTATTTGACCAATGCTTGTATATAAAATTCTGAGACCTATGGAGCTATCTCAATGGTTTCATACAAATTTTGTCCGTATTCCATAGATCTAGGTTATTGTGTACGATAGACATTGCTAATGAAGACACCTGTTTTGGGGATGTCTAGTTGTTCATGCGTTGAAGTACACTTGCTCCTTCAGAGAGGCACCGTCGTCATTTAGAGCTGACAGGTTCGAATCCAGGTCGGTAACTTTGTTTCTATAGCTTTGAATCTTATGTTGTCTAGTGCGTTCTCTAGTCTATACTACCTTCTTCTCACTTCTATGAGCCCCAAACAATACGTGTGTGTTTATTGTTTTGTTTTAATGAACTAGCTAGAAGTTGTACTTTTGTATGGATGTAAAACGTGGACGATGAGCAGACAAGCTGGAAAATAAAGCAAACATCTAATGGCAGTGGAAATGTGCTTTCTAGGGAAAATACAAAGAATACCATTGATGGACAGAAAAACTAATGAGCACGTCCTACAAGAAACAAATGAAAACTGTAAACTGATTAGAGAAATTAGACGTAGTCAGTCGATTCTTTTTGGGGCATGTTATAGGAAGAAATAAACCAGAAAACTTGGTGACAACTAGCAATATTGAAGCGAAAAGAACAAGAGGAAGGTAGAGAAGTAACTATATCGATGACTTGACCACATGGCATGGTCGGGACAAGAAAACAGAGCCGATCCACGACTCTGGTGATCGTATAAGATGGCGAAACATGACCTCCCACGCTTACAGGCATGGCACATGATGATGATAACTTCAGGCTGGGCCGACCTGGGAACCCAGGCCTGTCCGTTAACAATCCCCACATTGCTAGAGATTCAAACCCACGTCCTTCGGACTGCTAACAAAGCGTCACTGCGATACAGTGGCTAAAGTACATTTTTATACCAAAATTAGTCTGACGTCAGATTTAAAAAAAAACGGCCGAATCATTGGGCGAGTGTGGGCTCCGTAGCATCAATTATTCACTACATTAACTTTATTCTATTGACGTAAGCACAGACAAGTCACTGAAATTATTCTGGCGACTACATAAAAGCATGAGTGGTGTAGTCAAGAATAAGAGCATTTCTGACTTCCAAGGTGCTGACCTCATCTGGCAGAGGACTGACGAGGACAAGGGCAAAGCCCTCTTTGAACGCTACCTTGAGCAAAGCAACCAGACAGACATGGGAGGCCGAAATCTGGCCAAGTAGGTCACCTCAGACAGATGCAAGGCCCAGGACACTTCGGATGAAGACACAGTGACAGTGAAAGAAATCAAGGCTGTGCTTCGACGATCAAAAAACAGTGCTCCAGGTCCTGATGGCATAAGATACGATGACATTAATAGGTGTACCGACAATGAGCTAGAGAAACTAGCAGACATGTACAACAACAGTATAGGGGGTGCTAGCATCAAGGAGGAATGGTTACACAGCTATCTGATTCCCTTGCCGAAGCCTGACAAAGACCAAAAAAAAATTCAGGGATATCGAATTATAACCATGCAGAATACAATAGGCAAGCTGCTGGAGAAGGTAATTGCCAAGAAAATATCAAGCCAACTAGAGAGGCAAGGTGTTTTCCCACCCAACCTGGGTGGGTACCGTCCAAAAAGGGAAACCTGGACCAATGCAGCAGTCTTTGCCCAGGATGTCTATGAAGGTTTCCACTCAGGCACTGAAACCGTTGCTGCAGCGATTGATCTTGAGGACGCATACAACAGAGTACCACTGGATTTTTTAATGTTTCAGCTTCTCGAACTAAACATAAGTCCATTCCTCCTTAGTTGGATCGCTGCAGCCCTCTTCCAACGGAAAGTAGTTTTTAGATGTGGCAGTTGGACTTCGGAACCAACAACAATATATCCTGGCCTACCACAGGGATCACCATTATCTCCGGTACTGTTCAACGCCTACACAGTGAGAATCACCAGTGAGCAGATCACTGGACCTGGCAGGACATTGTCATATGCCGATGATGTTTTAGTGTATCGTCAGGGGAAGGATAGAGAGGAGGTTGCTGTGGAACTACAAACCGAACTCAATCGCATAAGTACTTGGTGTGATGAAGCTGGGGCAATGGTCAACCCAACAAAGGCAACAGTGACTTGGTTCTCGTTGAATAATCATATTGTCAACACTCCAACACCAACTGTAATGCTGTGTTCAGAGACGGCGGAAAGAACGCAGGCAATGAATTACCTGGGGATACGGTTTGATCGAAGCCTTGCTTATAATGTGCACATAGACCAGGTGATAACAAAGGCCAAGAGGGGTTTGGCAGTGATGCGCGTGATGGCGGCGGCAAACTGTGAGCAGCGCCATCTATGTCTTCTGTACGAGGGGTTGGTCATGTCTGTTTTGGAGTATGCAATGGCAATCCTGACTCTCAGCCATAAGCAGATAGAACGGATGGAAAGGATACAGAATGAAGCTATGCGCATTATTCTTGGATGTACAAGAGATACAGCATGCAGGGCGATGCGCTACCTTCTTGGGTTTCCAACCATTGAAGAGAGAATACAAGATTGCAGGGCACGCGCCTACCTCAGAATTAACGCAAACACACAACATCCACTGCATAGTGAAATTAGGAAGGTGAAGGGCAGCAGGTTAAAAAGAGGACGGTCGTGGATGGGTCAAGCCGAAGACATTCTTCAACAGGTGTGTTCACTTGAGGACTTAGAACCTGGCGAGGAGTGGGTGCAAGTGCCAACAGACTTCTGCACATCCTTTTCAGTTTGCATCCAACTTGACAGAAAATGCAGACAAGAAAATCCGGCTGCTGTTGAGGCTGAAGTACAAGCGTTGATTTTCGAGAATTCGCTAGACGGTGACGCGGTCATCTACACAGATGGGTCGGTCGTCCGACATGTGAGAAGCTCATGGGCCTTTACAGCTCGGGCCGGAGGGAGAATTGTGAAGGAGGACTCTGGTGCTTTTACTGAAACCACAAGTAGCCTGACCATGGAAGTCATGGCAGTAAGTAAATCAATAACATGGCTCGAGACACAGACATTCACTAGGGCTTGTTTCCTTAGCGACTCAATGAACATGATCAAGAGGATAGAGGAGGGGTCGATCCGAAGAGAATGGTTGCTGCCTCAGGAGCGGTCTCGACTGGCAAAGATTAGTTTCATCTTCGTGCCAGGGCATGCGGGAGTACAAGGAAATGAGCGGGCTGACAAGCTCGCAGGTGAGGCTACTGTGGAGGGCGGACGCGCCATGGACCAGGCCGACATTCTGAATGCTCTACGAGAAGTAAGACTTTTGCGAGAACCAAGTGATGACTGTGAATCTACAACAATGGCCAGACTGCGAGAGCAGCAAATTAAAAGAGGTGTGGCCAAACAAGAACACTACGCAGGAAGCCAAAGAAGATTGATAAACCAACACAGAACTGGCGTCGTTAGCCGCTACACGCTGCGGGATTTGCTGAGGAGGGGATCCGAGCACTTATGGACTGAATGGTTCGATGTGTAATGAGGATGATCTGTCGACTAACTAACTAACTAACTAACTATTCTATTGACGAATTATCATATCTGCATTTCCGGTGCAGTATTGTTTACCATATTAAACGTGCAAACATTTCTTCGTTATTCCCGCTGTCTTGTTTTATATTTCAATTTCAGCTGTTGGTGCGCACAAGGTCAAGAAGATAAGGCACGGCTGTCGTATCCTATTGAAGTCAGGTCAAGTTCTCGCTTGATATGCGGGGGTCGTACAAAATTATGTTTGGAGAACGACACGGGAAGAATTATCTTTAGGTCACCACCACAATCATCACCATCATCATCCAGTTGCCTTTTTTTGCGCAGAAGTTTTTCTTCGTGTAGGTCTTTCCAAATGTGTCTTTATCACACACAATCGAGATTACCACGTCATATCAACAAGCAGAGTCGAAGTGACATAGTGGAGATTTGGATATAAGAAGAATATGTAGTATTTCATAAAAACAAAAACAATCACAAACAGGGTTTAAAAAAAAAAAAAAACTGGGAATGAAAAGAGAGATAACGAAAGAAAAAAAATGAAATATTTCGATCACGTTAAAAGACATAAATTAAGTTAGTTGCTTGTCCTTTACAGGGCATTTCAGTCAACCTCAGCATTTGGGGGGGGGGGGGGGGGTTGCTGTGCATGATTCCTGGACAAGTTTACTTTCAGTAGTTTGCCGTTGTTTTCTGAACGACCGGTACCCATACCATTTCATAGAAAACCAACACGGCTGTGTTTCAAACGCAGGTATTCGGGATTACGATTTGCGTCCGTAATGCCTTCGCCACGGAGCTAGTTAAAAGACATAACACTCTTATAAAAAAAAAAAAACCTACAGGAGGGCAAGTTTAAAGGCAAGCGAGCAAGAGGTAGACAGCGATACAAATGGGAAGATAAGATAACATCAAGAGACAGACGAACAGCAATCTGACAGAATGTACAGTCAAGGCGAGAGACAGTGTTGGAGATCCATTGCAACCAACCTTTATTGTGGAGACGGCATCTGATTGATTGATTGACTTAGTGTTTAGTGTCTTTGCTTCCCAAGACAGTGGTACGAGTTCGGTCCTCAACAATGACAGGATTTCGTATTTTTATTCTGACCAGCAATGATAAATCTTGCCGTATTTATGCTGAAAGAAAAATAACATGATATTGTTCTAAAAAACTCTTCTATGGCATAAAAGCAAATGGTGAGCAGTACAGGAGAGAATGGTTATTGTATTCACCATCCACAGGATCTGTGTACTGCTTTGTTTGTAAACTTTTTGCGTCTAAAGGTTCCACAAGTCTGGCTGATAAAAATGGGTTCAGTGACTGGAAAAATAACATTCAAGTTGATAATCATGAACAAAGTGCTACTCATAAGGACTGCATGTTAACATACCTAGCTCGTAGACAAGGCTCGGGTCTACTACAAAAGCTAGAAGAGCAAATAAATGAAGAGTACATTTACTGGGGACATGTTTTGAGGCGAGCAGTAGCGGCTATTTGTACTATAGCTGAGCGTGGTCTGGCTTTTAGAGGGACAAATGAAAAATTTGGATCTTTACAAAATGGAAATTATCTAGGGTTGCTGGAGTTGGTCAGTCAGTTTGATCCATTTTTAGCATCACACATTGCGAAATATGGAAATTCTGGAAAAGGAAATCCTTCTTATTTATCCAAAACTATATGTGAAGAACTGACTGAAATTATGTCCCAAAAAGTCCATGCAGTAATTGTAGATGAAGTAAAGGCTTCCGGTTATTTCAGCTTGTCAGTAGACTCAACACCTAATATTTCACATATAGATCAGTTAAGCGTTGTTCTTCGATATGTGGTAGATGGAGAGCCCATTGAGCGCTTTTTGACTTTCTTGGAGCTGCAAAGTCACGCCGGTGAAGGTATGGCTAAGCAAGTGTTGCAGTACTTACGTGAAGCTTGCAATATTGATTTTTCGAAATGCAGAGGTCAGTCCTACGACAACGCAGCTAATATGTCTGGGTGCTACAAGGGCATGCAGAAAAAAATTCTAGAAGAAAATGAGTTTGCTATATACATACCCTGTGCTGCCCATTCACTAAATCTGGTAGGCAGAAGTGCCGTTGACTCTTGTTTAGAGGCAGTAAACTTCTTCCATACAGTGCAACTGATCTATACTTTTTTCTCAGCTTCAACCAAAAGATGGAAGATTCTGAAAGGATGCCTTGTGAATGAAAAGCTGGTAAAGTCCCTTTCCGATACTAGATGGGAAGCACATGCTGTTGCAATTGAAGCCATTCTAATTTCTCATCCTCAGATTATAGAAACGTTTGAATGTTTACAAGAAGACCAGTCACAGAAGGGGGACACCAGAAGAGAAGCAGAAAACATTGCAAAGAAGATGCAAGAATTAGAATTTGCTTTCATGCTTGTCTTTTGGGAAGAAGTGTTACAACATTTTCACAGGGTCAGTCAAGCTCTACAAAATGAATACGTGAACTTGAAAACGTGTGCTGATTTGTATTCTTCACTAGCAGATCACTTGCATGAATCTAGGAATGAATTTAAAAGATTTGAAGAAGCTGCAAAAGAAATAACACCAGGTGTGGATTATAAGTCAACTTTGACCCGTAATCGTAAATGAAAGACAGTGGTCATTGATGGTGATGCCCCTGAGGTATCTCAGAATATAAAAAAAAATTGTTTTGCGTATCCCTTACGGGACGTTGCAGTCAACACCAGCATTTTCAGCTGCTGTTGATGTACTAGGCAAGTGTTACGTTCAGTAGTTTGCCATTGCTTTCTGAACGACCGGCCCCTATACCTTTTTCGAAAAAACCAGCACCGCTGTGTTGATTGATTGATTGAACCCGGATATACGGGCTCACAAACCGCGTTCGCAAGCCCTTAGCCACAGAGACCGGTAGCCACAGAGACCTGTTATCTCAGAATGCCAGAGACAAATTTCGTATATCTGCTTTCTACACCATTGTTGACAAACTTGAGACAGAGATGAGTAGACGAGGACAGGTATATAATGATCTAGCAGTTCGATTTTCTTGTTTGGTCGATGTACCACAAACATCTCAGTGTTGTGAAGGACTAATAAATGCTTATCCTGAAGATCTGAACAATAATTTATATACTGAACTACAACAGTTCCACTCATATATTCGCCACAAGTTTCGTGCATCAAAATCTGACAACAACACGTTCAGTCATGCAGAACTCTACAAAGTAATAGTTAGAGACAACATCGAGTGTGCTTTTCCAAATGTAGAAATCGCCTTGCGCATATTTTTTAACATTAATGGTTACGAACTGTTCAACTGAGCGCTCTTTTTCTCAGTTGAAACGTACAAACAATCCAAGTAGATCGACAATGAAACAAGAAAGGCTTGATTCCTTATCTTTGCTGATGATTGAGGCAGACTTGTTGCGCAAAATTAACTTTGATGATGTACTCAAAAACTTTGCCAGACGTAAATCTAGAAAAAAGAACTTTAAAATGTAAATGTGTGCTCTCTCTGACTTTCTTATCTATAAAAAAAGTTACAGTATTTTTGTCTACTATTATTACAAAATTAATTAACTATTAATTTTAATACAGAAATACCTTATTGTAGGTTTTATATGAGTGATAGTAGTACAAACATATGTGTTTACATTTCACAACTGTTTTTCTTTGTTAGTTTTTTGCATAATATTGAACATACCTGCAGTCAGTGGAGGATCGGGGGCCCGGGGCAGTAGGGGGCACCCATGTGGGTTTGTGCCTAGGGCACCAAGATGGCTTAATCCGGCCCTGATAATACTTGCTCATTTCATTGTGTACAATGTCTGGTCCAAACCTACTTTTGGTCTGGCACAGAATCAGTGAAGTGTTGTAATCCACAGAGATAGTATTAGGGACTGGTATTTTAAAAAAAAAAAATGTAATGTCTCCAGATCTGTTTTCCCTATACAGTGAAAATATTTTCTGAAATATAGAAGATATACATGGAATCATCATCGGAGGACGAAACATTAATAACATTAGATATGCAGATGATACCGTATTGATTGCAGACAATGAGCAGAATCTGCAACAATTAGTAGATGCGGTTGTTGCACACAGTGAACGACTATTGTTAGAATTGAATTGTAAAAAGACACAGATTATGGTCGTCACTAGGAAGAACGAAATACCACAATGTAATATACAAGTAAATGGGAGTATTCTTCAACAAGTGAATAGGTACAATTATCTCGGAACAGTCATAACATCTGATGGGAGATGCCTTGAAGTCTTGAAGAGATTAGAATACGAATTGCCATTGCGAAGGTAGCCTTTTGCAAGATGAAAAACATACTAACCAATAAAAATATGTCAATTGAAACGAGACAAAGAGTGCTAAAGTGCTACATAGAACCAGTACTTGTGTATAGATGTGAAGCGTGGACAATGAGCAGTCAAGCTGAAAAAACATCTGATGGCTATGGAAATGTGGTTTCTGAGGAGAATGCAAAGAATACTATGGACAGACAGAAAAACCAATGACCAAGTTCTCATCATCATCATCATCATCATCATCATCATCATCATCATCATCATCATCATCATCATCATCATCATCATCATCATCATCATCATCATCATCATCATCATCATCATCATCATCATCATCATCATCATCAAGTGCCCTGCCAGCTGGCGTAGGCGTTCATGGCTCTTCACAGATCTCGGTCTTTGGTTTTCTGGATCAACTCTGCTGCTGATATTCCTCCGTGCCACCGTCTCAATCCATCCAGCATCATTTCTCTTGGTCTGCCTCTGCCTCTCTTCCCCTCGATCTTTCCAGTTGCCACGATGTTCTCCAATGCCTCTCTTCTCATTACATGACCAAAGAAAGATGTTTGTCTCTTTCTTATTGTTGTATATAATGTTCCAGTTTCATTAGCCTGTTTCAGACAGTCGTTAGTTACTCTGGCAGTCCAAGGAATTCGCAACATTCGTCTCAGGAACCACATCTCTGTTGATTCTAACTTCTTAATTTGTTCATTTACATTCCAAGATTCACTACCATACAGCAAGACTGGTTCTACATAGCATTTCAGCACTCTCTTTCTTACACTCAGTGATAGTGACCTATTGAAGAAAATACTCTTCATTTTCTGAAATGCGGCCTTTGCTACTGAGATATGGAATTTTATATTGGGGCAGATAAAAGTAAACACACTATAGTAGACTCCTAAAATTATAAAAATTTTAGATTTTATATCCAAGATTGTCCAGCATTATAAAAATGGATGCCAAAGAAACAGTGACTGTAAGAAAACTTAGGGTTTGGTTCAGAAAGAACAATAACATAGAGCTATCCAAAACAACTTTGTGGAAAATTATGAGGACATTATCTTCACTTTTAGAAAGTACAAGGGCGGTAGAAATATTCTTTGCGAGCAACCGCATTTAGGAGCTATGAGAAGCAGATACCTACGTGAAATAAGGGAAATGCGCAAAGAAAATTATGGCATAGTGTGTTTGGATGAAGTGTGGATCAATGCGCACCACACAAGTGATAAGGAATGGCAATCAGTGGATGAACAGATAAAGCGATATGTGCCCAGAAGTATGGGACAGCTTTTAGTCATGGCCCATGCTGGTAATATGCATAATGGCTTACAACAGAATGCTGGGCTCGTGTTCGTATCAAAGCATACAGACAATAGGGATTATCATAATAAGATGAATGGTAATGTATTTAGAGATTGGTCGAGAATACTGTGCTTCCATCCCTAGATAGACCGTCGTGTCCAGTTATGGACAATGCATGATATCAATGTTGTTGCCCAAGAAGACAAAATACCTACAGCATCGAGCACAAAGGAAGCAATAAAGATATGGCTCCGAATGGAAAACATACCATTTCCAGAAACGTCCACACCAACTGGGATATTTTGCTACAAATAATCAGAAGAATTGCAGGCCCTAAACATTACAGCATCGGCATAAACAATACAACTTGTTAATGGCAACAGTTTGTATTCCACAGTGATGAATGTTCAATTCCTTGAGCCCTCAACGGTGACAAACAACTGACATTGAAAAGACAAAAAGCTCTAGACGCATCGAATACCAACCGAAGAGTAATATTGCGGTGGAAACTGACATATTGTGGCATAACAAGAAACGTGAGAAGAAACATGTTGTCAAATGAGGGGACAACACACGAACATACGAATTATTCTATAAACTTCAATGAAAAGAGGACCAACATCTTGACCGTTAAGAAGGAAGCCCACTACACAGACATTCACAGCTATATTCGTCGTGCAAAACATGTAATCATGTTCCGTCTCAGCAGAGCAGACAATGCACCCACTCCCATACGAATCTGGATACGCCTTGTGTTTGTCATCCGAACTGGCGAGGGCATTGGCATTACTGTAACACAAGTTTGTTAGCGAGAAATCACTAGTTTTTCATCAAAACATCAAAGAAATGTCGCCGCTTTTCATGATTTAAGTTGCTTTTGGACCTATCAAAGACATATTCCTTGGGTGGGGGTAAATATAAGACGGCAGGAAAAATTTCATAATGATGCAACAGACAGTTTTCAAAATAATTGATCGTGAATGAAGGCATTCATTTCTGGACATACTATAGGAGGCGACATGAGTGATTCCGATTCACGGTGATTATTTTAGTGATAGTGATTAACAATGATTAACCTCAGTCGGACTAATGCTCACTTGTGATTGATTCGACTTCTTGTCTATGAAGTATCAACTTTTATATAGGGACAGGATCTGTGTCTATTCCTTTGCCTATTACTGTGTGTCAGCTAGTCATATAACAGCGGGAAGAAAATGCTAGAGAATAGATTACTATGTCCTCAGATAGGTATTCTTCTAATGATGAGGACTATCTTAAACTAATAGGCCGAACACATGTGGAGGAGATTGGGGAGTAAATCTCCACTTGTAACTTACAAGTGTGTCTTTGTGTCGTTTCAGCTGTAGTAGGCTATCAGAGACTGCTCACTGCCACACCACGCCTCCAACAACGATCTGACGACATTAGAATAGAAAATTTAATGCACACTACATTAAAGTGCCGTTCTGAACAGGTTTCTATTAAACCAGAGCACCAGGTCAGTAATCGCAAAACATTGTCTGACCCAATAGGCGGAACGCAGTGCAGATTCATGATTCATCATCATTGATCACCCGCCTGAGAAGGGAAATTGGTAGAACCTACAGGCGACGTCGAGGCAGACATCACTCTGAGTTAAATGCCGACGAATCCTTGCCAGATCCATACAACACTTTGGCCGAATGTTTAACCTGTGGTTTTATCAGAACAAATATGCTGGGGATACCTAAAGTTCTAGGCAACTCCTAGGCTTTACGATAATCAGCATTTTCAGCATTTTCTATAAATAAAATTCTACAATTGTTGTTGCATTAAAACGTAAACTTAACCTTAGACTTTTCTTCTATCAATAGATAGAGATCTAGATAGATATAGTGTGAGTGTAAGAAAGGTGTTTCTATATTTTGTGAATCTATTGTTCTGTTGAATGATAGATCGCTGGGGGTTCTTAATTCTAGCAGGAACGTGTAGCACGGATAACTAAACCTGCTGTCTTAAATTTCTTGGACAGCTTCCAGCTTTATTTTCCATTTCCTGCGCCACTGAATGGAGAGTAGAATTTCTACTGCGACCGGTTTATTTTTCCTCCCAGCCATCATCTGTTCTCCACACTATGATCTTTCGGCCACGCCATCAACTGTCCTCCATACCACCATATTTCGGCCACGCCATCAACTGTCCTCCATACCACCATCTTTCGGCCACGCCATCAACTGTCCTCCATACGACCATCTTTCGGCCACGCCATCAACTGTCCTCCATACCACCATCTTTCGGCCACGCCATCAACTGTCCTCCATACCACCATATTTCGGCCACGCCATCAACCATACCACCATCTTTCGGCCAACCCATTAACCATACCACCATCTTTCGACCACGCCATCAACTGTCATCCATACCACCATCTTTCGGCCACGCCATCAACCATACCACCATCTTTCGACCACGCCATCAATTGTAATCCATACCACCATCTTTCGGCCACGCCATCAACCATACCACCATCTTTCGGCCACGCCATCAACTGTCCTCTATACCACCATCTTTCGGCCACGCTATTATCGGCCACGCCATCAACTGTCCTCCATGCCACCATCTTTCGGCCACGCCATAAGCTGTCCTCCATACCACCATCTTTCGGCCATTCCCCCAGCTGAGACCATCCAATATCATTTCACCTGTCTGCCTTTGCCTCTTCTTCAGCTGATATTTCCAATAATTCCGATGTCCTTGACCGATGTTCTCTACTGCGTTTGTTCTCATTATATGACTAAAGAACAACGTTTGCCTCTTTTTAACTGTCATGAACTTGCTACAGGCATTCTGTCATCTACTGCCTATAGTACCTTGCAGCGGGGGGTAGGGGGGGGGGGCGTCTTGAGCCTGAGGAATTAAGGCCGCCTAGCTAGTGCAGTCGCTGCGAACTGTGCAGGTTAGGATTTTTTGTTTGCCCCCGACATAAAAAAAAATTCCACGCCTTACCGAGGATTCCAGGTCAACGTAATGAGAACCTATCGTTATTAGCCCCTCAGCCAGCCTCTCCAGCAATCGTTGTTAGTTATTCTGACCTTCCAAGGTATGGAAGACAATCGTTGTTAGTTATTCTGACATTCCAAGATATGGGCAACAATCGTTGTTAGTTATTCTGACATTCCAAGATATGGGCAACAATCGTTGTTAGTTATTCTGACATTCTAAGGTATGGGCAACAATCGTTGTTAGTTATTATGGCCGCCCAAGGTAAGGATAAGAAACGTTGCTCCACTTCTCCATTACTCCTTCACAACTGGTTGTTATGCACCTCAAAGATCAGCGTGTAGGACAACCGCTTGCGCTCGTGTCAGGTTTTCGTCCTCTGGATACATTCCATTGAAGGTAACGGGAACCATCTGCCCGTGGGTAGGTTATATAACATAACATAACATAACATAGCCGGCTTCGTGGCTTAGAGGTTATGACTTTTCTCGGTAATCTCGTATACTCTCGTCGGTAACGTGATGACGGTGAGAATCAGCAGTGGTTCGAATCGCATCGGTAACTTACGGGGTATGTGAGCCGGCCGCTCAGAAAGCAATGGCAAACTACTGAGCGTAATCTTGCCAAGAAATCAACATACAGTTGAAAGATGCTGGTGTTGACAGCGTCCTGTAAAGGATATGCCAAAAAAAACCAAAACATAACATAACATAACATAACACAACACAACACAACTTAACATAACATAGCACAACTTAACATAACATAACATAGCACAACTTAACATAACATAACATCACCTAACCTAACACAACATAACGTTGAGTTGAGCTGAGCTGAGTTGAGTTGAGTTGAGCTAAGAACGACATCACTGCATACGCGATCCCTATTCTCGTTCAACAGCCAGCCAAGAGTCACACTACTAATAGTTCCCGCCGCTATCCAATTGAAAATTCTCCTGGTCTTCCCTCTCAGTTTTGAAATTATTCCAGAACCCCTGCTGATCCCGCGCAATATCATTCTTTCCGCATACATGTTCCCAATCTATTCGCCCACCTTCTCCACCTGGTCCCACGGGCACTCAACTACCTCTCCCTTGTCCATAGGTAATCTACCACCAAGAGGTGAATTCCTTGCCAACCTATCAGTCTGTTCATTCCCCCGCACTCCCACATGAGTAGTATATTAGGGCGTCCTGACACACATTATGCAACCAGAATCTGGCGGGTAATGGCGGCTGATGGTTTTATGAAGGAAAATATGGGGAAAATTGTCGACTCGGTAAATTTTTTGGCGGCGTGTGGGAACGGTTTTTTGACGGGTGTGAAAGCAATTAAGGTAAAAGTATTCGGTGGGAATAGAAAGCGAGGTTGTGAGTACGGACGAGTGGTAGTACTTACTGGAAATAGAAAGAGAGGGTGTGAGTACGGATGAGGGAGGGGGGGAGTTATATATTTTGGTTAGAAAGGAGTATATTAATGTGTTAGCATGCGTGGTGTAGTGATGTATAAACTGCCAAGGGTGTGATGGGTCGTGGTTTCTACTCATGGGTTGTATATACGGTGGTGGCGTAGACATAATGTATTAGTATGCGTGGTGAGTGATGTATAAACTGCCAAGGGTGTGATGGGTCGTGGTTATACTTGACGAAGTAAGAGGTGTAGATGGTTACTATCATCTGAACTGTGTGATAGTAGTGTCTAAGTGAAAGTAAAGGGTGGTATGTAGCTTATTCACTACCATCATTACAAAGGAAATCTTATAAAGTTATAATGGGTATGGTGGTAAGGGGTGGATATTAGTGGTCAAGTAGGAGTGATATAGGGGTGGTCATAAATGTAATAAGAGGTGTTCGCAGTTACACACTGGTCAACCAGTGGTCAAGCATTGGTCAAGTAAGGGTCAAGTAGTCAAGTAAGGAAATTTTAGGGAAAAGTTATTGTAATGATATGGTGCTGATTAAAGAGTGGTAAATTAGTGGTCAAGCAATGGTCAAGTGGTCAAGTAAGGAAAATTTTAGGGAAAATTGGTCGTAGTGACATGGTAATGCTTAAATTAGTGGTAAATTAGTGGTCAAGTAGTGGTCAAGCAGTGGTCAAGCGGTGGGTAAGTGAGGAAAATTTTAGGGAAATTTTAGGGAAAAGTGATTGTAACGATATGGTGATGTTTAAAGGGTGGTAAATTAGTGGTCAAGCAGTGGTCAAGTGAATAAATTTTAGCGGAAAGTAGTTGTAGCGACATGGTGATGCTTAAAGGGTGGTAAATTAGTGGTCAAGTAGTGGTCAAGTAGTGGTCAAGTGGTCGAGTGACCACTTAAATTGTAGAGGACGATGTGCCTAAGATTATGGTAGTGATTAAAGTGATCGATGACGTGGTCAAGCAGTGGTCAAGCAGTGGTCAAGTAGTCGAGTGACCACTTAAATTGTAGGGGAAAGTACGTATAGTGCAATGGTGGTGGGTAAAGTGAGGAAGAATCAATAGTAGTGATAATAGTACTACCAATATTAGCGACAAGAATATTAGCTGGTACGTTGTTATTATACTATATTTTTGTGGGGTGTGTAAAAATCATACAAAGAGGGTCATACAAACACAAAGACAGCCAAGTACACACATGTACACACTTGATACATTTGTACATACAGACATACACATAAAGACAGACAAGCACAAAGACACACCCATACCATTACTACTGTCATCACAACTATACACAAGTACAGACACACTCACCCATACACAAGAACACTCAAAGACAAATACAAAGACAGCCAAGTACAAAGACACACTCATCGCCTAGGATTACTACTGTCATCACAACTATACTCAAGTACACACCCATAAACAAATACACAAGAACACTCAAAGACAAACACAAAGACAACCATACACAGACACACCCATACCATTACTACTGTCACTATCAACAGATATACACATGTGCAGAGACAGCACAGACACACTCACCCATACACAAGAACACTCAAAGACAAATACAAAGTCAGCCAAGTACAAAGACACACCCATCTCCTACCATTACTACTGTCATCACAACTATACTCAAGTACACACCCATAATCAATTACACAAATACACACCTACTACAAACTCAAAGACACACACCCATCTCCTACCATTACTACTGTCATCACAAGTACACACACACATACACAAATACACACCTACAAACAAAAACACACAAAGACACAGACACACTTGTACATACAGACACAGAAGTACAGACAATCCATATTATTACTACTGTCATCACAACTATACACAAGTACACACAGACACACCCATACACAAGAACACTCAAAGACAAAGACAACCAAACAAACACACGTACAGATTCAGAAGTACAGACAAACCATACCATTACTACTGTCACATCAACAGCTATACACAACTACACACCCATAATCAATTACACAAATACACACCTACTACAAACTCAAAGACACACACCCATCTCCTACCATTACTACTGTCATCACAAGTACACACACACATACACAAATACACACCTACAAACAAAAACACACAAAGACACAGACACACTTGTACATACAGACACAGAAGTACAGACAACCCATACTATTACTACTGTCATCACAACTATACACAAGTACACACCCATAATCAATTACATAAATACACACCTACAAACAAAAACACACAAAGACACAGACACACAAGTACACACAGACACACTCACCCATACACAAAGACGGCCACACATACCACTTCTCCTTGTGAATTTTTTATTGTTTTTTCTTTACTGAAGTAGTATGTGTGGCCGTCTTTGTGTATGGGTTAGTGTGTCTGTGTGTACTTGTGTGTCTGTGTCTTTGTGTGTTTTTGTTTGTAGGTGTGTATTTGTGTATGTGTGTGTGTACTTGTGATGACAGTAGTAATGGTAGGAGATGGGTGTGTGTCTTTGAGTTTGTAGTAGGTGTGTATTTGTGTAATTGATTATGGGTGTGTAGTTGTGTATAGCTGTTGATGTGACAGTAGTAATGGTATGGTTTGTCTGTACTTCTGAATCTGTACGTGTGTTTGTTTGGTTGTCTTTGTCTTTGAGTGTTCTTGTGTATGGGTGTGTCTGTGTGTACTTGTGTATAGTTGTGATGACAGTAGTAATAATATGGATTGTCTGTACTTCTGTGTCTGTATGTACAAGTGTGTCTGTGTCTTTGTGTGTTTTTGTTTGTAGGTGTGTATTTGTGTATGTGTGTGTGTACTTGTGATGACAGTAGTAATGGTAGGAGATGGGTGTGTGTCTTTGAGTTTGTAGTAGGTGTGTATTTGTGTAATTGATTATGGGTGTGTACTTGAGTATAGTTGTGATGACAGTAGTAATGGTAGGAGATGGGTGTGTCTTTGTACTTGGCTGACTTTGTATTTGTCTTTGAGTGTTCTTGTGTATGGGTGAGTGTGTCTGTGCTGTCTCTGCACATGTGTATATCTGTTGATAGTGACAGTAGTAATGGTATGGGTGTGTCTGTGTATGGTTGTCTTTGTGTTTGTCTTTGAGTGTTCTTGTGTATTTGTTTATGGGTGTGTACTTGAGTATAGTTGTGATGACAGTAGTAATCCTAGGCGATGAGTGTGTCTTTGTACTTGGCTGTCTTTGTATTTGTCTTTGAGTGTTCTTGTGTATGGGTGAGTGTGTCTGTACTTGTGTATAGTTGTGATGACAGTAGTAATGGTATGGGTGTGTCTTTGTGCTTGTCTGTCTTTATGTGTATGTCTGTATGTACAAATGTATCAAGTGTGTACATGTGTGTACTTGGCTGTCTTTGTGTTTGTATGACCCTCTTTGTATGATTTTTACACACCCCACAAAAATATAGGATAATAACAACGTACCAGCTAATATTCTTGTCGCTAATATTGGTAGTACTATTATCACTACTATTGATTCTTCCTCACTTTACCCACCACCATTGCACTATACGTACTTTCCCCTACAATTTAAGTGGTCACTCGACTACTTGACCACTGCTTGACCACGTCATCGATCCCTTTAACCACTACCATAATCTTAGGCACATCGTCCTCTACAATTTAAGTGGTCACTCGACCACTTGACCACTACTTGACCACTACTTGACCACTACTTGACCACTAATTTACCACCCTTTAGCATCACCATGTCGCTACAACTACTTTCCGCTAAAATTTATTCACTTGACCACTGCTTGACCACTGCTTGACCACTAATTTACCACCCTTTAAACATCACCATATCGTTACAATCACTTTTCCCTAAAATTTCCCTAAAATTTTCCTCACTTACCCACCGATTGACCACTGCTTGACCACTACTTGACCACTAATTTACCACTAATTTAAGCAATACCATGTCACTACGACCAATTTTCCCTAAAATTTTCCTTACTTGACCACTTGACCACTGCTTGACCACTGCTTGACCACTAATTTACCACTCTTTAATCAGCACCATATCATTACAATAACTTTTCCCTAAAATTTCCTTACTTGACTACTTGACCCTTACTTGACCAATGCTTGACCACTGGTTGACCAGTGTGTAACTGCGAACACCTCTTGTTACATTTATGACCACCCCTATATCACTCCTACTTGACCACTAATATCCACACCTTACCACCATACCCATTATAACTTTATAAGATTTCCTTTGTAATGATGGTAGTGAATAAGCTACATACCACCCTTTACTTTCACTTAGACACTACTATCACACTGTTCAGATGATAGTAACCATCTACACCTCTTACTTCGTCAAGTATAACCACGACCCATCACACCCTTGGCAGTTTATACATCACTCACCACGCATACTAATACATTATGTCTACGCCACCACCGTATATACAACCCATGAGTAGAAACCACGACCCATCACACCCTTGGCAGTTTATACATCACTACACCACGCATACTAACACATTCATACACTCCTTTCTAACCAAAATATATAACTTCCCCCCCCCCTCCCTCATCCGTACTCACACCCTCTCTTTCTATTTCCAGTAAGTACTACCACTCATCTGTACTCACAACCTCGCTTTCTATTCCCACCGAATACTTTTACCTTAATTGCTTTCACACCCGTCAAAAAACCGTTCCCACACGCCGCCAAAAAATTTACCGAGTCGACAATTTTCCCCATATTTTCCTTCATAAAACCATCAGCCGCCATTACCCGCCAGATTCTGGTTGCATAATGTGTGTCTGGACGCCCTTATATACTACTCACATGGCCAAGGCAAAATATCCACGCAATTCTCACAATGTGTGACCTCTGAAGCGAAGATAGCAATTCCACAATAAACATTCCTTTCTCCACCTTATGCTTCGAGTCCGCAATGAATACAGTGTGTGTTGCAGTTATCTCCTCAAACCAACGGAATGCCGCTGTTACTGCTTCCACCTCCATTCACATGCTGGAGGTCGTAGTCTCATATGTTACTCTCCTTTTTCAAGCATCGCGTATTTGCCTTCGCGATGAAACCTCAACCATTACGCCTATTTCTCACCACTATGTCACCATGGTGTGTGTTACTCTGGAAAATCCCTCTGAATGCTTTTGGAATTCATCATGACACATGGGAGACTGCAGCCAGAGACCGACATTCGCGGCGTGCATCATTACGCAAGGGTGCAGTCACGTGTGGAGGCAACCAGGGCTGCAAGCGATGTGAAGAAAAGACAGGATAGAAAAACCACTGCAGGAAATCCGCCTCCAGAAACGTCAAGCATTCTTTGTCCACATTGTCAAAGAACATTTCGAGCCAAAATAGGCCTTATCAGCCATCTTAGAACTCACGGCTCCATACTTTCAATTCCACTGGATGAAATTAATGGTCATCATCATTCTTGATGGACAAACAACATTAACACATTAACATTACTCTGGATCAGTTAACGGAACGTAACATAACCTAGCAAAACAAAACAAAACATAACATAACATTAAACAACAGCACTTCTTTGTGTCAAAGACCGAAACATATAGGAAAGAGGTCTGCCGCAAGATAGAAGACCACCGGGAAGAGTGGTCAACCTCAAGTAGATTAGAGGTAACATAGTGCCCCGATATAAGGGCAGGGTAGGTGATAGAAAGGGGGACTATTAACTAGTTCTCTCATGAGACACGGAGGCATCGACCAGATAGTTAGTACTCTGGTCACGACAGAATCACGCCTACGTGATAGCTACGGAGAAGAGTGCCACTCAATAGGAGAACGGCTGCTACAAGCGTGCTGAGTGTAACCGCACGCAAAAAGCCGAAGGACGCAACAAGGTCCTTCTGCGTGCTGTGTAGCGACGCGTGTAGGAAAAGTCAGACTGGGGACTGACTTCGTAGAGAGCAGATCGTTTAGTGTCGATAGGAGTGTTTTGTAGCCAATTAGATAGAGATTAGCAATAGGGTTAGGAAACTAGAGATAGGCAATTCTGTGGCTTTGTGTGTGATTTGATAGCGACTGTTTTTGTAAATGTAAAGAGCCAACGGCAATAAAATGTACCATTCATTTCCTCTCACACGACTTGCAAGTTTCTTGTGTGGTGTGGGAGAAGTAATCCTATGATGCCTGACACATTGGTTGTTGACAGGCTAGGATGTAATGTGGTGTCAGAAGTGTGGCTTGAACAAATGTTCAAGCTAATACACTTACTCACGGCTCTAGACTAAGGTTGCTAGTAGTGAATTACAAGGTTTAATTTGTGTCAGTGACTGATGACGTGTGCAGACTAGAACGAGTTGCGAGCTAAACTGTGCCTATCGTGACAAAATAATGCTTATTTGTGCTTATTAAAATATTATTTAGTTAAATCATGTGTTCTTCGATGTTGTAAGTATTGATATTATTAATTTCTTTCATTGATTTATGTAATTATTGATTTGTTTATGAATAATTATCAAATATGATTCATGGCGGAGCGATACACAGCCAGCAACATTATCGATTTTTGCAAGCTAAAAATAGCGCTGCGCCTCTGACGTATTACGATTGACAAGCAGTTGTTCTACGCCATTCGCATTCAGCATCTGATTGTTTACAAATCGTCAAGCTGCTGCCCGTCTGAATCTGTGCTTTATATTAACTATTATTTGGTTATTTAAGTTAGTAATTGAATATATTTAGTTATTTAAACATTATTATTATATGTTTATTTATTTCAAAGCAGTTATTGAATTTTTTTCGTACTTTTTATATTTGTTTATCGTCGCGATGGCACTACTTTTGGCTATGCAAATTAGACTTGGTCTGCACAAAACTTTCATAGATTAAACTAGGTTAGGGACGAAAGGCATAAAACGTTAGAACGAAGACAGGACATTGACAATTTAATATTAATTAAACTATATTCTGTTTGTCCGTGGGCATGTCATTGTGATTGTACCAAATTGTCGAGAATATTATATGTCGTTTACTATTTGGTAATTGTTGCTGCTCTGTGAACCAGGGTGAACAACAGCTGATTAGAAAACTCGTGTGTATGCCGAAGTGCCAAACGAGGTGACCTGTGTTACCGGATTGGTGTTCCTGATTCTCGGGAACATTAAGTTGAGTATAACCTACGTATTTGGCATGCAATGTGATTAATAGTGCATCTCTTTTTCAGCGTGTGATGCATTAGCATATGGTTGTGCTCTGTTTTTTTTTTTTCAGGATAAAAGTTTCCAGGTTATAAACTAAGAGTCCAATTTGCAGTGCTCAGATAATAAGAAACATAACATATCAAAGATAAATAAGTGATTAAAGACTTCAGTGCGGGTTATTGCTAGCTAGTAGGCCAACAACATGGCAACTTTATCTGATTTCATAAAAGCTGGCAAAGAATTACAATACACAGGAAAGGAGCTAGAACAATATGCTGATCAAAAATTTAAAGAAGCAAAAGATGCTGAGAGAGATGAACGCGCACAAGAAAGACAACATCAAAAGGAGATTGCAGAACTAGCTGAGATAACAAAACAGAAGCAGTTAGAACATGATAAGGAAATTAAGCAACAACAGTTAGAACAAGATAAGGAAATTAAACAGAAGGAACTAGAGTTAAAGCAAAAGCAATTAGATCAGGAGAAAGAATTAAAACAAAAAGACTTAGAAATAAAACAAAGAGAAATAGATGAAATGGCTAGAGTGAAAGAAAAACAAATACAGGTAGAATCAGAAACACAGTTACAGATGAAAAGTATGGATGTAGATTCACACTTAGAGATCTCTGCTACTAAACTAAAAAGTCAACAAGAAGAAAATAAGTTCAATAAATACAAAAATATTATCAAACCATATTGTAAAGAAGACTCCATATCAGCCTGGACAGAAAATGTCGAATATCAGTTTAAATACCACCAAGTTCCAATAGACATGTGGGCTATGATTTATATGAAGAACCTGAGTGGTGAGCCCCTTAAAGTGATAGAATCAATACCAACTGATCTTAGATCTAACTATCAGTACATCCATGATAGGATAATGCAACATTTTTTACTTGATGCCCCTGGGTATCAGGTTCAGTTCTCAAATTTAAAACCAAAACCTAGTGAGACTTTCATTGATTACGTCTCAAATGTTCAAAGTGTACTAAATAGGTGGCTTAAAGCAGCTAACATAGGTAAAGATTTTGACAGACTTAAAAATCTAATAGCCATGGATAAAGTCATATCCACTATACCATCTCCTTTTGCTAAATTCCTGCAGCAGTCGGACATTGAGACCATAGAACAATTTGAAAAGAAAGGCTCTGCATATTTTTCATCAAATAGAGATATTTTTAAGACTTCAAATGACTCTGAAATAGTTTCCTTTGTAAAGGACCAACCTAAAAACTATCAAAGTAATAGAAAACCATTTCATAAAGTTGATAAGAAAGATAGGAAAGTGTCAAAATGTATCTACTGTCAACTTTTGCATGACACTTATTCTATGTGTGATAAATCGCCAAACTATCCGGCGCATCTTGAAAATATTATTAAGAAGCAACAAAACAAGCGATCTGCATACAGGCGTGCAATCAAATGCTTCTTTTGTTCCAGCTACGGCCATTATTCAAATAAGTGCCTGGGCCGCCAACGTATGAAAGCCAACAATGCTAGTTTTGATTGATACATCTTCTGATAGTGGTAGTGAGACTGAGTGTGAAGTTGAAAATGAATTACCTGTTAACCAAGCTGAAGATGTGTGTTGTGTAAACGATATGATAAGCTTTGACAGTTGTGAACGATGTCACCAATTTCACGCAGACGGAAAATTAGAATGTGGACATACAGTACCATTCTCACCTGAGAGTGTAAATGCAGCATTAGCCTCCAGAGGCAATTTAGTGTCCCACAATGCAATGGTCAACGACAGACCATGCCAATGTTTGCTGTACAGCGGCAGCACCCTTATTGGTCTTAGGAAGGAACTGGTGAGTCCAGATGATTATACAGGTGACTCTGTCAAATGCCGAACCTTTTCGGGTAACATTGAAATTTACCCTTTGGCCAAAGCCCGTATTAACACTCCTTTCCTTTCTGGTACCTTTACTTGTGCAATACTTGACAACCCTTGTACTGACTTAATTTTGGGTTGCTTACCCCAATTAAAACAATGTACTAGCGATGAAATAGCTGCATGGGAAAGATTAAATGCAGCTAATGCAACAACCAGAGCAGACTCTATAAAACATCAAGACACACTACAAGATGAGAGACTACTGTTGCTATCACCAACTAGCACGGATGATACCACCAAACAAAAATTTATAGAACAGCAGAAAGCTGATCCTAGTGTGTCTCCATATTTAAAATTATTGACAGAAAGAGCCAAAGTGACCAAAAACGCATCATGGTTCTTTAGACTTAATAATGGCATTCTTACTAGGTATTATACAACTGGTAACCATGAGATTCAGCAAACGGTGTTACCTGTACAACACCGCCTAACTGTGCTAAAGATTGCACATGAGTCGCCGTTTGCTGGTCACCTTGCATACGACAAAACCAGGGCCAGAATTCAGGCTCATTTTTATTGGCCAGGATTTTGCAATGATATAAAATTATTTTGTCGTTCTTGTAATGTCTGTCAACAATTAGTACGCAAGGGTAAACATCCTACAGCTGAAGTACAACCTTCTACACTGGCTTCTAGGCCATTTGAGAGTGTGGCGGTAGATATTGTTGGACCCCTGAATCAGGTGTCCAGCAAAGGAAATCGCTTCATATTAACGATGGTCGACCTATGTTCAAGGTGGGTTGAGGCAGTAGCTTTGAAATACATCACCTCCAAAGATGTTGCCAATGTATTTCTACACCTGTTCTCACGATTCGGATTTCCACGTACCATCTTATCCGATCTTGGAACTCAATTCATATCGGCTGCAACGCAAGCCCTTACAAAAATGTTAGGGATTAAACAGCATTTTACAACAGCGTACCATCCAGCCAGCAATGGTATAGTAGAAAAAATTAACGGAGATCTTAAGCATATGCTGGCTAAGGTAACAGCAGAAAATCCAGCTGATTGGGATACACTGTTACCAACAGTGCTGTTCGCCTATCGGGAGATTCCCCATTCAAGCACGGGTTTCTCACCGTTTGAATTAGTATACGGGGCTAACCCACGTGGACCCCTAACCATTTACCATCAGGTAATAACTAATTCCATTGAAATTCCCACCCCAAAAACACCTTATGAAATGGTGACAGAAACACGAGAGAAAATCATGAAATCGTGTATCATAGCTAAGGCAGCTTTGGAGAGGAAGGGTCAAATCTACCGCCAATACGCAAACAAAGGTGCGAGAACAATTGATCTTGAACCAGATCAAGACATACTTTTGTTACTTCCAGACAAACGAAATTTATTATTGACCTCATGGCAAGGGCCATTCAAGGTGGTACGTAAAATTTCAGATGTTGACTATGAAATATCGATAAACGGACACTTAAAGATATTCCATGTCAACATGTTGAAACCTTACTTTTCACGACAAGAGACAGAAGTAGAGACAGACGAACATAGTGCACCCACACCTAGTGATCAGACGACAGACGTACACAACGCAACTACACTAGTTAGCGAGACTGGCAAATCCGACGATATCCATACATCTAGTGAGAATACAGAATACGCACTTAGCACCACCACCGTACTGAATCAGGTAGACGACGACGGAATGGAACTACCTGTTCCTATTGTAGACAAGACTGCGACATTGGATAGCATACGGATAGAACAGGAACTAACAGACGGTCAACGACGACAATTAATAGAATTAGTGACAGAGTATAAAGACATATTTTCTGACATTCCAGGTAGGACGGACAGAATCGAGCACTCCATTCTTCTTTCGGACTCTAAGCCTATTAAATGCAGGCCGTACTCAATCCCACTTAGCTATAGGGAAAATCTAAATAAGGAAATACTTAATTTAGAAGCTAGTGGGATCATTCAGAAGTCTACATCTGAGTACTCCTTTCCAATCGTCCTAGTTAAGAAAAAAGACTCCACAATACGTCTGTGTGTGGACTATCGAAAACTTAACAACGTCACCAAGATCGACGCAGAGCCAATTCCTTCCTGCGAAGATCTTATTCTTGACATGTCCACCTCCAAAATCTTTTCTAAATTAGATCTTACGAAGGGATATTGGCAGGTCCCTATGCAGACTCAATCCATTCATCTTACTGCTTTTTCAACACCTTTAGGACTTTACGAGTGGCGTTTTCTTCCTTTCGGACTCCGAAACGCTCCTGCCACTTTCGTACGCTTAACTAGAGATCTACTGCATGGAGTGACGAATACAGTGACGTATATAGATGATATATGTGTCCATACTGATGACTGGACAACACACCTACTGAAACTAAGACATGTCTTTGATAGGTTGCGACTCTTCGGTCTCACTGTCAAACCGAGCAAAGTCGAATTGGGCCTAAAAGAAATTGATTTTTTGGGTCATGTCATTTCACAAGGTCAACTAAAGACTGACAATAGAATCATTACCAAAATTATGAACCTGACCATGCCTACCACAAAGAAGCAGGTCAGAAGCCTTTTGGGGTTAGTAAATTACTATAGCAAATTCATACCAAACTTAGCTGAAATTACAAGTGTATTTTCAAATGTTTTAAAAGCATCTGTAAAACGAGATGTCAAAGATGCATTATTAATTTCTGCATTGTCAAAATTGAAAATCCTGTTTAGTAATGTACCAATCCTCCGCTTGCCTAATCCTAGGCTCGTTTATTATCTTAGGACAGATGCCAGCAGAATCTCCATCGCTGCAGTGCTAGGCCAATTTTATGAGGGCATCTTCCATCCGATTTGCTACGTGAGCCGTAAGATCACACCTGCTGAGTCCAGATATTCCATATCAGAGTTGGAAGCCCTAAGCGTCATCTATGCGGTGAGGAAGCTTCATCGATTTCTAGCGGGTGTTCACTTCGTTGTCCAGACTGACAACTCCCCAATCACGGTCATACAAAGTGGTGTGCATCGGAATGACCGTATATACAGGTGGTCGCTAATACTACAAAACTATACGTTTAGTATAGAGCATATTAAGGGTAAGGACAACATTCTGGCTGATACCCTTAGTCGACCATCTGAGGTAGAAATACTGCAGATTCCGCATAAGAGTGTAGAGTAATAGATTATTAGTACATTAGAATATTCTATGAAAAATATTTTACAAATACATAGACATTATGTGCTGAACTATGTACTAAGAACAGCGAACTACCATGTGTCCGTAGACATCAAAAGAAGAACTGTGCTCCGAGAACAAATATATCACCGTGTGAACTGGGACAGCTCGTTACTAACTAAGCTCCATATGGGTTCCGGTGAATCATTTGTGTTAAGCAGAGAAAAACAGTGTCAGAACATTACATAAATACAGACACGAAATACTGGTCTACGACACAATCGAACTCTACAGGTGCAATACCCATAGGACACAAGTATGACTGTGTAATATGTTTAATATACCCAGGACAAGTGTGAATATATAGTATGCCAATGAAAGCAATTTCTGAACATTAGGGCAACGACTAACCTGAGGTATTTAAATACTATGTATATACAAACTTATTGTGATATGTATTATAACATTTTAATATAGTGATAAATTATAGGTAGATTAGGTCACTTTAATTTACACTTAGAGTTAGACAATATAATAGTTTTCATTTTTTTTAAATTAGTTTAGATAGGATTAATTAGATAGATCAGTAATTTACCCACTTACTTACCTTAAAAGTAGAATAGGATAGTAATTTAAGCGTAATAACAGCTAATTATAAACTAGAATAAAAGGTTTAGATAGTATTAGTACCATTTAGGTTTATTACATTTCACTTTGTTTCATTTCATTTGAGTTCATCCCATCTTAATGAACCAGTCCATTTAACAAACGTGATCGTGTAGTATTAGGATTAATGTACATCATTATCATAGGATAAAAAGATTATACAATTAAACATACATCATTTACACCATCTAGAGTAAAAATATCAATCATATATTTTTCCATTTAAAAACATTAGTTATAATTTTGTTATATTTCACATTACCCATGTTAGAAAGGTACATAATTGATTACATTTCACATTACCCATTTCATAAAGGTACATAACTCATCTCACATCAATTTCATTTTAAATAGTTAAAGTACGTCCCTTAAATTAGATAAACATTAGGATTAATATGGCAAATTAAATTAAAATAGGTAACACATTAGATACATATTTATAGAACTAGTATGTCAGTATTTAGAGTATTATTTCAGTAGAATATAGTAGTTACTAATACCAGGGTACAAACCATCAACCCTTTTTCTTACATGTAAATATGTGTAAATACATGACTCGTGCAGCAATTTACGCACAGTCATTTAGCTCAACTTTGTCAAACTGAGCCAAACTTGTACAGTGTCACTCCAAGGTTTTTAAATAATTGTGAGGGTAAAAGATGTGTGACAGAAGTGAGGGTAAAAGATGTGTGATAGAAGTGTGAAAGTGAGAGCGAATGTAAATGATACAGAGGAGGGTGAGATTGGCGGAGTTTTTCTGCCGCTCGACGCGACTTTTTGTTTTTTGTCTGCGTCAGGTGTTTGCTGTCGATGTTGAAAATGTGCTGTCTTGAATGTGTTGTGTGTAGTTTAGGGTAGATCTTAGAGAAAGTATTTTAAGTATCATAAGACGGAAACGTGGTCACGAATTAGTGTTATACACTTGTTTGTGGCCACATTTAACCGAATTATGGCACTTGAAAACTAACTTACATACACATGATAGTTAGATACACATGTTAGAAGTTAGATTATACTATTAGTTAGATGCAAACACGCAAACAACCAGAAAAACAAACATATAAATTGCATACATTTTGTGTAGATCAAAGGGAGATAACTCCGGGTCAGGGGACATAATAGACAACGAAACACTAACTTAACAATGAAAGATAACTTTACACGCGGAAGCGAGATAGGTAAAGCCTATCGCACACAGCATGTGTAATGGTTGTTTAATATTATATGGGGGACATGAAGCAATTCATGTGTTGACCCTAAGAAAGTCAACTTTGTATGGGTAGTGAGTTAATTTACTATTTGAGGGCAGGTCTTATAAGACAACGGTCCGGTTCAGACATACCTCTAAATAATATAATATTGCGATGAGAAGAGGGCTCACGCCAACCAGACAAGTGTGTGGCGATTGCCAGTAGCCAAGTAAAGTGATACTACATTGTGACAATAGTCAGTAGAAGTCTATTAAGTTACCCAAAGCCAGGTTATCAGCAGTCTTTGACAAAAATTAGATATACTAATTTTTTACAAACCTCTTGCGTCACAACCAATGAGTCAAAGTTGATGACGCAACACAGGAGGTGAGGGTGTGTGTCAAAGACCGAAACATATAGGAAAGAGGTCTGCCGCAAGATAGAAGACCACCGGGAAGAGTGGTCAACCTCAAGTAGATTAGAGGTAACATAGTGCCCCGATATAAGGGCAGGGTAGGTGATAGAAAGGGGGACTATTAACTAGTTCTCTCATGAGACACGGAGGCATCGACCAGATAGTTAGTACTCTGGTCACGACAGAATCACGCCTACGTGATAGCTACGGAGAAGAGTGCCACTCAATAGGAGAACGGCTGCTACAAGCGTGCTGAGTGTAACCGCACGCAAAAAGCCGAAGGACGCAACAAGGTCCTTCCGCGTGCTGTGTAGCGACGCGTGTAGGAAAAGTCAGACTGGGGACTGACTTCGTAGAGAGCAGATCGTTTAGTGTCGATAGGAGTTTTTTGTAGCCAATTATATAGAGATTAGCAATAGGGTTAGGAAACTAGAGATAGGCAATTCTGTGGCTTTGTGTGTGATTTGACAGCGACTGTTTTTGTAAATGTAAAGAGCCAACGACAATAAAATGTACCATTCATTTCCTCTCACACGACTTGCAAGTTTCTTGTGTGGTGTGGGAGAAGTAATCCTATGATGCCTGACACATTGGTTGTTGACAAGCAGCATATTGCAACAGTCTGAATGTTTCTGTCGAAAATGTTACATCCTACACAATATAAAACAATTACATGCAGAGACAAATAAAAAGATGAAACAAAGCTTGTAATTACGGAACAAATACGGATTATTCATGAGGGAAGCCACGGGGATGCCAGATTGATATTAATGGGCACGGGTTCTCAGTGAGCGGGAAACAAGTCATAATTGTTTGTTAGCAAACGCACAATGATCATCATCATCATCATCATCATCATCATCATCATCATCATCATCATCATCATCATCATCATCATCATCATCATCATCATCATCATCATCATCATCATCATCATCATCATCATCATCATCATCATCATCATCATCATCATCATCATCATCATCATCATCATCATCTGTGGCATAACGCTAACCACCATTATTCATTTACCAAAACATGCCGCAAGAAGAGGAAACAACATTAAAAGAAATTGACTTCACAACCGCAAACGGAGACTAGGACTTAAAACTTAACATCGAAACTGGAACTGAACAAGTGACAGATGACGTGGATTCTTGGAAAGATTTCATCAGCCAAGGCTTAAAAAACCATTGGACGGGACAGACACGTGACACGGCTTTCGCGCCAACGCCGGTATAGATTATGATAAGCAGCGCACTCTTGCGAAAACATGCCTGGCGAACAGACGTCAAAAATTGTGTGACCAAATTTTCAAATAGAGGAGGCAGAATGTCTGAATCCCAGGTGAGCTTGTTAGTCCTTAGATTAGACTAAGAACCCGATGTATCAAGTATCAAGTAATGGTAACCCGTGTTTGTAATGTCAATTGAAATGTATTATTATTAATTAAAACCTCTGAAATGTAAAAATGCTCGACTGTAGATTCTAACGACGCAGAGCCGTTCCCGGGCAAAATGACTCTCCAATACTCTCTTCGATGAAACTGCAATCTCTGATATTCTTAGAGATAATTATTAACTTTAAGAAGTGCATTATACTACTACATTCTATTCTAAACAACTGTGAGAACTGATGATTCTAAAGCAATCTTGTGCATTTCACCAGAAACACTGATAAAAGATGCTATCACTACCTACAGCTGAAATGACAGTTCGTGTACTAGAACAAGTGCCTTGTTCTAAAAACAGACTTATCTATGCCTATTTACAATCTAGAAAGCTGAGAGAGAAATCAATCTTTCCTTTCTCCTTCATCTATTGAATCAATAGGGTTTGACGGAATAAATATTTATATTTTTGTCAAATTTTAATTAGATAAGGGCACACATGAACTGCATTACATGAGAAAGTTGTGCTTCGCGGAACACCATCACGCGCAGTGAACTTAACTTATTACTCAACATAACTTAAAACACAACACCACTCAACACCACTCATCACCACACAACCCCACACTCAACATCACAACAACAGATAATGGGAGAGAGTTATTAGACACAAGAAGAAGAAGAAGAAGAAGTTAATTGGGAAAACACAGAGAATTATTTATACACGCGATAAACACCACTGAGTGGAAGAAATGTTATAAATGTATGTCATTTATTTACATGCATCTTGACATATTCTCACTCTTGTCACTGTCTTACTGTACACGTTCACTGACCCCAGGTCAAATGAGAACTTACATACAGCAGGAACCAGTTGATACAAGGCGTACACAGTGTGATAAACTCTGACCACCCCAAATTAACCCAACACTAGCTTAGAGAAAAAAGGAGGGGAGGGGAACTAGTTCCTACTTCAGGAATTTAGATTTCTTCCGACCTACTTCTAGAATATTGTATTGGTAGGAATGTATATATTTATGTGAATATTCATCAGTGATCTTGGTGGCTACATACCAACAACCACCCAACACATCAGCAAACTAACCACCTAAATCAGACCTGAAAGAGGGAAGCCGAGAGAAAGAGATGAACCACAAGTGAGATGGAGGATGACTTGGCCATGAGCAGAGTATGGGGAGGCCTTCAGTGGAGCTATACGGGCAGACCTGAAGTGGATCCATCAGTCAATGGACCCTGGCTTACCTAATCTTCCAGTCACCAGGTTACATTTTCCTTGGTACACACCACACCCAATTTCAGGAAACTGATAGTTAATTGTTGAATTACCATCACACTTAACATGTGCAACATCAAAATGTTTAATATGTTTTCACACTTGTTGACCTCTCGTGTATTGATGCTTGTTTATTGATGGTCTCTGTGTGACTGGTCCAATGTGCAACTTTTCTAATATTTTGTGTAAATCACAATAGAGATGTATGTACTGACCAGAAGGCTCAGGCCCAGTCAATAAATGATTAACATGAATTGACCTTCTGTTAATTTATCAGTTCAAACCTATCTGTGAGTCAACAACTTCTTTGTACATCATGTTATCAGAATCTAATGTGATTGATTATGTGTTTGATTGTTTACAATATATCCACTCATAATGACTTACTAAAATGGGGGAGAGAAAACTCTAGATCTATCAACTGCTCAATATCCATGTTTTCTTCATCTAAATCAGGCTGAGAAAATTCTCCAGACTTTCCTCAGATTTGATAACCAATAAAAGGGGGCTCCAGAGCTATAAGAATCATTGGAGAAGGGGCAGATTCCCAGTTAGTAATTACCATTCTCACCAGGGCCATAATCTATATCTCCTAGACATACTTAATAGAACGAGGCCTGCAGATAACTCAAGGTTCATATTCTGGGGTTATTGAAGATAGAAGAGGATGGGGCTCTACTTCTTTTGTTAGAGATGGGGCATGCACTACAGTGATCTCCCACTCCCTTCAAAAATATATGACATCATCATCATCATCATCAACAACAGCAATAACAACAATCGATTAAAACAAAAAGGACTAAAAAAACAAAAACACACACAAATCAAACAACACATACACAAACAACTCATACACAAACAACACATACTCAGACAACACCAATAAAATAAATACAAACGTAAACACCACAAAGATAAACTACACAAACAAAAACTATAAAAACTTAAACACTACAAAGATACACTTAACAAACAAATACTATACAAGTATAAACACCATAAAGATAAAATACACAAACAAAAACTATACAAACTTAAACACCACAAAGATACACTACACAAACAAAAACTATACAAACTTAAACACCACAAAGATTAGTTATCAGTTAGTTATCAGTTATCAGTTGGGTTATCTTCATTGCACTCCCGACAGGTCCATAGGTGCTCAGATCCCCCCCCCCCCCCCAGCACATACATCAGCGTCCGGTGGCGAATAGTGCCAGTTCTGTGTTGGTTGACGAGGTACCTCATTTTCCCGATGTACCTCTCGCGTCTGGCCGTGCCGATTCTTACTCCCATTCTTACTTTCATCCTGGATAGCGATGCGGATTCACTGGCGTCAAAGTCTTCTGTTCTCGCCATTTCTTTAAGGACTTTAATAAAATCGGCACGATCCATGGGCTGGCCACCTACAGGGGGTGCTGAGCCAGCCAGTTTATCAGCTCGTTCATTTCCCTCGACTCCCGCATGTCCCGGGACGGAGATGAAGGTAACTTTACGGACAACAGACTTCCGCAGCGACTAAGTCCACTGTCTACGTACAGATCCAGCTTCGACCTTCTGAGTCATGCTCATTGAATCACTTAGTACACACACGTTGGTATAATGCTGTGATTCCAGCCATATGAAAGCCTGTGTAACTGCCATCACCTCCATCGTCATGCTGCTCGTGGTCATAGAGTAGGTACCACTGGATTCTTGAACCCTCCGGCCAGCTGAACGGGCTGTAAACGCCCACGCTCTTCTCTGCTGCTTTACAAAAAATTCATATGTATAGATGAGCACTTCGGGGCTATCTGAGTGTTCATAGATGAGCGCGTTGACCTCTGCATTGACAGCGGCAGGGTTCTGCTCGAGTGTGATAATGCAGAAGAAATTGCACTTAAAAGCTGGAGGCACCGACACCCATTCCTTGCCGGGGTTGATACTGGTAAGACTGCAGACCTGTCTGACGACATCTTCCGCCAGACCCATCCATGATTTGCCCCTCTTTGGCCTGTCACCCTTTTCTCTGAATATAGCGTCATGCAGAGGGTGCTGCTCATCTGCACTTATTTTTAAGTATGCACGAGCTTTCCAGATCTTGATCCTGTGTTCCGTTGTCGGAAAGTCAAGGAGGCATCTCATTGCTACACAGATGGTGTCTCTCGTGCAGCCCAAAATGATGCGCATGGCTTCGTTTTGTACCTTTTCAAGTCTTCCAATCCGTGTAGGGCTGACAGTGAGGATGGCCAGGGCATACTCGATGCGTGAAAGTACAAGTCCTTGGAACAGAAGTATTAGCAGTCTTTGCTCGATATTGGCAGTCGCCATGACTCTCATTGCTGACAAACCTTTTCGAGCTTTCGTTATGACATAATCGACATGATCTCTGAAAGACAGGCTACGATCAAGCCTCACGCCAAGATATGACATTGACTCGGTTCTACTCAAAATGCTCCCATCCATTCATACTGCCGGCAGGTCTGTGCTCACAATATGGTTGTTTAGGGAGAACTATGTAACCGATGCCTTTGCCACAAAGATACACTCCACAAACAAAAACTATACAAACTTAAACACCACAAAGATAAACTACACAAACAAAAACTATACAAACTTAAATACCACAAAGATACATTACAGAAACAAAAGATATACAAACATAAACACAACAAAGATAAACTACACAAACAAAAGCAACACAAACATAAATTACACACAGGGTTAGATCCGCGGCGAGTTCGGATGTTACCAAGATCGACCCAGCCTACAACGGGTGCCAAGAATGAGTTGGGGAGTACAGGCGGCCAGCGTGATATGGACCATGTCATCCACCAAGTGCCAATTGGTCTATGACAAAAATGGATCTATGTGACGTATTTGTTCATTTTATTGATTTAACTTGTTGGTTACTTACAGCATTGCATTTCTAATGTCACATTGATGGTATGATTAGATGTATGTTGATTGCTGAACTTTCAGATAGTGGCTTGGTACCACTAGATCCAGGCCTGACTAGTTTGAATGCAACACCTTGTTGAATGCAGCACTTGTTGAGTGAGCACCTCGTTGAGTGATGCCCTTGATAGAGTAGTGCAGACAGCTATTCTCCCGAAGAGTTCCTATGCAAAAGGACAGGTATTCATAGTTATTAGTCCATTAAAAATAGGAGACCTTGGGCCAACAAAAATTATACGATTCTACAAGCCTGGAAGACAACACTCTGCAGCTTATAAGATAAACATAATTACAGATACTGCTTGGAGCAGAAACCCATATCCCACAATTTAAGACAAGGGAGGGCAGACCAATTTTTCTGTTTCAGAATTCCCACCACAGATGATCTGTAGGATAATTGTCATCCAGCAGTGTTTTCCAGGAATCGTTGCCACAGGTGCTACCATATATGGACAGGAGCAAGCCAGCGATACATTAAAAAAAATGTTGCATATCCCTTAAAGGACGTTGCAGTCAACACCAGCATTTTTCAGCTGCTATTGATGTACTAGGCAAGTTTTGCGTTCAGTAGTTTGCCATTGCTTTCTGAACGACCGGCTCACATACCCCCGTAAGTTACCATTCTCGGAGCTGCTGTTTTCCCCACGTGGGTATACTGGATTACGAACAATGTCGTTAACCGACAAAATTAAGACCTGAGAAATAATTGAAACTAACTTTGTTTCAAATTCAGTCCAGTGATTGGTTGAGTCCCCGGCCAAAAAGTTGTAGCTTAGCTTTGCAAAGCGCGAGTTCCTTCACTTGCCATGCAATCTTCAAGCTGAGCGGGTCTTTCCCTGGTTTAGTGGAAGTATTTGTATCGCCAAATATCCTCTCTGCGCCTTGGGTAAGCATATAATTGTCTTATGTTACATATTATGAAAGTGCCTTTGATGCAACAAGTATCAATGTTGATGTGGATTGTGAAAACCGTGAGATTAGCGTTTCATTGAAGGGATGGCCCGAGCTTCGCAGTCTGCGAGACCGCCATGTTTGTCCAACTAGTTCTCCCAATGCTTGACATCTCAATCTGCTATGAGTAAACTTTCTTATATGCTTTGTCAATATATCTTACTATCGATCCATATACACTGCAAATTGTATGTGTGTTGTAACGTGTTCTCACTAAGTGCATAGCTTGTTGTATAATAGCGTTCATTAAACCTCCTGCTTCTAATAGTCAGGTGGGAATAGAACCACATGTTCTTGCATTCTAGTTATTGATGAGTGGGAGGAATATCCCATTAATTTCCCCTGCATCATTATAATATGCAACGATTTACACGTTTTCTCTGTAATGAGTGTTATATATTCTGTTCGTGATTGTTACTTTTACTGATGGAGTAGAAATTCTAATTTTACCACAGGGGAGAGCGGCACACGATGATGATGATGATGATGATGATGATGATGATAATGATGATGATGATGATGATGATGATGATGATGATGATGATGATGATGACGAAAGAAGCCTTGCGTACAGCTGTACAACAAGAAGAGAATGGTGACTGGTCTGGTCGTTGGCCTTTGCCATTTGTTAGGTGAACATTCGGAGTTGAACTAACTCCACAATCAGAGAAGACGGATATGGAAAAATGGAAACACCATCCTTTCTCTTTCCTCGTTGTTTTCTTTTATTTATGTTGTGATATAATGTTACCTCGACGTGGGTTTTGTTATCAATGTGTTTCGATGGTGTTATTTTTTCATGTGTAGGGCTGGAGAGGTACGGGTGGAATATTGGCCGTAGATTTACAGTTATGACCTTGGTCCCAAAGACTTAATGCCTGCTGACGATTGAGAAGTTGCGATGGTTTACCTGAACTACGGGAGTCCTTCGTCATCTTATTGCTTATAATGAAGGAGATATTGCCTTCTGGATATACTGAAGAGGAATATTTTGTATCCGAGGGACCCTGGCCTCAGCGTAATTATGCTAATATTTTGAAACAGGAAACTGGGTTAACAGCCTGTTTCTGATTCGTACCTGATGGAGTTTGGAGAATGCAATTGTTTTCGACTGAGCACTGGATATTTATGTCAGCGCCTGGGTACATGAATGGATTACTGACTACGTTGAATTGTCAATTCCCTATATCTGGGAGTTTCCAGACGGCGTTCATCATTACAGTGTCCGCAAAGGTACGGGGATTTTACTGTTCTGTATGGTTACAGAGTGATAACCTCCTTAGGAACTCACCGCCGGATTTCACATTCAACTGGCCTATACAAGAGGCTAATGGGTAGACTAGGGTTCACCAGCATTGAAAAGTATGGATTCGCAGACTGCTGTGCGGACTCCAAGCCTTGTTTGTAAAATTATCTCCATCATATCCCAGATATGTGCTGGAAGGCACTATACCCAATTCAGGTCATTTCCGTCGTGTGTTCAGCTGGACAGTGTCGTATCCTTTATCCTCCATATATGGGCTGGAAAGATTAAGCTCACTTCAGGTTATCAGATTCAAGAGTCCACCTGGACAATGTCATGTCCCTTACACTTCAGAAATAGTATGGAAAGTTTATCCCCACTTCAGGTTTTCCCAGTCAGGAGTCTATCTGGACAACGTTATGTATTTCATCCACTAAAGATGTGTTGGAAGGCTCTGTGCTTATCCTGCTTATATCAATCGTATGAACAGCTGGAGACTTATATATCAATCTGTAACACCACGCCGGAATATCTCTTACCCAGCTCCTTAGCAGCTGTGACTTAGTGGATTATATTCAGGGTGGAGATGATCCCTTCACGACTTTTTAGCCGTGGAGAGTTATATTATTCGGTTGGATTACCAGCTTGTGTGAAATTCCAATTTCCCCGGATAAGTGGAAATATGTGCCAGCTGTTTCTGGATGATACCAATTTGGATTACAGCCAGACATTTTGGACGAATTTACAAAGGAGAAGGATTTACTAACAGCCACATAAGATAGTTTTAGAGACTAACTGGTTGGACAGATATCTTTATCCATGTCTTTGTATGGATTAGTTTTCATTTGATTTTTTTGACACATGTTGTTTGTTATGAACTTTTTTGGGAATTTTTTTTTTTTTTTGGGGGGGGGGGAGGGGGGGGGGGGGGAGAAAGAGACTTGTTCTGTTGTTCTGACTTATGTGTGTGCATGAATATAATAATGTATTTCATTTTTATGTTACTGTGGTTCAGCGAAAGGAATTTTCCTCGGATTCAATGTTTATCAATACACTGTTTATGGTTGACAAAGCCTTGAAGTTGATTCATTGTGATGTTATGACTAACAGTAGTTGTTCCCATTTGTTATGTATTACAGTTATTATGTATGGCAGTTGATATATGTTATTGTTTATATAAATGTGGGGGGATTTCATGTGAGGCGGGAGCCCTACACATAGACAAAACTTCATTTTAGAGTGAGTAATTTGTCTGTTGTCTGTGGTAAGAATTCCCGGAACCCCTGCCTTCTACAGGAACCAATTCTTCTATATTAGTGTTGAACTAATACTCTTTGCTGCCTTATTAAATGCTTGGGGGTTCTTGGGCCATTATATAGTTTCCCCAAGAAAGCTATTTGGGAGTGAAAACACATTCCATCTGGAATACTCCTAGCAAACTTGACCTTATTCTAATTTATTATCTTAAAACCTCACAATCTAGCACCGCATTCCCGATGGTCTTTGAGGCGCGGAAAGGCACCTTTATTTAATGTATCAAGAATAAAAATTAGCAAAAAGAAGACACGGATTATGTCACAAGGTGCACATGGGGGAACCATTATTCTTTATTGACAACTTCGAACTGGAGATTGTAGACCATTTTACATATTTAGGATCAGAGGTAAATAGTAAATTATCCCTAGATCAGGAAATCAACATCAGGATTTGTAAGGCAGCAACGACAATGACGAGGTTAACAAAAAGATTCTGGGAGAACAGGAAGCATACTGCCAAGACATAAATCCTTGTCTGTCAAGCCTGTGTCGTAAGTACTCTTCTTTATAGCAGTGAAGCTTGGTCATCTTACTCACACCAATAGAAAAGTTTAAACAGTTTTCATGTGAGATGTCTGCGAAGAATACTTGGTATTAAGTGGCAAGACAAAATGAAAAATACTGAAGTATTGGAAAGATCAGGTTGTTGACGGTTTGTTCCATGCTCAGTCTTCGTAGACTTAGATAGATAGGACAAATTAGGAGGATGGATGATGATATAATTCTAAAGAACATCTTTTTTTTTTGCTGAATTACAGATGGGTAAGAGATCTCCGGGTTGGCCTCTACTACAAAACAACGATGTCAGTAAGCGAGACATGATTGATACAGGCATTGCTATTACACCTTGGGAGCAAGTCACCACTGAACGTGTTGCATGGAGGGCAAAGATCAGATATTGAGTAAAGACAAAGAAGAAAATTATTGCAGGTAGGTCCACGCTGAGCGTGGGAGACGTCAGGTGGTGCGTGATGGTGGAAATGACCATGTGTTCACATGCATCCATTGTGGACGAACATGTACAACGCGAATTGGTTTGATCAGTCGCATTCGCTACCGCTATGGGTTGTATAGGGTGTATTTTTAATGACTGTACTGGGGAAGAACAATATGGGTTTGTAGAAGGAAAGGGTACAGTAAATGCTGTGTATATGCTGCGGACAGTTATTGAACGTGCTATAGAAGTAAACAAGGATATACATCTTTGCTTTAATGACTACACAAAGGCTTTTGATAGAGTTAGACATGTCAACATGGTGGATATGCTTGCAGATCTACAAATTGATGGGAAAGACATTAGACTTATAAAAAACAAATATTGGAAACAACAAGCTGCCATAAGGATTGATAATGAAGTGGGACAATATCAACCTATTAAGAGAGGTGTTAGGCAGGGATGTGTAATGTCTCCAGATCTTTTTTCCCTATACAGTGAAAATATTTTCAGAAAGTAGAAAACATAAATGGAATCAGCATTGGAGGACGAAACATCAATAACATTAGATATGCAGATGATACAGTATTGATTGCAGAAAATGCACAGGACCTGCAACATTTAGTAGACGCGGTTGTTGTCCACAGTGAGCAGCTGGGGTTGGAATTAAATTGTAAGAAGACACAGGTTATGGCCGTCACTAGGAAGAACGAAGTACCACAATGTCGTTGACACCTTGCAGTCTTGACAGACCAAAGTATGTGAGTTGGAATGTGGCCAATATTCCATCACAATGTCTGGGCAGAGCTTCAGAGGAACATGTGGCGCCCAAACGACATGACCCCTCTCTCGGCCTAACCTTGTGTTGCCCAGAGGAATGGGTAACCAATACGTCTGGCACAAGGTAGGCTGCAGACGCTGGCGGCTCAGCGTCAATCCTCCGAGACCTCACCACCACGAGCCGGTGGCGAGTTATGGCCAGACCCTGACACCCAAGGGACCCGGCTTAGAGGCGTTCAGCCAAGTCCCGCAGGTGAGGGCCTCGTACGAGCCCGGACCATGAGGGCGCGCACATCTGTCGATCACAAGTGTCCGGACCTGTGTAAAACGTGCACTATTGTCAGACTCTCCACCTGAATTTAGGCGGCCCCCGCGACCAGCGGGAATAGGCCCGCCAGAGCTACCGCAGGAGATATTGCCTGTCTATTTGCAAGCAAATCCCCCATCCTTCCACTGTGCGGATCTCGCGACCGACGAGAATAGGCCCGCCGGAGATTATGCTCGTCTGCTGCGAACAAATCTCTACCGAGAGACTTAATAAGTAAAGAAACGATAAAAGTAGTGGTATTTCAATTGCGCTTGCGCTCCCACCTATGCTACACCCTTCATGTGTCTTCACAAAGTCGGACTAGAGTCAAGCTCAACAGGGTCTTCTTTGCCCGCTGATTCTACCAAGCCCGTTCCCTTGGCTGTGGTTTCGCTAGATAGTAGATAGGGACAGTGGGAATGTAATATACAAGTAAATGGGGATATTCTTCAACAAGTGAATCGGTACAATTATCTCGGAACAGTAATAACATCTGATGGGAGATGCCTTGAAGAGATTAGAACAAGGATCGCCATGGCAAAAGTAGCCTTTAGCAAGATGAAAAACATACTGACCAATAAAAAGATGTCAATTGAAACGAGAAAAAGAGTGTTGAGATGCTACATAGAACCTGTACTTTTATATGGATGTGAAGCTTGGACAATGAGCAGCCAGGCTGAAAAACATCTGATGGCTGTAGAAATGTGGTTTCTGAGGAAAATGCAAAGAATACCATGGACAGCCAGAAAGACCAATGAACAAGTCCTTCAAGAAACAAATGAAGATCGTAAACTGATCAGAGACATTAGACGTAGACAGTCACAATTTTTTGGGCATGTTATGAGAAGAAATGATTTGGAGAACTTGGTGACAACTGGTAAGATCGAGGAGAACAGACCAAGGGGAAGACCTAGAAACAAGTATCTGGATGGCTTGGCCTTGTGGCATGGTCGAGACAGAAACACGGAACTGATCCACGACTCTGTTGATCGAGTGAGATGGCAGAACATGACCGCCCACGCTTACCGGCATGGCACATGATGGATGGATGGATGGAGTCAAAATTTGTTGGACATGTTATGAGAAGAAATGGACTGGAGAACTTAGTGACAACTGGCAAGATCGACGGGAACAGACCAAGAGGAAGACAGAGAGGAAAATATCTGAATGGCTTGGCCACATGGCATGGACGAGACAGGAACACTGAGCTGATCCACGACTCTGGTGATCGAGTGAAATGGCGAGTCATGACCGCCCACGCTTTCCGGCATGGCACATGATTGATTGACAGTGTTTGAAAATATCGCCGGTCCAAGTTTTGTATTCACTCTCTGTTTTTAAAAAACAGGACAGTCATTAACAATACACCATGTAGTTATTATGCCTTTATGAAGCACAATTTAATAAACTATCGTCTGTCAAGACGGCAAAGTGCCAATGCATGCAAAAAGAACGAAATAGCCTAGTTTAAAACAATCCGTCTCGGTGGCGATTCGAACTCATAGCTACCGGCTTGCGACTACACTACTGCGACTACCTCTCCCCCTTCCCCCCCCCCCCCCCCCACCGCAACCCCGCTCTCTGCCGCCGCACACGCATAACAAAGAAGAGGAATTGGAAATCAGACGGCTCACGGTTTTACTGCCACTGAATGTTGCTTTTTCCATTGCATCTCCTGCGCATCAATTCACCAGGATTTATTTTGTTAGGTTATTGCCACGACTTCAACGATTTCCAGGAAACCGAGTTTCCTTAATAACTCGTCAAGTATATAATAATATTTGTCGTTGAAAGCCCGGCAGCGCACACCCGATGAATTAAGCAAATCCTGCTTTAATAAGGAAGTGCGAAAAACCACAACAATTATATGTAATTCAATATGGGTGTTATTTCTGTTTACACCACAGAGACATCAATGCCAAGGGCGCGGGACCTTGTTGTGGGTGTAATGGGAGCTTCCGTGTCATTAGGATCTACGGAAGCAAAGATGGTGAAAGTAAACAGTGGCTTTTACAGCAGTGGTGTTTTTTATAGCCGTGGCTCTGTTGATTACAACCTGTTGGTTCCAACTGTTCATTTAAAATTGATGAGGTGTCCGGTGTCCCGGGTTTAATGTCACACGGGCAATGCTATACACAGAAAGCGTATCGAGGTCATGCGATGATTTTTATTTTCTGCGTATCCATCCTGTTTCAGGATATTGCGGTCAACACCAGCATCTTTCAGCTGTATGTTGATTCCTAGGCTAGACTCGACGATTTATAATTTGATCGTAGTTTGTTTAAATTAGATATATGACCTTTGTCGACGCTATCATTGTGTGTTCATAGTGACGTCTTGGTCGTCGTCGTCATCATTATAATAGTTCATAAATAAACACACATGCATTGGCGCTCGTAGAAGTAGAAGAAGGAAGTAGAAACTAGGGGACGCACTAGACAACATAAACATTGAAAGCTATAGTGACCGACCGGGATGAGACCCTGACACCTCCAAATGACGACAGCTCCGCGCTGTAGGAACAACTGGACTTCGACATATGACCAGCTAGACATCACTACCAGTACTATTATCGAGAGAGAAAGAGGGAGAGAGAGAGAGAGAGAGAGAGAGAGAGAGAGAGAGAGAGAGAGAGAGAGAGAGGGGAAAGCGATTGAGAGAAAGGAGTAAGGGGGAGGGAGAGGGAATGGGGAGAGAGGAGAATGATAGATATTGAGAGAGAGGGGAGAGACAATGAGAGAGAGAGAGAGCAGAGACAGGGGGAAGAGAGAAGGGAAGAGATTGGGGGAGAGAGGAAAGATAGATAGAGAGGGAGAGATAAAGAGGGAGAGACAGAGAGGGAGAGATAGAGAGGGAGAGATAGAGAGGGAAAGATAGAGGAGAGCGATTGAGAGAGAGGGTTGAGAGGACAGAGAGAGGGAATTTGAGAGAGGAGTGATACATATTGGGAGAAAGAGGAGAGAGAATGAGAGAGAGAGAGAGAGAGAGAGAGAGAGAGAGAGAGAGAGAGAGAGAGAGAGTATAACAGTGGTAGGAGGAGGCGATGTAGTTCGGATGAACGACACTAACAGAAGTCACTCCAACTCTATCCGTTGTTTAATTTACAGTTTATTGGAGGTTACATCGTTTCTCGTTTCAAAAATGCTGGAGTACAAACCACATATATTGTTACATTCAGATCATTTTTCATTCCAGATGGTTCCCACAATGACCATGCGACCTTCTTGGGTGTTAGAATGGTCACAACTAACTTTGTTCCCAAGATGCTCGTCATAGGATGACAAACCCTAGCTACCTCTTAGCGATGTGCCCAACCGTGCCCATAATAATCTTCCCATTGCACACCACGTTAAATCCCCCTCTACTAAGATACTCTGTTATAATACCTTATTCACCCAACGAAGACTTTTCCCCGAAAAGTCTTAAACCCAAAACCTTATCTAACATATCTCTCTAACAATCTCTATATTCCAAATATGTACATCATAACCTACACTCTTCCTGACCCTTCTCAACCAGGCATGGAACTAGCTAACCGCTATTTCTTTTGGCCATTATAACAACACCCCACCATATATGTGGACCTTTATAATACTTCTTCTCTTCTACAAGGTCACAAGCAATCCGCTTAAATCTTTCACTGTTATAATAGACATGTATGCCTATCCAAATCATTAGTATAAAAATTCAAGACTATTATGGCCATATATGCGTTATGAAAATGCAACATATCATCCTCTCCCGTAATCAATTAAAAAAACAGGATAGACAGACAGAGAAATGGTGCGCACCAAGAAAAGATAGAAAGAAATAGTAACATTTATCCTCCCTTGTTCACACAAAACTTTATGAAATAAAGTTTTTCAAAAAAAAAAAAAAAAAAAAAAAAAAAACCTTATATAAATCTTATAATCCAACAAAATGATATGTTTCTCTCTACACGTGTTCACAGTAAATTATGTTGTTATCCACAACACCTATTACCACGTGCAAGCCTACATGTATTTAGCAATCTGAAAACTCCATCTGCCCCATATTATGTTATTAAGCAAAGTAAAAACACTATCCAAAACACTTCACCTAATCTCTGACCAGTACTAATTGTGCTGCTATCCACAGCCAGTAAAATATTATCAATGACTTTATGTTTATACCATATCAGTATCCTCCGCAATTATCTCTACTCTTTATTTGTCCACGTATCACGGACCTTCGCAAACTTCCAGTTCATGGCTTTCAATCCATGTTCGCTCCGGGTCGTGCTTCTACCACAGCACCCATAACAAATATTGACAGTTCATATATTATGAACATACTACCACCTTTGCATTCATTGTTCATTTATTATGAACATATATAACTTAAACCTCGAACATTACAAGTTGTGCTGATATCCACAGCCCCATCTATGGCCACCCCCAGGTTAAACCAAGCCCCACATTCTGAACATGGTGCTCAGTCCATGTGTGCTGCTATTATTGCTGACTAACGCAGCCCTCTTAAATACTACTTATAATACTTATAATCATTTATCATGTCTACTTCTCCTAAAACCCTGCAAGCTCATCCACTAGTTGCTTTTGGTTACATTGTCAACCACAGCGACCGATCAACCCCCAATCCACAAAATATCTCTTTATCAAATTCTACACGTATAACCTCATGGCACTGACTCCATGTTTATCCCAGGTTTACTAAACCCACTCCCAACAAGGCAAATACGTCTCTCTTTATGTTCTAAAGTCATTTACTTATTATTATCTGAACGTAATTTCTTTACATAGAGGTACACCCAATCCCAAGGATCTTATTAACATGGTCATTCAATAAGGCCAAGTCTTATTGAACCCGGTTATACTTCTAATTATAGTGTCTACATGTAATACAACGTAACTTAACTTTTTATTGCTTAACCAAACCAACTCTTTACTACTACTCATAGCAAAATAATAACACTTTTCAAACAAGTCATAACAACTCATCAAACTAATATGCTGATATTTAACAAGGCAAAATAAATGAAACTACAAATCATGAGTAATTGAAAACCAAGTGCAATTTAAAACAGAACACTTTCCCCCCTATAATTTTCATACATCATTTATCCCCCGAAATTTTTCAAAATAATATACATAAAAAAATAGCAATCATTTCATAACTAAAAAAAAATTACTTATTAATCAAGCCAACAATTTAGGAAAACATCATTAGTCACTTTTACGGACTAAATAACTCTTTCTAAGTATGAAGCAATGAAATAACCAAAACAAATCAACAAATTCTGTCTCTTTTACTGACAGAGTTTCCCAATATAACGCAGAATAATATATATATATATAGCCCCAACAAAAGTTACTAACCAAAAATGACAACTTTTATTAGACTCTTTGGAAGTTAACAATCACTTCCAACCTAGTATATATAAGCGTAACCCAGCCTATCTGTTTTCTCATTTGTACCTAGTTTTCTCTGGACGTATACTAACCACTATCACAACTTCTACCTCAACGTGAGCATCCCACTCCATCTGGCCACTCCGGACAAGGGACGTTTCAAACTCTAATTCGTCTACTCTTTAATCACCACAACCAACCACAAGATATGCACGCATGACACTCTCTGTCCTATCTAATTCTCTATAGCAAACCACTCCGACATTCAACATTTTGTTTCCTTGGAAATACAATCAACCACACTCAACGCACCATATGCGTACCATCAACTTCTCCTTTTAAGACGCGTATATTATGCTCGCTCAGACAGTGCATCCTCTTGGTGATTCTTACACAATTTCCCTTCACACTGATTCAACTCTGAAGTATATCCTGCCCTGCTATTACTAAGAACCTGACATCGTTCTATCTATGCATTCTGACCGGACGGCGTTTCAAAAAGAGAGAGAAATTAAAAGAATAAAAAGAATTAGAGAAGGTTCATCTAGCGACGAAGATATCCCAGTTTTAGAAAGGTTATTAAGGAATCAAGGCAAACAAATTAGATTAGATATCGAACGAAAAAAATTAGAGGCCAAAACTCGCTTACACTCAGGAAATAAATGACCGTAGACCCCGAGGTAGACCAAGAAGGCGGTGGAGAGATAATACATGTACAGACCTACAAGCACTTGGAATCAACGACTGGCAAGAGAAGGTCCACCAGAGAGACGAATGGAGACGGATTGTATTTGCAGCAAAGAACCTCAATGGCTCAGAACGCTGAAGAAGAAGAAGAAGAAGAAGAAGAAGAAGAAGAAGAAGAAGAAGAAGAAGAAGAAGAAGAAGAAGAAGAAGAAGAAGAAGAAGAAGAAGAAGAAGATATCTAATCTAATTTGTTTGTCTTGATTCCTTAATAACCTTTCTAAAACTGGGATATCTTCGTCGCTAGATGAACCTTCTCTAATTCTTTTTATTCTTTTAATTTCTCTCTCTTTTTGTCTATCTATCCCTCTTTTCACTGCTTGTCTGGTATTCTTATACGAAGCATCTAACTCCTCCATAGACTCAACACTATCAGCTCTGGACCCATCGTACATCTCATTTTCCTCTCTCACAAAAGTTGTTTTCGGTTTCGTCTCCGACTGTTCACAAGTTTCTTCATATAAGGGTGGTGTTGTTGTTTGTTCTGATACAACGATCTTTTCAGTTTCCGGAGGTATAACATATTTAACTCGTCTGACGAGTTGTCCTGAGTAAAGCCCTTTTGAATAATTATTATCGACTTTATTGTCTTCATTATCCCGTCTCAGATGTTCTACGTGTGTACGTGCCAGATGCCCTGTAATTTGGTTCTTGATATAATATGATACTGGGCCTAATTTTTCTAAAATATAGTATCCCCAAACCCAATGACTATCAAATTTGGAATTTATTCTATGTTTTTTTTTATAGTATACTCTATCACCCACTTTGAATTCTTGTAGTTGTGTATTTCGATCTGCGTACTTTTTCTGTCTTTCTCTAGCTTTGATTACATTGCTTCTCAATCTCACATGTGCGTTATGCATTTCTTGTAAAATCATTTCATGAAACTCTTCCCCCATGTATTTTCGTCGTGGTTTAAGCAAATTGTCAATTGACAGTATAAGTTCTCTTCCGTATATCAAATAGAATGGTGAAAAACCAGTACCCTCATTGTGGTGTGTTCGTATCGCTCCCAATGCAGGTCCCAAGTACAGGTCCCAGTCTCTGTCATGTTCTTCTACATTTTTTTGCTAGTATATTGTATAATGTCCGATGTTGTCTCTCATTTTACGCATTTGAAGAAGATCGATAAAAAGAAGTTTTTATGTGGAAAATATTCAAATCTTGTACTAACTTTTCAAACTTCTTGTTCACAAATTCTTTTCCATTATCTGTGAGAACTGTCTGTGGACAACCGAATCGTGGTATATATTCCTGTAGAAAGATGTTAATGATGGAATCGGCACCTTATCCGGAATAGGATACACTTCTGGCCATAAGCTGTAGCAATCCACTATATGTAACAAAAAGACATTTCCCGAAAGCGTTCTAGGATGAGGACCTGAAATATCTAAGCTTATCTTCTGCATGGGAAATTGAGGAATATCAGTCTCCTGTAAAGGATATTTGATTGTTTTCATATTTCTGAATCTTCATTTCTCACAGGCGTCAACGTGCTTATAAATGCTCTTAAATAAATTCGGCCAATAATATTTATTCTTGAGGGCGTTGAATAATTTGTTTCGACCAAGATGACCATTATCATCATGATATACCTTTAAAACTTCAATTTCTAAATGTTTCGGAATGTATTTCCTCAGTTCGCCCTCTTCACCTTTTTCACTCACGTAATACAACTGTCCGTCTTCCTGTAATTCTATAAACTTCTTCTTGAGACTGTTTTCGCCTGTTTCTCTCAACTTCTGCTTTATTTCTCTTACTCTTGGGTCCGCTTCCTGTTCTTCTTTCATATTAAAATGCAATAAACACGGTTCCTCTATTAATTGTTCTGAATCCTGTTCTGTCTGTGAACTTCCAAAAGTTTCTCTATTTAATTTACCAGAATCTAGTACATTGACTTGCCAATTTCGATAGTCTATCTCTGGTTCACCTTCATCTTCAGTCTCAGATACCTCTGGATATGGAATTCTGGATAACAAATCAGCGCAAGTATTTTCCTTACCTGAGATATATTCTACTTTTGCATTATAGCCTTGTAAATTCAGCGCCCACGTTTATATTTTCCTGTTCTGTACTGGGGCTTCTGTGACGAAACGCCATGACAGCACAAGAATTATTCTATCATTCTCTAAGTAAAAGAATAATTGTCCACCAGAAAATAATCTGAGTCTCCAACCAAGGAATAAGGAAAAACTAACAGAGATTGAAAACAAGAGAAAAATACATTTTGACTTCGCACGCCCCATCATTTCTGTAATGCTAGGTCTGAGAAAGCTTTGATGTACAGATCAAACGTAAAACCCAGACACCACGGCACCAGTCGGCGGGCGCTATCAAAGGTTGAAAACTCATTGTTTTCAGTACAAGGGAAGAGAAAGACGGCAAAGTGTGAAATTTGGGCTGGGGACGACGTTGATACATGGCGGTGCTACTCAGGGGAAAACCCGTGTGATCCAAAGACAGCAATATAATGCAGGCCTAACACCTATCTAAAAGTCCAGACTTTGTAGAGCCGGGCCAACGTCTGTAGTTGCCACCACAAAGGAGCAATTAGGACCAGATGCTTAACACCTCACTGAAATACGGGAGGCAAAGTAGGAACACATGGCTGACACATTCCTGACAGCAACCAAAGAAGGCTTGTGTTAACCGCAGATGGGGATGTAGTTATGACGCAACGTCTATTGCATCTCTAGCGAAGCATGTTTCATTGTTTCAGACATGCGGCGGAACATCGGTCAAATTGGATTGACAGATGAAACTACCCTCCACAGGAAAGGAGGAGGGGTGAGAAGAGTTTGGGACTTAATCCATCCCGTCATCGTACATGGAAAAATAGGCGGAGTTAATGAATATGGGACATAGTAATTAGCCTACGTGGAAACTAGCCAGCAACGGAGAGAATAAAACTACAAGCAGTGACAACAATCCTCAGACGCAAACTCACGTATAGCAAAAGGATACCTACTGGAGAAATACTATCATTTCGTTCTGTTTGACTTCTGTACGAAGTTTTATTATGGAATTTCCAAAAGCTATAACCTCAGGTAAAACTTTACATTATTAGTATTACTCTGATCCGTTGTCTACATATCTAGGATCAGTGGTTAATAGCAAATTATCTCTAGATCAGGAAATCAACATCCGGATTGGTAAGGCAGCAACAACAATGAACAGGTTAAGAAAAAGAGTCTGGGAGAACAGGAAGCTTACTGCCAAAACAAAAGTCCTTGTCTATCAAGCCTGTGTCCTTAGTACTCTTCTCTATGGCAGTGAAACCTGGACAACTTACTCACACCAAGAGAACAATTTAAACAGCCTCATATGCGGTGTTTGCGAAGAATTCTTGGTATTAAGTGGCAAGACAAAATCACAAATACTGAAGTATTGGAAAGATCAGGTTGTGTGACAGTTTATTCCATGCTCAGTCTTCGTAGACTTAGATGGATAGGACATCTTAGGAGGATGGATGATGGTAGAATACCAAAGGACATCTTTTTTGGTGAATTACAGATGGGTAAGAGATCTCAGGGTCGGCCTCTACTACGATACAAAGATGTGTGTAAGCGGGACATGATTGATACAGGCATTGATAATGCACATTGGGAGCAAGTCGCCACTGAACGTGTTGCATGGAGGGCAAATATCAGAAATGTAATAAAGTCAAAGGAGAAAATTATTGCAGAAAAGTCACACACCAAGCGTTTGAGACGTAAGATGGTGCATGATGGTGGAAATGACCACGTGTTCAGATGCACCCACTGTGAACGGACATTTACAGCGCAAATTGGCCTTATCAGTCACACTCGCTACCGCCATAGTTAAAAGTTATTATGCCTTTTTAAAGCACAAACTATCGTCTGTCAAGACGGCAAGGTGCCAATGGATGTCTGCTAGTCTGAAGGCTTGTGTAGTTTCCTGTTTCTACATATTCTCCCAAACTTTACACTGGTGGATTTTCTGTGTTACTCAGTGTTCCAGTTTCTAGCTGTAATATTCCACTGAGAAATATCTTCTTTCATTCACTACTTGGTTGTCTGATTTGTTGTATGTGATAATTTGGATAAATCCATTATCCAAGCTACATGAGCGTGTGGCTTATGCATGTACAGGAAATACATTTAGATTCATCCTGTATGATGTTAAACATTGGGGAGACTGACTACTTAGGAGAAATTCCTGAGAGCTACCAGTCTCTTGATAGCGTCCAATTAACATTGATTATTTGGATAAACACTTTGAGTGCCTACCAAGATTGTGGTGAAACCACTTGGTTTGAGGAATGGCACCAGTTCACCTTGTCTGCATGATGTCTGCATGAGGACAGACATGACTTAGGACATTCAATATCCCAGACAGATTCAGGGAAGGCATTTAATGTTCGACAGGGATTGTGCGACCAGTCCTTCCGACAAGACAGTATGAATGAATCAGAAAGGGAGAGAGTAAGTGAGGTGAACTTATATGGGAAACACTCCATTACATAAATGTAAGTGAATATGTATGTTTTGAGCTATAGATGTTCTAAATGGTTTTATGAATATATACATATATATTTATTTGTTTAGAACTGATATATGTTTATGTAACATGCCATCATATATCATCATACCATCATATATTATGACTTGAATGTATGTTTATATGAATGTATAGACATATGTGTTTGAGATGTGTAGACGTAGATACTACCCATCTCCGTTCGTTTAATTCCAGATCTCTTAGGAGCAATGGACAGTCAACTCATATCAGGAAGTGACTGAGCCCAGTGAAGGAACCAATTTGGACTCCTTCAGTCTGACAGTGAATTGCGTCTCACTGGGGGAAGCATGACCTATGTGTTCTCTTAAGTTACGTATACCATATTAAAATCATCATCATCATCATCATCATCATCATCATCATCATCATCATCATCATCATCATATGATCATCAAGACTAGTAATAATAAACACAGTTGTTGTATTTTAAAACTCAATTTGTCCGTATAAATTCTAAATGTTTATAAATGTTTGTGTAGCTTATATAATCTAGTGCACACATTATTATATCATTTAGTGGGGGTTCGAACACATATTGTCCAGAAGTAGGAATTATGTCAGGGAGGTACATTGCCTATGCATCTATTTAATCAGGAGAAGTGAGTCATTGCCCATCTGGGATCTAACCCCAGCCAGTTGGCGACATATTGGTCTGCTCGTCCGCGATAGAAACCGGGAGTACACCCTGGAAAACTTTGGTTCGCTTGCAAGGAACGAACCTATTTCAAATCTGTTAGTCTGGTATTATTCTGGTTTTGCCCACGGATAGAACCTAAGTCATTCTCACTTAAATTCTTAGCAGCATTAGTTAGTTATAATTTATTTCTAATGTAATAGCTTGCTCGATCGTAAGCAAGATTTTGACATATTAGGACTTCTCGTCCATGATAGAATCAGAGAATAAATTCTAGACTATTGATTTTCATAAACCATTCTTTCATTCTTCACCCATAACATTTGCTAAGTATTAACTTAGGAATTTGTTTCTAGGGAAGTTTGTAGAATTTAAATAACTTGTTAAAAAGTTAATAACGGATAATATCATATGAGTTAATATACATCATTCACCACTGTAGAATTAATAATCACATTAATTAGTGATATTAATTAATTTATTGATGATTTTCTTGATGATTTTTGATTACATGTTTTATCATTTGATTTAATCAGGAATGATTTGATAATGCATAATTACTTCAGTGTATGACGGACTCCTTTGCATAAACTTTCTCACTCAAATTCACTACTATCATTTCATAGCAACTATCATTCTCATAGCAGTGTCAGTTCCTCTTGTCACTATCCTGCTCTAGCATAAATCTAACTAGCTCTGTGTAGGGTAATGATATAATTACTTGCCTGAGTTGAAGCTGAGAAGAGATCATGGATGCACGCACAGATTTCTTAGAGTCCGCTAGAGGATGGGGCATAAGGCTCGGCTTAATAGGAGAGAAGCTAGAACTATTTATCAGAGATGAAATGGATTGGTGGGACAAAGAGGATGAACAGATGATGAAAAGACTTGCAGAATTGGAAGCAGATATGCATCACGAAGCTGAAGAAGATGAGATGAAGAAGAAGCAAATTGAAATACTGAACGTGGAGGAATCTACCAGCTCGGCTGAGGAAAAGCTAATCACTCAAGCCGAAACTCTGATAGAACGCAGGGAACCTGACCGTTACAAAGAAAATGCATGCATTCCTTCGCAAATCCCCATGGCTCAGAAAAACAAAAACTTGCGCACAGAAAGGCAGATGCTTCCCTCGCCTATTCCTAAAAATAAACGGAATGGGAATGAATGTACCAAGAGTACAATAAACAGTCACAAACGTGATAAATTTTTACACCGCAATGAAAGCGGATTAGCTGGCTTGGCAACTCAGCAATCTCATGAGATTCCTAAGACTTCCTCAAGGAGAAAAATCCAGGAGGAGGAGGACCTGAGGAAAACTATTAAAGAGATCGAAGGCGAGACCTTACCCGACTCTTTTATTCCCTTCAGTTCAGAGAAACTAGGAGTGGAAATGAATTCAGCTGAGACTGGAATGGATGTAAAACAGGATTCCATTGTTTCTCACGGTGTGGCCACACAAGATGAAATAATTATCAGTTTGAATTACTTATCTCAGGTGGGAGATGGCATTGAAAATGACACCCCACAACATTCACTTCGATTGGATTTGGCACAAGAAAACCAGACCAGGGAGAGAATACTTCAATTGGACTTGGCACAAGAGAGCCCAGCCATGGAGGAAAAACTAGACACGGAGGAGAATTCTTACGATGTCAGTATCTTGGAGTCTTTCGAAAAGGAAATTCAAGATAAATAAAGCATTCATGTAGATTATACTACGGACTCTGATTCAGGGACGATAAACATGTTTGCTACCAACAAAGAAGAAAATATTTATTTTGGTCAAGATGAAGGTAATACCTATCATCAACACAGCTGAAGCTAACAGGGGATCACAGTTGATGGACTCTGCAGCGGAACAAGCCAGGAGCGGCGGGTATACTAAACACTCAGGACCTTGTTTACCTTTCACTTCAACCAATGTTGGATGTGGAGAACAGCTGTTTATGTATACTTCTACAAGGAGTGATACAAATTCACAGTTCTTGGGGAACTACAGGATTTCTCAAAGCTGGACAACTGCTACTAGCCTAATACTTTCAAACACAGATTCAAAATGGAACTCTGTTGAAGAGGAACTTACCTGGATAAAGAATTATCGAGGGAAGAAAACCCTAACATAGGAGGGAGTAAACGGACGCCCTACCAAGAAAGAGGCAAGTACGAGTTGAATGCACATCATAACATTATGATGTTTAGCAAATTTCCTGCCAAAAGGAGGAGATTGAAGGATTTTATTATGATCTTTGGCCAACGGAGGAAAAGAAAATGGAGCAACATTACTGCGACCAATTCTTTTAAGAAAACATTGATGGCACTTCCTCTGCTTATAGGACAAGGGCCAGAAATAGAGTGGATAATAACAGTCTCTCTGCGGCGCAGAAGAATCTTGTTATACATTTTGCAATTTCCTGGCTGGGAAAAAGTAAAACCTCTAGAGGACAGGACATTACCGAGCAATAGCACAGAAATCCAACATAAAACCAGGAGCAAAGATTTGCAAGATTTATCCTGGGAGAATGGACATGGGATGTCTTTTTGGACTCACCGGACAACCCACTGCCACACGGAATATTGGGAACCCAGACTTGGAGGCAGTTCTGGAATGGAGAGCACTTAGATACATTCTTGAATGCTGCCGAGGCTCTGTTATAGACTTCATTGCTGAACCTACTTAAATTGGGGAGCTATGTGACGAATCGCCATGACAGCACAAGAATTATTCTATCATTCTCTAAGTAAAAGAATAATTGTCCACCAGAAAATAATCTGAGTCTCCAACCAAGGAATAAGGAAAAACTTACAGAAATTGAAAACAAGAGAAAAATACATTTTGACCACGCACGCCCCATCATTTCTGTAATGCTAGGTCTGAGAAAGCTTTGATGTACAGATCAAACGTAAAACCCAGACACCACGGCACCAGTCGGCGGGCGCTATCAAAGGTTGATAACTCATTGTTTTCAGTACAAGGGAAGAGAAAGACGGCAAAGTGTGAAATCTGGGCTGGGGACGACGTTGATACATGGCGGTGCTACTCAGGGGAAAACCCGTGTGATCCAAAGACAGCAATATAATGCAGGCCTAACACCTATCTAAAAGTCCAGACTTTGTGGAGGCGGGACAACGTCTGTAGTTGCTACCACAAAGGAGCAATTAGGACCAGATGCTTAACACCTAACTGAAATACGGGCGGCAAAGTAGGAACACATGGCTGACACATTCCTGACAGCAACCAAGGATGGCTTGTGTTAACCGCAGATGGGGATGTGGTTATGACGCAACGTCTATTGCATCGCTAGCGAAGCATGTTTCATTGTTTCAGACATGCGGCGGAACATCGGTCAAATTGGATTGACAGATGAAACTACCCTTCACAGGAAAGGAGGAGGGGTGAGAAGAGTTTGGGACTTAATCCATCCCGTCATCGTACATGGAAAAATAGGCGGAGTTAATGAATATGGGACATAGTAATTAGTGCCACATGGCGTTTAGACAGAATGACGTCATCGGAATGCGTGGTGGAAAATCATATACGGAATTTCACATTCAGACACTAAGGTGGACGTCAACAAAGGAATCCAAGGAGAATGTGGAGAACGTAATTGGACAGCAACAGGAGACGCTGTGATTGTGACTTCGAACAAGGACGTGTTTCAAAGGATCTGTGTGAGGTGACCTCTGGACGCGATGATATGAGCGTGAGACAGCTATGAGTCAGGAGAGGGATCTGTTGATGATGACACAGCAGTGAAGTAACCGGGCGGAAAAACCTAGAGTGGAATTACAGCTTAAATGGAATCAGTGGATCAGGGCTTCAAACAGAGCGCAGTAGACTGGACACTCATCGGTGGATTAGTAAAGTAGGTGCCGACCCTGTCTATAGGGGTCAACCTACAGGTCTGCGTGAGTTTAATGTTCACATGTCTGCTACGGAATAAACTTCTGGAAGCGCTTTGATATCTTGACTTTTGCCGTTGATTGTCATTGTATTCAAGGTAAGGACGCAAGTTTAATTCCTCGTCCTTCGTTGCTGTTTTGCATTATTACGAGTTGATACCTCGACGGTTGCCGGTATAGGCACTTCGAGGCAAATGGGGGTTCGTCCGGGATATTAACCTGAAAAAGGCCAGTATATGTTACTGTTGGTTAATGTGTTATTGTTGATAAATGAGGTGCTTATTATTTAATAATGAGTAAATTAATTCAAAAATGGATAGTGTGGGCGGTTAGAAGGTCATTTTTACATTAAGCAAGGACACTTGAATATTGTGGTGTCAACAGATAATTTTTGTCTTGGGTTAAGTATAGTAGTAATTTCTATAAAAGTGATATTTTATAAAAGAAAATATCTATTTACGTCACTCGTCAGTCGTCTTCTGTCATTGTTGAGTGTCTAGTACTAAATATTCTTTATACTATATATAGATAGCAAGAAGTTACTGAATTTCGTTATTGTTCAATTTTACATTGCTGTTGAGTTGCAATTCACATTTTGTTCAGCAGTTGTTATATCTGAATTGAACATATTTACATTTTTGCATACTCTTCTATCATATTTCAGCTAGATTATTATACAGGTAGGACAAGATGTCTACACTACAATATCTCACGGAGTTGGGTGAGAAGAATGGATTGGCTGGAGCAGAACTTAGAAATTGGGTCATACAGGAATTTAGAGCTCAAACCGCACATGAAAGGGAGGCAAAGCAACTTCAAGCTACGCGTGAACGACAAGAACGACAAAAGAAATTGGCGGTGGAGATGGCTATCAAGCAGAATGAGATAGCAGCTAGAGAAAAAGAATTAACTTTGAGACGCGAAAGGATTGCAGCCGGAAAAGAGAATTTGGCTCTGAAGGAACAGGAGATGGCTCGGCAACGTGAAAAGATAGCTGAAATGAGAAAAGAGTTAACGGCAAGACAGATAACCGCAGAGGCAGAGTTGAAAGAAAAACAGATAACAGCACAGGCAGAGTTAAGGGCAAGACAGATAACCGCTGAGGCAGAGTTGAAAGAAAAACAGATAACAGCACAGGCAGAATTAAGGGCAAGACAATTAGCCGTAGAGGCAGAAATCAATCAAAAACGACTCGCACTTGAAAATGAGAATCTTGCAAAGGAAGCAATGTGGAAGGAGCGTATAAGACAAATGTATGAAATAAAAGAAAGTAATCACACAAGTAAAGTATGTGCTACAGTAGTGAAAGAACCAAACGCCAGAGATTTCGTTCAGAAAGGAACTATAGAACACAAGTCTAACGAAACACTTACAAGTACAAATGCCCAGATTGAAACAACACAAGAAGAAGAAAAAGAAAAGACGCAAATAGAACAGGGTACATCAACGGTAGACATGCATGATACAATGCTACTGAGTGATAGCATAACGGTAATTAATTGCAAATACCAAGATTTGCATAAAGTCAACGAACCCAAACATGAAGAAATAACTGATACTCAAAAACAAAGCAAACGAGATTATTTGTCGGTAAATGACATATTTTTGAAACATTCAAAAAAGAAACCAAAAGTTACACGCATTGGTTGTTACACACAAAAGTTACATGCACAACAAGCGAGGAAACATAGTGTAAGCGGGTTCATACAAACAAAAACGCATATCATAAACATGCACACAGAGGTGAAGAGGCATAGCACAAATATACACACAAAAGGCAAGAGATGGATTACATACATACGCACAGAAGTCAAGAAGTGTGTCACAAACGTACATACAGAAGTCATTAGGTGTATTACACACATACACGCTGAAGTTAAACAGTATGTCACTAACAGATACACACAATCAAAGAAATACGTTACGTGCGGCATTACAATTATCCATTCACAAGTTAAAAGAAGATACACAAAGTTACCATGTACAAATATTGGCATGCGTGTAAAAGAGAGATTCTATAGGTTTGAAACAAAGAAAGAAAGAAAGAAAATAAATGAAAGGAAGAATAAAAGAAAACAATAAAGAAAAATAAAATGGGATGAATGTGAAAGTGTTAGGTTCATATCAACACATAGTACACTACAGACACATTAGGGTCTTATTACTTAGTTATCCCAGATGTCACTATGTAAGGTTATACTTGTCAGAATTATTCTCACTATCTTTCTTCACTTTATTTGCAGCAAAGAACCTCAATGGCTCGGAACGCTGAAGAAGAAGAAGAAGAAATCTGGGATAACTAAGTAATAAGACCCTAATGTGTCTGTAGTGTACTATGTGTTGATATGAACCTAACACTTTCACATTCATCCCATTTTATTTTTCTTTATTGTTTTCTTTTATTCTTCCTTTCATTTATTTTCTTTCTTTCTTTCTTTGTTTCAAACCTATAGAATCTCTCTTTTACACGCATGCCAATATTTGTACATGGTAACTTTGTGTATCTTCTTTTAACTTGTGAATGGATAATTGTAATGCCGCACGTAACGTATTTCTTTGATTGTGTGTATCTGTTAGTGACATACTGTTTAACTTCAGCGTGTATGTGTGTAATACACCTAATGACTTCTGTATGTACGTTTGTGACACACTTCTTGACTTCTGTGCGTATGTATGTAATCCATCTCTTGCCTTTTGTGTGTATATTTGTGCTATGCCTCTTCACCTCTGTGTGCATGTTTATGATATGCGTTTTTGTTTGTATGAACCCGCTTACACTATGTTTCCTCGCTTGTTGTGCATGTAACTTTTGTGTGTAACAACCAATGCGTGTAACTTTTGGTTTCTTTTTTGAATGTTTCAAAAATATGTCATTTACCGACAAATAATCTCGTTTGCTTTGTTTTTGAGTATCAGTTATTTCTTCATGTTTGGGTTCGTTGACTTTATGCAAATCTTGGTATTTGCAATTAATTACCGTTATGCTATCACTCAGTAGCATTGTATCATGCATGTCTACCGTTGATGTACCCTGTTCTATTTGCGTCTTTTCTTTTTCTTCTTCTTGTGTTGTTTCAATCTGGGCATTTGTACTTGTAAGTGTTTCGTTAGACTTGTGTTCTATAGTTCCTTTCTGAACGAAATCTCTGGCGTTTGGTTCTTTCACTACTGTAGCACATACTTTACTTGTGTGATTACTTTCTTTTATTTCATACATTTGTCTTATACGCTCCTTCCACATTGCGAGAGAGAGAGAGAGAGAGAGTGGGTGTCAGAGAGAGGGAGGGAGTGAATCCGTGTGTGCATGCGTGTGTGTGGAGAGAGTGATTGAGCGAGAAATGGTGGGGGAATGTGTCAGTGCATGCATTCGTACGTGTATGTGTGAGAGTGAGTGAGGGAGTGTGTGCGTGCGTGCATGCGTTCATGTGTACGTGTATGTGTGAGAGAGTGTGATTGAGAGAGTGAGTGTGTGTGTGTGTGTGTAGGATTGTGTGTTAGAGAGTGAGACAGTGGGAGAGTTGATGTGTTAGTGTGTGTGTGTGAGCGCGCGCATGCGTGTGAGTGTTTGTATATGAAAGAATACAGAGAGAGAGAGAGAGAGAGAGAGAGAGAGAGAGAGAGAGAGAGCTGAGCAGATGCATGTCATGTAACACGCATGTTATGTAACACGCGAATCCATATGTTTGTGTATTCTCATCTGTCATATTATAAGTTAAATACCATTTGATTTTATCATGTATAATCTAAACTTATGTTCATTACTGTAGTTTGAGTGAGAGAGTGAGTGAGTGTGAATGAGAGACAGAATGAGTGAGCGTGAGAGTGAATGAGTGAGCGTGAAAGTGAATGAGTGAGAGTGAATGAGTGAGCGTGAGAGTAAATGAGTGAGAGTGAATGAGTGAGCGGGAGAGTGAATGATTGAGCGTGAGAGTGAATGAGTGAGCGGGAGAGTGAATGAGTGAGAGTGAATGAGTGAGCGGGAGAGTGAATGAGTGCGAGTGAATGAGTGAGCGTGAGGGTGAATGAGTGAGCGGGAGAGTGAATGAGTGTGCGTGAGAGCGAATGAGTGAGCGGGAGAGTGAATGAGTGAGAGTGTCTGTGTGTGTGAGTGAATGAGTGAGAGTGAATGAGTGAGCGTGAGAGTGAATGAGTGAGCGTGAGAGTGAATGAGTGAGCGGGAGAGTGAATGAGTGAGCGGGAGAGTGAATGAGTGAGCGGGAGAGTGAATGAGTGAGCGGGAGAGTGAATGAGTGAGCGGGAGAGTGAATGAGTGAGCGGGAGAGTGAATGACTGAGCATGAGAGTGAGCGGGAGAGTAAATGATTGAGCGGGAGAGTGAATGAGTGAGCGTGAGAGTGAATGAGTGAGCGTGAGAGTGAATGAGTGAGCGTGAGAGTGAATGAGTGAACGTGAGAGTGAATGAGTGAGAGTGAATGAGTGAGCGTGAGAAGGAATGAGTGAGCGTGAGAGTGAATCAGTGAGCGTGAGAGTGAATCAGTGAGCGGGAGAGTGAATGATTGAGCGTGAGAGTGAATGAGTGAGCGTGAGAGTAAATGAGTGAGTGTGAGAGTGAATGAATGAGCGGCAGGGTGAATGATTGAGCGGGACAGTGAATGAGTGAGAGTGAATGAGTGAGCGTGAGAGTGAATGAGTGAGAGTGAATGATTGAACGGGAGAGTGAATGAGTGAGCGGGAGAGTGAATGAGTGAGCTGGAGAGTGAATGAGTGAGCGGGAGAGTGAATGAGTGAGCGGGAGAGTGAATGAGTGAGCGGGAGAGACAGAATGAGTGTGCGTGAGAGTGAATGAATGAGCGGGAGAGTAAATGAGTGAGCGGGAGAATGAATGAGTGAGCGGGAGAGTGAATGAGTGAGAGTGAATGATTGAGCGTGAGAGTGAATGAGTGAGCGGGAGAGTGAATGAGTGAGCGGGAGAGTGAATGAGTGAGCGTGAGAGCGAATGAGTGAGCGTGAGAGTGAATGAGTGAGCGTTAGAGTGAATGAGTGAGCGGGAGAGTGAATTAGTGAGAGTGAGAATGAATGAGAGAGAAAGAGAGAGAGTGTGTGTGTGTGTGTGAGCGTACGCATGCGTGTGAATGTGTGTATATGAAAGAATACAGAGAGAGAGAGAGAGTGAGAGAGAGAGCTGAGCAGATGCATGTCATGTAACACGCATGTTATGTAACACGCGAATCCATATGTTTGTGTATTCTCATCTGTCATATTATAAGTTAAATACCATTTGATTTTATCATGTATAATCTAAACTTATGTTCATTACTGTAGTTTGAGTGAGAGAGTGAGTGAGTGTAAATGAGAGACAGAATGAGTGAGCGTGAGAGTGAATGAGTGAGCGTGAGAGTGAATGAGTGAGCGTGAGAGTGAATGAGTGAGCGTGAGAGTGAATGAGTGAGCGTGAGAGTGAATGAGTGAGCGTGAGAGTGAATGAGTGAGCGGGAGAGTGAATGAGTGAGCGGGAGAGTGAATGAGTGAGAGTGAATGAGTGAGCGGGAGAGTGAATGAGTGAGCGTGAGAGTGAATGAGTGAGCGTGAGGGTGAATGAGTGAGCGGGAGAGTGAATGAGTGAGCGTGAGAGCGAATGAGTGAGCTTGAGAGTGAATGAGTGAGAGTGTCTGTGTGTGGGAGTGAATGAGTGTGAGTGAATGAGTGAGAGTGAATGAGTGAGCGTGAGAGTGAATGAGTGAGCGGGAGAGTGAATGAGTGAGCGGGAGAGTGAATGAGTGAGCGGGAGAGTGAATGAGTGAGCGGGAGAGTGATTGAGTGAGCGTGAGAGTGAATGAGTGAGTGTGAGAAGGAATGAGTGAGCGTGAGAGTGAATGAGTGAGCGTGAGAGTGAATCAGTGAGCGGGAGAGTGAATGATTGAGCGTGAGAGTGAATGAGTGGGCGTTTGAGTAAATGAGTGAGAGTGAATGAGTGAGCGGCAGAGTGAATTAGTGAGCGGGACAGGAATGAGTGAGCGTGAGAGTGAATGAGTGAGAGTGAATGAGTGAGCGGGAGAGTGAATGATTGTGCGGGAGAGTGAATGAGTGAGCGGGAGAGTGAATGAGTGAGCGGGAGAGTGAATGAGTGAGCGGGAGAGACAAAATGAGTGAGCGTGAGAGTGAATGAGTGAGCGGGAGAGTGAATGAGTGAGCGGGAGAGTGAATGAGTGAGCGGGAGAGTGAATGAGTGAGCGGGAGAGTGAATGAGTGAGCGGGAGAGTGAATGAGTGAGAGTGTGTGTGTGTGAGTGAATGAGTGAGAGTGAGAGTGAATGAGAGAGAGAGAGAGAGTGTGTGTGTGGTGTGTGTGTGTGTGTGTGTGTGTGTGTGTGTGGGACGCGCTGGCATCACTACTTTTACGTCACATACTTTTATGTACACATTTTTCTCCATGTTTAGCCTTGTTTATGTTTACAACATTCATTTCACAATGTTTATTTTTCTTCCTATGTAAATGTATAATGCTCTTGATGAACGAAAGACGAGTGATTGGAAGGGCCGAATGTAAGACGGGCCTGCGCGCCCAATTTGTGACCCTAATAAAGTTGATTTGATTTGATTTGATTTGATTTGCTTCCTTTGCAAGATTCTCATTTTCAAGTGCGAGTCGTTTTTGATTGATTTCTGCCTCTACGGCTAATTGTCTTGCCCTTAACTCTGCCTGTGCTGTTATCTGTTTTTCTTTCAACTCTGCCTCTGCGGTTATCTGTCTTGCCGTTAACTCTTTTCTCATTTCAGCTATCTTTTCACGTTGCCGAGCCATCTCCTGTTCCTTCAGAGCCAAATTCTCTTTTCCGGCTGCAATCCTTTCGCGTCTCAAAGTTAATTCTTTTTCTCTAGCTGCTATCTCATTCTGCTTGATAGCCATCTCCACCGCCAATTTCTTTTGTCGTTCTTGTCGTTCACGCGTAGCTTGAAGTTGCTTTGCCTCCCTTTCATGTGCGGTTTGAGCTCTAAATTCCTGTATGACCCAATTTCTAAGTTCTGCTCCAGCCAATCCATTCTTCTCACCCAACTCCGTGAGATATTGTAGTGTAGACATCTTGTCCTACCTGTATAATAATCTAGCTGAAATATGATAGAAGAGTATGCAAAAATGTAAATATGTTCAATTCAGATATAACAACTGCTGAACAAAATGTGAATTGCAACTCAACAGCAATGTAAAATTGAACAATAACGAAATTCAGTAACTTCTTGCTATCTATATATAGTATAAAGAATATTTAGTACTAGACACTCAACTAAAATTTAAGTTGATGAGAGAAAATCCAGCAAGAATGTCACAAGCAGTCGATATAACCATACAAGGGGAAAGTTTAAGGAGAAGATTTACGAGTAGGGAGAGAAATAGGAAGTAATATTGAACAGAGAATAGAAGAACCTATGGAAGTAGGGCAGGCAAGGTATGGATGGAGAAGACGTGGAGTTAATCAGACCAGGGCTGAAATACAGACACTGGTAGGAAACAATGAGGGTACTCAAGATAGAGGAAGACATATGAGAAATTCTAACAAGAGAGACAGTAAGTAGTACACGTATGGTATGTTGAAATTGTGGACAGAATGGACACAGTTATAGGTGTTGCGGCAACAGACGCGCTCAAGTAAACACACAGAATCCTGTTAATGGGAGGCAAAACAGCAATTTTGGAGAAATGCAAAGAAATTTTGGACGGCCAGGAAACCAGGGAAACTGGTGTCCCACTTACTGAATAGGGCCCGCGGTAGGGGGGGGGGAAATAAAAAGGTCCCAAGATTTAATAGAAATGTCAATTACCCAGCTGTAAAGACCACGAGTAGCGGAAAACATAGAGAATGGCCCCAAGTTGGAGAGATAAAACAAACTTCCGTGAATATGGTTGATCCGAGTTCATGTATAATAGAGGTAGGAAAATATAGAATTAGAACACTGATTGATTCGGGAGCCCAAGTCAGCGTAATCAAAGAAAAATTTTTGTATCGCATTATGAAGAACGTCAGGATATTCAAGAATCAGGACACCCTTCACTCTGTTACCGGAGAAACTTTAGGGGTAGTCGGTCAAACAATAATAAACTTCAAGTTGGGAGGAATAAATGTAAGGGATCTTTTTCATGTGGTCAGAGACTTAAACAGGGACATGATTTTAGGTAGAGATTTTTTAGTGAAGAATGGTATAAGAGTTTATTTCGATTTGCGTAAGCTGAGGTTTCAAAATGTTTATGTTGATTTGGAAGAAGATATGCACGTATCGGCCCTAGTCAGAGTAAAAACGTCCATGACGTTAAAACCACAAACTGTCAATCTGATACAGGCAAAAAAGAAAAATAATCCTTATTTTTCGATGGGACAAACAGTTAGAATAACAGAATTGGAAAGAGAGGTAATAGACGAACCTGGTCTGGAGGTTCCGGAAGGAATAATGACATTGGACAAACACTTTAGCTTTCCAGTGATGGTTATTAACAATACAGGGAAGGAGATTAAATTGTATAGATGATGTGTAATTGCCAGAATAGCAAATGATCCTAATATCATATTACCAACAGGAAGAGAAGAAACGTCAAGAAGTAAGTATGTAGAAGCTTCCAGTAAAGGAAACAATACCAGAAACAGACGTAGAGAAAACTTGAAAATACAGAATGATGAATTAACCCATGCAGGGAGAAAAAACACAACTCAAATATATTCAGTAAATAAAATAACGACGTTTTTGAAGAGAGAACAAGAATTATTATCGCAGTTGAAAGCTCCACAAGAATATACAAATATATTGGACGAATTAGTGAAAGAAAACAAAGATGTTTTTGCTATTAATGATTAAGAACTGGGTAAGACCAATACAGCCACTATGGAAATAGACACTGGAAATCACCCGCCAATCAGTTTGAAACCTTATAGAACTCCCTTGCGGAATAGAGAAATAGTGGAGAAAGCAATAGAAGATATGCTGAAAGCAGGAATTATAGTAAGATCAAAGTCAGAATAGTCATCGCCAATAGTGATAGTGACCAAAAAGGACGGTTCACATCGCTTTTGTTGCGACTACAGGGCCCTAAACAAAATCACAAAAAATGTAGCTTACCCATTGCCAGTGATTGATGACATTTTGGGATTACTTAACGGTTCTACCTTCTTCACTGCGTTAGACGCAAGGTCAGAATTTTGGTGTATTCCCATGTCGCCTGATGCTCAAAAGAAAAGCGCTTTCTGCACTCACGTAGGTTCTTACGAATTCTTACGAATTCCACTTGGAGTACGGACAGCCCCATCCTATTATATGTTGCTAATGAATCAAGTGTTAGAAGGGATGCAGAAATTCGCATTGGCATAAAATAATAAAACTTCGTACAGAAGTCAAACAGAACGTAATGATAGTATTTCTCCAGTAGGTATCCTTTTGCTATACGTGAGTTTGCGTCTGAGGATTGTTGTCACTGCTCGTAGTTTTATTCTCTCCGTTGCTGGCTAGTTTCCACGTGGGCTAATTGCCTCGAAGTGCCTACACCGGCAACCGTCGAGGTATCAACTCGTAATAATGCAAAACAGCAACGAAGGACGAGGAATTAAACTTGCGTCCTTACCTTGAATACAATGACAATCAACGGCAAAAGTCAAGATATCAAAGCGCTACCAGAAGTTTATTCCGTAGCAGACATGTGAACATTAAACTCACGCAGACCTGTAGGTTGACCCCTATAGACAGGGTCGGCACCTACTTTACTAATCCACCGATGAGTGTCCAGTCTACTGCGCTCTGCTTGAAGCCCTGATCCACTGATTCCATTTAAGCTGTAATTCCACTCTAGGTTTTTCCGCCCGGTTACTTCACTGCGGTGTCATCATCAACAGATCCCTCCCCTGACTCATAGCTGTCTCACGCTCATATCATCGCGTCCAGAGGTCACCTCACACAGATCCTTTGAAACACGTCCTTGTTCGAAGTCACAATCACAGCGTCTCCTGTTGCTGTCCAATTACGTTCTCTACATTCTCCTTGGATTCCTTTGTTGACGTCCACCTTAGTGTCTGAATGGGAAATTCCGTATATGATTTTCCAACACGCATTCCGATGACGTCATTCTGTCTAAACGCCATGTGGCAGTATGCCCCCCTCCATTTTAAAATGATGTAATCATTTTTTTTTTCATCAAGAGAATTAATCTGACACATAGCAGTGTAGACACAATGACTTTTATCCCGACCGCTATGTCATATATCTTAATCTCATCAAACGGGTAGGTAGGGGACCAGTATTATGACGTCATAATTTTTAGGTGTAGTCGAGGTAAATGCTCCTTAAAGAAGTCATCATAAATTCTCTGTGAAGGTGTGGCAATAATTACCGAGTGACAATATCCTTCAACGGCGTATTTCATTATGCTATATGTAGTGGTGTCTATACTTGGAAATGGCGATCGCAATAAAATTGACAACCCATAATTAAGTAATAATAACTAACCATCAATGATCAAAATATAACTATACTAACATAGTATTTAATCTAACTACGTTAACTAATCAACTATTATCACAATTCATTACATTAACTCTATATACACATACTAATATTATACAATGTTCAAGTCATATCACAATACGTGTTCACCGGTTTTCCTTTAAAGTAGTTACCCCCAGTCACAAAACATCCAAGTGGAAACTCGACACAGGAGAAAAACCACACAAGTCAAAGTTCTCAAAGTTCTCCATGCCTCATCGGTTCCTCCCCACGTAAATTTTCTTATCATCCTGTCAAAATCACATATTGACAGAAGTATCCAACTACTTAAACTAGCTATTTGCATTAACAATATGTAATTGTTGATCTGTGTGTGTATTGCCAGTAAATTCGGTGCTATCTAACACATATTTCCAAACACTCTATGAACAAACAAATATAATAAACTAGAATTGAATAAATTGAATAAAATATTTATATTTATAGTTGATTTAGAGTATCGGCAAGATTATAATTGATTTGTAGATCCTACAGTTTTGTGAAGAATCATATCTCCCAGATTCAAGATTTGTAAGATAATAAATCAGAAATATAATAAATATTTAAATCAAATACTCTTCATAAAATTATTAAGTTCTCTAATAACGATATATTTACGAACAATTATCTGTAGAATAGAGAACCAACATATTTTCACACACTTAAGTGAAGAAAGATCTTCTTCTTCTTCTTCTTCTTCAGCATAATCTTCAATTAATCCCGTAATTGGACAGCAACAGGAGACGCTGTGATTGTGACTTCGAACAAGGACGTGTTTCAAAGGATCTGTGTGAGGTGACCTCTGGACGCGATGATATGAGCGTGAGACAGCTATGAGTCAGGGGAGGGATCTGTTGATGATGACACCGCAGTGAAGTAACCGGGCGGAAAAACCTAGAGTGGAATTACAGCTTAAATGGAATCAGTGGATCAGGGCTTCAAGCAGAGCGCAGTAGACTGGACACTCATCGGTGGATTAGTAAAGTAGGTGCCGACCCTGTCTATAGGGGTCAACCTACAGGTCTGCGTGAGTTTAATGTTCACATGTCTGCTACGGAATAAACTTCTGGTAGCGCTTTGATATCTTGACTTTTGCCGTTGATTGTCATTGTATTCAAGGTAAGGACGCAAGTTTAATTCCTCGTCCTTCGTTGCTGTTTTGCATTATTACGAGTTGATACCTCGACGGTTGCCGGTGTAGGCACTTCGAGGCAATTAGCCCACGTGGAAACTAGCCAGCAACGGAGAGAATAAAACTACGAGCAGTGACAACAATCCTCAGACGCAAACTCACGTATAGCAAAAGGATACCTACTGGAGAAATACTATCATTACGTTCTGTTTGACTTCTGTACGAAGTTTTATTATTTTATGCCAATGCGAATTTCTGCATCCCTTCTAACACTTGATTCATTAGCAACATATAATAGGATGGGGCCGTCCGTACTCCAAGTGGAATTCGTAAGAATTCGTAAGAACCTACGTGAGTGCAGAAAGCGCTTTTCTTTTGAGCATCAGGCGACATGGGAATACACCAAAATTCTGACCTTGCGTCTAACGCAGTGAAGAAGGTAGAACCGTTAAGTAATCCCAAAATGTCATCAATCACTGGCAATGGGTAAGCTACATTTTTTGTGATTTTGTTTAGGGCCCTGTAGTCGCAACAAAAGCGATGTGAACCGTCCTTTTTGGTCACTATCACTATTGGCGATGACTATTCTGACTTTGATCTTACTATAATTCCTGCTTTCAGCATATCTTCTATTGCTTTCTCCACTATTTCTCTATTCCGCAAGGGAGTTCTATAAGGTTTCAAACTGATTGGCGGGTGATTTCCAGTGTCTATTTCCATAGTGGCTGTATTGGTCTTACCCAGTTCTTAGTCATTAATAGCAAAAACATCTTTGTTTTCTTTCACTAATTCGTCCAATATATTTGTATATTCTTGTGGAGCTTTCAACTGCGATAATAATTCTTGTTCTCTCTTCAAAAACGTCGTTATTTTATTTACTGAATATATTTGAGTTGTGTTTTTTCTCCCTGCATGGGTTAATTCATCATTCTGTATTTTCAAGTTTTCTCTACGTCTGTTTCTGGTATTGTTTCCTTTACTGGAAGCTTCTACATACTTACTTCTTGACGTTTCTTCTCTTCCTGTTGGTAATATGATATTAGGATCATTTGCTATTCTGGCAATTACACATCATCTATACAATTTAATCTCCTTCCCTGTATTGTTAATAACCATCACTGGAAAGCTAAAGTGTTTGTCCAATGTCATTATTCCTTCCGGAACCTCCAGACCAGGTTCGTCTATTACCTCTCTTTCCAATTCTGTTATTCTAACTGTTTGTCCCATCGAAAAATAAGGATTATTTTTCTTTTTTGCCTGTATCAGATTGACAGTTTGTGGTTTTAACGTCATGGACGTTTTTACTCTGACTAGGGCCGATACGTGCATATCTTCTTCCAAATCAACATAAACATTTTGAAACCTCAGCTTACGCAAATCGAAATAAACTCTTATACCATTCTTCACTAAAAAATCTCTACCTAAAATCATGTCCCTGTTTAAGTCTCTGACCACATGAAAAAGATCCCTTACATTTATTCCTCCCAACTTGAAGTTTATTATTGTTTGACCGACTACCCCTAAAGTTTCTCCGGTAACAGAGTGAAGGGTGTCCTGATTCTTGAATATCCTGACGTTCTTCATAATGCGATACAAAAATTTTTCTTTGATTACGCTGACTTGGGCTCCCGAATCAATCAGTGTTCTAATTCTATATTTTCCTACCTCTATTATACATGAACTCGGATCAACCATATTCACGGAAGTTTGTTTTATCTCTCCAACTTGGGGCCATTCTCTATGTTTTCCGCTACTCGTGGTCTTTACAGCTGGGTAATTGACATTTCTATTAAATCTTGGGACCTTTTTATTTCCCCCCCCCCTACCGCGGGCCCTATTCAGTAAGTGGGACACCAGTTTCCCTGGTTTCCTGGCCGTCCAAAATTTCTTTGCATTTCTCCAAAATTGCTGTTTTGCCTCCCATTAACAGGATTCTGTGTGTTTACTTGAGCGCGTCTGTTGCCGCAACACCTATAACTGTGTCCATTCTGTCCACAATTTCAACATACCATACGTGTACTACTTACTGTCTCTCTTGTTAGAATTTCTCATATGTCTTCCTCTATCTTGAGTACCCTCATTGTTTCCTACCAGTGTCTGTATTTCAGCCCTGGTCTGATTAACTCCACGTCTTCTCCATCCATACCTTGCCTGCCCTACTTCCATAGGTTCTTCTATTCTCTGTTCAATATTACTTCCTATTTCTCTCCCTACTCGTAAATCTTCTCCTTAAACTTTCCCCTTGTATGGTTATATCGACTGCTTGTGACATTCTTGCTGGATTTTCTCTCATCAACTTAAATTTTAGTCCATCTGAGCGTAATCCATCCACAAATATTCCCACTAACATTCTTTCAACTTCTTCACCTTGCACATTTTGTCCTAAAAATGCCTCTTCTGCCAGGTTTATCAATCTATCACTATACAATTGTACGCTCTCTCCATTGTCTTGTATAGACTGTCTCAACACAGAGAATGCGTGTTGGGGATCTGTGATCTCTGCATATTTATGGGCCAGATCGTCTTTAAACTGTTCCCAAGTTTCATCCACTCCTGCTTCTAACTTATGTCTGATATGATCAGATACCGGTGTCAAACTAGCTTGATATGCTATCTTCTTCTTCTCTTCATCTGTAGCTCCCATTAAAAAAACATGTTTTTCAATTGCCACCATCCACTTCTTGAAATGTTTTGCCTGCCCATTGAACCTCTCTATGTCAGTGCCTACACCTTGTTGCTGTATCTAACCTGTATATGGCTCTCCCTACTCCACCCAGGACTTGCGTCAACGAAGCCTCATCTTGTGCCATGCTACAATATTTATAAATTATAACAATTCAATTTCTAATTAATAATAGTGATTACAATACCGCGTGGGGAAAGCTAGTAAAGTCCATTAAATGCGACAGATCAGTCCATTCAAGCGCACATTTCAACAAAGACATCAGCCAACAGTAGGAATTTCTGTCGCTTGAAAGTTAGTGTTCTCAGTTACCCCTGGTCGGGTTTTCCAATGGGTTGAATAATGATCTCAGCCACCCCTGGGCGGGCAATCGAGAAAATGTATAACGTCTGTACAGTGGCTTCACCCCTGGGCTGGCAATCGAGAAAACGTATAACGTCTGTACAGTGATTTCACCCCTGGGCGGGCAATTGAGAAAACGTATAACGTCTGTACAGTGGCTTCACCCCTGGCTGGGCAATTGAGAAAACGTATAACGTCTGTACAGTGGTTTCACCCCTGGCTGGGCAATTGAGAAAACGTATGATCGTATACAATGTCTTTTCGACAACCGATTATGTCGCAGCTCTTACGAGCGCTGTAGACTCCATATTTTTGGCCGTCTGTTCATCATAAGTTCGCAACCGTGCGTCAGTGGATGCTGCTCCAGGTATTCAATACGAGCAGAACAGAGATCTTCATCAATATGGAGCTACTCCGATGTGTAACATAGTAGACAGCGTTTTGAGATTCCGCGAAAATCCAGCTAGGAATCCTGAGTCGTGGGCACCAATTCGCCTCTATAACAGTGGTAGGAGGAGGCGATGTAGTTCGAATGAACGACACTAACAGAAGTCACTCCAACTCTGTCCGTTGTTTAGTTTACAGTTTATTGGAGGTTACATCGTTTCTCGTTTCAAAAATACCACAAACCACATATATTGTTACATTCAGATCATCTTTCATTCCAGATGGTGCCCACAATGATCATCCATTCTTGGATGTTAGAATGGTCACAACTAACTTTGTTCCCAAGATGCTCGTCATAGGATGACAAACCCTAGCTACCTCTTAGCGATGTGCCCAACCGTGCCCATAATAATCTTCCCATTGCACACCACGTTAAATCCCCCTCTGCTAAGATACTCTGTTATAAGAGAGAGAGAGAGAGAGAGAGAGAGAGAGAGAGAGAGAGAGAGAGAGAAGAGAGAGAGAGAGCAGAGACAGGGGAAGAGAGAAGGTAAGAGATTGGGAGAGAGAGTAAAGAGATGGAAGAAGGGAGAGAGAGGGATTGTGAAGAAGACAAGAGAGAGGGAGAGATTGGGAGAGAGATTGTGAAAGAGAGGGAGGAGATTAGAGGAGAGAGATGAGGAGATTGGGAGAGAGAAAAGAGAGAGAGAGAGAGAGAGAGAGAGAGAGAGAGAGAGAGAGAGAGAGAGAGGAGAATGAAAGTAATTATTGGTAATACACAGGTAGCCGCGGTACCGCCCTGGCTGGAGTCTAGTTGGCGCTGGGGTTATATGCTCAAATCCTCATTGAGGTGGGGAGAAAAGAGGAGGGGAAAAGAAAGAAAGAAAGAAAGAAAGAAAGAGTAAGTAAGAGAGAGGTGAATAGAAGGTGAGAGGAAATTAAAGAGAGATCGGGAGAGAGAAGGAGAGTGATTATGAGAGCGATATTGAGAGAGAGAGAGAGAGAGAGAGAAAGAGAGAGAGAGAGAGAGAGAGAGAGAGAGGATAGTTTGGAAGAGAGAGATTGAGAGAGAATGAAAGAATAGAGGTAAGAGAGGGAGAGAGAGAAAGAGATTGGGAGAGAAAGTGAGAAGGAGACAGATAGAGAGAGATTGGGCAAGAGAGGGGAGAGACGGAGATAGGGTGATAGAGAAGAGAGGGGGAGCAAGAAACAGAGAGAGAGAGGGGGAGCAAGGGAGAGAGAGAGAGAGAGAGAGAGATGCAGGGAGAGAGGGAATAAATGAATCACCGAAAAACGATAAGTAGATTGTGAGTTTTACTAGAACACGATTACAAGAAACAAAATGGACCTTGCGGCTAAAGCCTTCGTCAGCACAGGACAGACAGACATAAACCGACACACTACACGAAAAATACTACATGCAAATATTAAAGTTACTTATATGTATCCTTGTACGCTGAAAACGTCTTTGAGCAACTATCAGTGGACGGAATTAACCGGATGTGTGGTGGTTCGGGCGGTCACTGGACTTAAGGTTAATAATGCCAGAACGAAGCTCAGTGAGAGGCTTAGCCTCCCGGTGGTGGTGTAGGGGGGGGGGGGAGGCACCCCATCGCTGGGTAGGGGGGGGGAACGCCCAGATGAGCGAAAGGTAAAAACAGGGATTAGTAGAGCACTATAGCCGACTATGTGGCGAAGGTGTCATGGACGCAGTTCACAAATACGCATCCAGTGCTCGAAACACAGCTGCCTCCCCCGATGTGTCTCCACCTTGCCGTGGTGGGGGATCTTGCGTGTCACATCGACCCCATGTGCTTACCGATGGATGAAAAACTACATATCGGACAGCTTATGGGATAGGGGCCAGACTAAGAGAGACACAACCTGCTGCTCTGCAGGTAGACTGAGGATAGCAGTCAAAAGATTAAATCAGGTACACGAAGGCAGAAGACCTTGGTCCGGACAATACTCTAATGCTCTCTGTCGAGGGCTGTGGCTGAACGCCTCTAAGCCACAAACCCTCGGATCTGAGAGCCGGGCCGATACCCACCAACCGAAAAATAGAGGTGAGATACTGAGCAAGCTACATGCTCAGGTCTGATACATGGCTCTCAGCTGGGGGATATGAGGGATTCCCGGATGAGAGGGCCTGACCGTTTCTCGTTCACTGCTGCACGGAGGTAAGGTGCTGAGCCGGCAGCACATGTAGCCTACCTCGTGAGCGAGAATACAAATGCAGAAAGTGTCCCAGTCGAAGAAAATGGCTGCGAAAACAGTCTGTATCTAACACATAGAGTGTAGACAAAAGTAAAAAAAAACGTCCCAATAACACGAAATGGAACGCACGGCTAGCGAATCCATTGCGTGGTCCGAAGTCAAAAGCAAAAGATTACCGAGTAGATGTCGCTCGCAGCCTGACCGTTCCTGGTGTATTCTTGAGCGACCAGTGGCAAGCGAGATGCCCAACACATGGAAGTGAGGAACTAAAGCAGCCATGAGCAGGACGTGGCAACTCCTCGGGTGAGCCCAGTCTCAGAGCAATATGTGCCGGCTCTGCAATTATGGAAGCCTCCTTGGATAGCCTTGGATAGGCCCATGGTCTGCCCCTGCCTTCCATTGAGGGTTAACCGTGATGTCGATGATCGTTCTATCTTGACCAGCTGAGATGTGGGCGACATCACAACAATAAGTCTAACGTGCCTCGAAACCCGAGGAAGGCTAACCTCATTAAAAAATGGCTGCTGAAGTCGGAAGTGCCGTCCTACGGGTGGCAAACTAAAAATTGGCACAACGCATTTACGTCCGAGTGAAATGTCTCGTCCGAATGTCTCTCGTGCTAGGAACAGCTCTGACTATCTAGTTTCCGAATGCCGCTCTTGTTCGGAACAGCTTTGACTAGGTAGTTTTCCAAATGTCTGTTGTGCCTGGAACAGCTCTGACGGGCGCAACGGCAAGCACATGTCCGAAAACTCGCTGATTGGATACCGTCTGCAGACCTGTCTGGTTTGTGCGGGAACCGCCCGGGGCGAACGAAATGCCCAATATATTGAAGTGAGGAATTAAAGCAGCCATGAGCAGAACGTGACGATTCCCTCGGTGAGCCCAGCACCAGAGCGTTATGTGTCGTCTCTGCAATTATGGAAGCCACCCAGGATGGCGGAAAATGCTATGGAATGTCCCTGCCTTCATTTGAGGGATGACCGTGCAGTCTTCGACTGTTCCAACTTGACCAGCTGGGAGGTGGACAGTACCACAAAAGTGAGAGTCTCCCATGAATGCTAACCTGGTCAAAAATGCACGCTAAAAGTCGGATGTGTTGGCCTAAGGGTTTCGACCCAAGGGTGACTAACCAGACACACCGCAATCACATCTGAAAAAACACTCCGGATGAACGCAAAGAAGAAGAAGAAACGCAGCTGCTAGCGATTTGGATGCAGGGAGAGAGGGAGAAAGACAGGGAGATAGGGGGAAATACAGAGAGTGAGAGAGAGAGAGGAGAGAGAGAGAGAGATAGAGAGAGTTGGGAAGAAAGACAGAGACGCAGTGACATACAAGAGAATGAGAGAGATAGAGAGAGGGGGGAGTGTGGAGGGATTGTGAGAGAGAGTCAAGAAAGAGGGATAATGAAAGTAATTATTGTTTATGCACACGTAGCCGAGGTAGCGCCCTGACTGGAGACCTGTGCACATATGTTCGAATCCACATTGAGGTTGGGGGGGGGGAGAAGGGGAAAAGAAAGATAGATAGTAAGAAAAGAAAGAAAGAATAGAAAGAAAGAAATCTACATAGGTAATGCCCTCTCATATACCTAATGTATGTTAAACCCATTGACTAGGCCATTAGGACATACAACGCGTGTTGTCACGGTGAGTGATTGTTGGTTTATTCTGTAATTATGCAGTAATACTAATAAGACTAGCCTCACACTTCCTGCTTCCGGGTGAACTGTATGTCATTTGATTGCTTGATCCTAAACCCGTCTGATCATCGCTTGTTTCAATATAATGACGTACGCTAAAACAACATACTTAACTACAATGTAGAGATATCTGTTAATTCTGGCTATATTCCCTTGATCGTGGTTGTATGTCCAGCAGCGGCACTACGCCAACCCGGATTACGTGTTTTGCTGTTGTTGTTGTTGTCGTCGTTGTCGTTGTTGTTGTTGTTATTGTTGTTGTTGTTGTTGTTGTTGTTGTTGTTGTTTCAGTTCATCAGAGATAGCCAAGCAATCGTCACATCGTGACGAGGAAGGGGAGGGGGGGTGCAAGGTTGTATGCACAAGGTGGTGGGGGTGGTGGTGTGACTCTTGTGCTCAAGCTTTAAAAAGTAGCGTCTAGTTCACGCCATGTGTCATTAGAAAATGAATGAAGAGGAGAAGTAGAATGGGAGAGAGAGATGGAGACAGAGATTGGGAGAGAGAGAGAGAGAGAGAGAGAGAGAGAGAGAGAGAGAGAGAGAGAGAGTGAGAGAGAGAGAAAGAGAGAGAGGGAGAGGGAGAGAGAAATGGATAGAGAGGAGAGAAACTGAGAGAGATTGGGAAAGAGGAGAGGTGGAGGGAGGGAGAGAGAATGTTTGAGAAAGAGAGAAAAGAAAGAGAAATTGGGAGAGAGATGGAGAGTGATTGAGAAAGAAAGGAAAGAGGGTGAGAGGGAAGGAAAAAGAGGAGATAGAGGGATAGGGAGAAAGATTATAGAGAGATTTAAAAAATAAGAGAGAGAGGGAAGAGAGGCCGAGAGAGAGAGAGAGGGGAGAAAGGGACAGAGAGGAGAGAGATGGAGAGAGGGGAAAGAAGGGAGCGATGAAGAGTGATTGGGAGAGAGAGAGAGAGAGGTGGGATAGAGACAGGACGCATAGACAGACAAGAGAAAGCGAGAGAGGGAGATAGAGAGGTAGAGGGAGTGCGAGAAGTAAACTTATTGTTATTAACACACAGGTAGCCGCTCTACTCCCTGGACCAGCTTGTCCATGCTCATGTGTTCAAATCTTCACTGAGAGAGAAATTGGGAGAATGAGGAGAGAGGAGAGAGAGAGAGAGAGAGAGAGAGAGAGAGAGAGAGAGAGAGAGAGAGAGAGAGAGGCAGACAAAGAATGATCGGGATGGAGAGAGTAAGAGAGGAGGATAATTAAGAGAGAGGGGGGTAAATTGATATGAAATCTGAGAGAGAGAGATGGAGAGGTAGAGAGCGAAGAGAGAGAGAGAGAGAGAGATAGAGAGAAAGAGAGAGAAAGAGAGAGAGTGTGAGAGAGAGAAAGGTAGCGAGATGGAGAATGGCTGTCCCCCTTGTGCTCAAGCTTTAAGAAGTAGGGCATAGTTCACTTCTGCGATCACAGTAATGCTGGGCGCCGTTGTATATATGTCATGAGGGAATCCACAAGAACGAACAGTAGAATGAGTAAGCTTCACTAGAACACAATCTGAAATGACGAAAAGGACGCTACGGCTAAAATCTTCGCCAGTACACACAAACAACAAACATACAGTGATATAATTACATAAAAGATATACAGTAAAATGTATATGAAGGTTACTTATCAGTAGTGTAGAGCTGCTTGGTTATGGACTCGATATGTGTGTAGCACGCTCCTCATGTGTGTTGCACGCGCCTCTTGTGTGTAGCACGCGCCTCTTGTGTGTAGCACGCGCCTCGTGTGCTGATAGAAGAGAACATGTTATGCCGGGAGACCCCGTGGCGATGTGGTTACGCTCCCTGCCTCGCGATGCAAAGGTTGTGGGTTTGATTCCGGCCTACGTCGTTTGGTTCGCGAGTGCAATTTTTTCGGAGACTCCTTGGGGGTCTTCGTTGGAGCTACGGAGTTCGTGCTTTGTGCGACGCTTTCGACAGGCCGCCCATCGGAAAGAGACAGAGCCGTATGGGATAAAACCTGACCTGTTAAAAACCATGTTTTAAATGTTATGTAGGCCATGAAGCTCATTAATATGCTTGCTCCCCCTAACAAAAGAACCTGGCTGCTCCCCTGATCCGATCCAGTCTCAGCGGGGAAGTTTGGTGGTAAGTGATTCTCTATAGTGCATTCACATTTGTTTGCCTTCATATAAAAATCCATATTTCAGTAACCAACTGAGGGAAAATTATGAGATTTAGCATATAATCTTATCATCATGTCCACCCAACAAAATTTTTTTTTTGTTCTGGAGATTTTACAGCAGATTTCAATGTATATTTTTATGCGGTATATAATGTACGGCTCAGAGATTAAGTCCATAATTATAAATGTATTACACCGTCAGCAGGAAAATCAGCGTTCAATGTTGAATATTCTCCGTGGTTCACGGGATTGGCCTTATGCCAAGAACCCCGCGCTGTTTACACTGGGAGTGTTCACAGGTATCGTCAATATGTGAGTTCTTTCATGAAACCTGATTTTACTTAATTAAAAAAAAAATCTTACCACTTATCGCTAACATTGAAATGTGTGAATATTGTTCAGTGGGATTGAATGTGAAATTGCATACACTTCAAAGCAACGCTATGAAGTTGTACACATATTTTTCTCAAGAAGATGATCGCAGGAAACTGTTTTATACTATTAAAAATTCCGAAAAAAGAACAGTGCATGCATTGGGTTTGAGTAAATGGTCATTTCGTCAACGGGTGCAAGAATCTGGAATTAAACCACCACGCAATAACCAAACGGTAGGTAGAAAGGTTATTGTAGACAGCTTTGACAAGGATGTCATAAGGCGAGCTATTATAAAAATACTTTTAAAAAAGGCCCTTAAAAGTCGACAGGGTCGACTTCATTGCACCGGGTTCTATCCCATATGGCCCGGTCTCTTTTCGCAGCACGGAAAGAGTCGCACAAAGCACGAACTCCGCAGCTCTAGCGACGACCCACAGGAGTCTCCGAAAAATTTAACTCGTGAACCGAAGGAAGCGGCCTGGAATCGAACACACAACCTTTGGAGCCCGAGTCAAAAGGCTTGACCACTTCGCCGCGGAGGCTCCTAAAATTATAAAAAATTTGGATTTTATATCCAGGATTATCCAGCATTATAAAAATGCTGGATGCCTTAGAAACAGTGACTGTAAGAAAACTTAGGGTTTGGTTGAGAAAGAACAATAACATAGAGCTATCCAAAACAACTTTGTGGAAAATTATTAGGACATTAGGCTTCACCTTTAGAAAGTACAAGGGAGGTAGAAATATCCTTTGCGAGCAACCGCATTTAGGAGCCATGAGAAGCAGATACCTACGTGAAATAAGGCAAATGCGCAAAGAAAATTATGACATAGTGTATTTTTGGATGAGACGTGGATCAAAAAGGAATGGAAATCAGTGGATGGAAAGATAAAGCGTTATGTGCCCAGTAGTAAAGAACAGCGTTTGGTCATAGCCTATGCTGGTAGTAAACATAATGGCTTACTACAGAATGCTGGACTCGTGTTCGTAGCAAAGCATACAGACAATAGGGATTATCATAATGAGATGAATGATAATGCATTTAGAGATTGGCTCGAGAATACAGTGCTTCCATCCCTTGATAGACCGTCTTGTCTACTCATGGACACTGCATCATATCACAATGTTGTTGCCCAAGAAGACAAAATATCTACAGCATCGAGCACAAAGGGAGCAATAAAGGTATGGCTCCGAAGGGAAAATATACCATTTCCAGAAAAATATTTTAAGCTACAGTTGTTGTCCATGTCATGTGACAATGTTTTTTCCTATGCACTGTTGACGAAAGAAAGATGAGTGATAGGAAGGGCCGAATGTAAGACGGGCCTGCGTGCCCAATTTGTTACCCTTTGAAAATAAAGTCTGTTCGTTCGTTCGTTCGTTCGTTCGTTCGTTCGTCCCTTGTAAAACGCATAAAAAAGCAAGAAATATGAAATCGACAACTTGATAGAAGAGAATGGCCATAGGTGCTTGAGACTTCCGCAGTATCATTCTCATTTAAACCCTATAGAACTTGTCTGGGCTTAAATTAAAGGACAGGTGGCAGCTGCCAATACTACATTCAAGACGTCAAGATACTAACCCGGTCCGCGCTATTAAATATTGATAACAGTTACTGGAAAAAATATGAGGACCATGTGTTGAAAGAGAAATAGGACTACTGGGGAAAGGATGGATTGAATTTTATGCAACCGAGAGCAGTCATCAATCTACTGGAATCGTCCGACACAGATTAAGGTGTGAGCAGATCGCAGACCTTAATCCACGTGCACACCAACTGAGATATTTTGCTACAAATATTCAGAAGAATTGCAAGCCCTAAACATTATAGCATCAGCACAATGTCAATGGCAACAGTTTGTATTCCATAGTGATAAATTTTCAATTCGTCAAGCCTTCAGCGGTGACAAACAACTGGTATTGAAAAAAACAACAACAACAACATACACACACTAAACGCATTGAATACCAAGAGAAGAGTAATATTGCGGTGGAAACTGGCATATTGTGGCAAATCAAGACACGTGAGAGCAAACGCGTTGTCAAATTAGGGGACAACATACGTGCATACGAATCAATTTATAAACTTCAGTGAGAAGATGACCAACATATTGGTCGTTAAGAAGAAAACCCACCACAGAGACACTGACCACTATTTTCATAGTGCAAACAGATAATCACGTTCCGGTTCTGAACGGTAAACAGCAGAGTAGACAATCTTTCACGAAGACATAAAGCGGGTCTGTCACCCATGTGTACGTGTGAACAAACTACACAGACAGCTGAACAGATCCTTAAAAATGGACACATGATGACTAAATTGCGGTATCATTTCTGGTCACTCCATACGCACATTTACGCACAGCTATTTGGAAGCTTTCACGAACTCAATATAAAAAGCTAAATGCATCCTAGTAACATGAATACTTGTGTACACATTATTAACCAGCAGCTGAAGAAACAAGAAGGAAATGAAAAATAAGGTAAGAAATATATTCCTTCTACTTTCCTGTCAATTTACACATTATTTACCCCACGCCGCTGTAAATCCTCTGTCTTTACTAATATTACACATTGCACCCCTCTCGGGAGACTCCGTGCTGAAGTGGTCAAGCCGTCTGACTCGGGCTCCGAAGGTTGTATGTTCGATTCCGGGCCGCGTCCTTCATTTCACGAGTGCATTTTATTGGAGACTTCCGAGGGTCGTAGCTGGAGCTACGGAGTTCGTGATTTGTGCGACGCTTTCCGTGCAAGGTAGTCGACCCTATTGACTTTTAAGCTACTTTTTTTTTATTGCATCCACTCCCATACGAATCTGGCTACGCCTTGTACTTGTGTCGTTACCCGAAATACCGTGCTTTACTGTAAGACTAGTTTGTTAGTGTGAATTCACTAAATTTTCGCCATCAAAATAATTGATCGTGAATGACGGCAATCATTTCTGGACAGACTATAGCAGTTTCTTTCTTAGGACTTCTGCAAGGCCATATCCTAACTACGTCTAGATGTTGTCGGTCCATGTATATCTTTGACTATCCATTTCTATCTTTATCCCTTTCTTGTTCTTTCCCCCTAATTTTCACCCCTAGTATGATTTTGAGTAGATTGTCTTCTTCTTCTTTCGTTCGCCTAAATTATGTTTATAACTGCAATGTTGTCTCTTGTATGAATCTAACAGTCTTTTTTAGTTCATTCAGCGGTCCATAGAGTTTATCTTCCTCTGTTGTCTCTCTAGGCCAGAAGGTTCGCCTGGATATGTTATAGTTTGGGCAATCCTGGAGTATGTGCTCTGCTGTCTGCGACGCCAAACCACATGTGCACATGGCTGAGTCACCAATCTTGAATTTTGTATACATGTGGTTGCGTAATATATTGTGTCCTGTTCTGAGGCGCAGAAGAATGACCTGTTCTGGTCTGTCCATAACGTGGTAGTCAGTCAGGTCTTAGTCAGATATGACTGAGCTACCGTATAACAGTAGACGTACTACCTGGTTTCTGTTAGCGCCGAGCGTTGGGCGGCGCTTACCAAACCCGACACCCCACATTGTGCCAACGGCTTCGGGCGGAAGAGCGCAATTGGGAGGGTACACGCCTTACCCTGGTGCGAGGAAATGCAAGCTAAAGACAAAATTGTCATGGCAGGGCAGACCAGGCCCTAAGCCTTGGTTGGCGACTGGTCTAGGATCGAAGCTCCGACAGGCGGACAGTTAGAGCATTGCTTTGCTGATCCGGCAGCTTCTGCAGCTTGTCTTGTTCCAGATGTAGGGGTGTTACCTTTCCTCTGGAGTGAACTAGGCAGGCCGAGAGAGGGATCATGCTGCATGGGCAACACATGATCTCTATATTTTAGCCCAGGCTTTGTGCTATGGAGAGGCAATAACTCCATCCCTGGTCTTAACTGGTCTCGGAATCAAAGCGAGAGGCAACTGTTACGGGTTATAAGTCCTTGTCAGTTGGCGTAGACATGGGGCGCCACGCGTTGCCTCTGACGGTGGGAGACACCTATAGGTGTCACTGATCAGCTACCGCCCGCCTCAAGCTGGGCAGCCCCCAGCCAATTGGGTGCTGATCCGCCACAGCCTGCCTGCTTCAATGGGTGCATGGGGCTAGGACAAAATCTGAATCGCAGGCTGTAAAACCAATGCACCAGGTACAAACAAAAATATAAATAGAAACCTCAAGCTACGGCTTGCAACCTGGAACGTGAGAACCATGTGTCCAGGATTTTCCACTGACTTGACCAATATTGACGATGTGAGAAAAACGGCTGTGATTGATGCCGAACTCAATCGTCTTAACATTGATATTGCTGGCCTGCAGGAGACTCGCCTCGCTGAGGAAGGGTCACTCAGGGAAAACAACTACACCTTGTTTGGAAGGGTAAAGGGCAGGCATAAAAAGGCAACACGGTGTGGGCTTTGCAGTGAAGAATTCGCTACTGGGAATGATTGAAATTCCAGCAGGAGGAAATGAAAGACTATTATCCCTGCGCTTGGCAACCTCTTGTGGGTTTGCCACCATTATTACTGCATATGCACCGACACTCGATTCCTCTGATGATGTGAAGGATTTGTTCTATGAGGAGTTAGACTCTGTGATTAAGGCAGTTCTAAAATCCGACTACATTTATATGCTCGGTGATTTCAATGCTCGTGTGGGCAAGGACTCGAGTTCATGGCCAGTGTGCCTTGGAAAATACAACATCGGTCGCATGAATGAAAATGGGCAAAGGCTGCTGGAGCATTGCACCAGTAATGACCTATGTATTACAAACTCTTTTTTTAAAACAAAAGAGATGCATAAGGTCACATGGAAACATCCAAGATCCGGCCATTGGCACCAGCTGGACTTCATCATCACACGGAGACAACATCTGAACCATATATCATTGACTCGTAGTTACCACAGTGCTGACTGTGATACGGATCATTCTTTGGTTGTTGCAAGGGTTAGACTGAGACCAAAGAGAATCTACACAGCTAAACACAAATCTAGCCCCAGGATTAATATTATTAACACTCATGATCCTGAAAAGTGCTTTCAGTTTCAACAGCAACTTGAAGACGCTTTCACTGATACACCAGAAAATTGTACAGTAAATGAAAAGTGGGGTCAAATTAAGGAAACTCTTTGTAAAACTGCCGTAAGGGTTTACGGCACTGTGGATCATAAGAGGCAGGACTGGTTTGCGGCCAACAGCGAGACTCTGCAGCCCTTGATTGATAAGAAGAAGAAAGCTCTCTTAAGAAACAAGGAAAGACCAACGCGTAACACTCTGAGTGAGCTAAGGCAAGCTAGGAAGGATGTGCAAAAGGCTGCCAGGCAGTGTGCAAATGATTATTGGATCAAGTTATGTGAGTCCATTCAAATCGCAAGTGATAAGGGAGACATAAGAAGCATGTATGAAGGAATAAAGAAAGCCTGTGGTCCAGTGATCAAAAGAAGTGCACCATTGAAAACCTTGACTGGAGAAGTCATCACTGATAAGAAACAGCAGATGGACAGATGGGTAGAGCACTATTTGGAGCTTTACTCAAGTGAGACCAAACTAGCGGATAATGCCCTCAACGCCATAGAGGCTCTACCAACTCTTGACCACCTGGACACACTTCCCACCATAACAGAAGTTAAGTGTGCTATAAATGAACTTGCATCTGGCAAGGCTCCAGGTAAGGATGGGATTCCAATAGAGGTTATCAGGAGTGGGCAAGACACACTCACTATACAGATCCACCAGCTAATAGAGCTATGCTGGCGTGAAGGACAAGTCCCAAAGGATTTCAAAGATTCAAGCATCATAACACTGTACAAGAACAAGGACGATCGGAGCGACTGCAACAACTATAGGGGTATCTCACTTCTGTGTATTGTTGGAAAAGTATTTGCCAGAATTGTTCTGCGCAGACTTCAAGTCCTAGGAGATCAAGTCTACCCCGAATCACAGTGTGGCTTTCGACAGAACCGGTATACCACTGATATGATATTCTCATTGCGACAAATGCAAGAAAAATGCCGTGAACAGAATCAACCACTGTTTATTGCCTTCATCGACCTCACAAAGGCATTTGATTTGGTCAGTCGTGAGGGTCTGTTCAAGGCACTAAAGAAGATTGGCTGCCCACCAACTCTTCTGTCCATTGTGGAATCGTTCCACACAGGCATGAAGGGTATAATCAAGTTTGATGGTGCAACTTCTGAAGAATTTGAAATCAAGAGTGGAGTTAAGCAAGGTTGTGTACTAGCTTCCACCCTCTTTGGAATATACTTTTCACTTCTACTGAAATATGCATTTCGTGATCAGGATGGTGGTATATACATTCACTCACGCTCAGATGGCGGCCTCTACAATGCTCAGAGATTGAAGGCTAAGACCAAAATTAGGAGGGTACTGATCAGAGAGTTGCTCTTTGCAGATGATGCTGCAGTTACGACCCACTCTGAGGAAGAATTGCAATGTCTACTATCTGCATTCTCCAATGCTTGTTCTGAATTTGGTTTAACAATTAGCAAAAAGAAGACACAGATTATGTCACAAGGTGCACATGGGGTACCATCAATCTTTATTGACGACGCCGAACTAGAGATAGTAGACCATTTTACATATCTAGGATCAGTGGTAAATAGCAAATTATCCCTAGATCAGGAAATCAACATCCGGATTGGTAAGGCAGCAACAACAATGAACAGGTTAAGAAAAAGAGTCTGGGAGAACAGGAAGCTTACTGCCAAAACAAAAGTCCTTGTCTATCAAGCCTGTGTCCTTAGTACTCTTCTCTATGGCAGTGAAACCTGGACAACTTACTCACACCAAGAGAACAATTTAAACAGCTTTCATATGCGGTGTCTGCGAAGAATTTTTGGTATTAAGTGGCAAGACAAAATCACAAATACTGAAGTATCGGAAAGATCAGGTTGTGTGACAGTTTATTCCATGCTCAGTCTTCGTAGACTTAGATGGATAGGACATCTTAGGAGGATGGATGATGGTAGAATACCAAAGGATATCTTTTTTGGTGAATTACAGATGGGTAAGAGATCTCAGGGTCGGCCTCTACTACGATACAAAGATGTGTGTAAGCGGGACATGATTGATACAGGCATTGATAATGCACATTGGGAGCAAGTCGCCGCTGAACGTGTTGCATGGAGGGCAAATATCAGAAATGGAATAAAGTCAAAGGAGAAAATTATTGCAGAAAAGTCACACACCAAGCGTTTGAGACGTAAGATGGTGCATGATGGTGGAAATGACCACGTGTTCACATGCACCCACTGTGAACGGACATTTACAGCGCAAATTGGCCTTATCAGTCACACTCGCTACCGCCATAGTTAAAAGTTATTATGCCTTTTTAAAGCACAAACTATCGTCTGTCAAGACGGCAAGGTGCCAATGATAACGTGGTAGTCGTCTTGAGTAAGGTTTGGTGGCCTTCTGACTGATTTGATCATTCTTTTCTTTTGGTGGTATGTAATAGGCACATCTGGTTGTTCTTCTTGTGCTCCTTCCTTAGCCAATCGATCAGCTCTGTCGTTTCCGGGGATTCCACAGTGGGATGGTATCCACTATATGGTGATCTTACGATGACTGCTAAGTTCAGAAAGTAGTGTCCTCAGAACTGGCAATTTCCCAGACAGGAGCGCCTCTATTACGGATTTTGCATCTGTCAATATCACCACAGATTGTGTACCATGGCTGGTATTTTGTAATTTCTCTGTGGCTATCTTGATTGCCTCAATTTCAGCATCATAATTATGGCAGTACTGTCCTGTTGGAATTCTGGCCGTGTCTCTAGTGTTATTTGGGTATTCTATATACACTCCCGCTCCTCCATTTCGAACAGCATTTTGTGCTGACCCATCTGTGTAGACTCGGATCCAGAGGTCCTGTGGGTATTCGTCATCAAGGAAGCTGAGAGTGGCTGTTCTGCGCTGTACACTGTTCTGTTCTTCCTTGTCAAATATTCCTCTCACTTTTGACTGGATTTGTAATGATATTCTATGTTCATCTTTCCACGGGGTTCGCTCTGGAATAGTTGTCAGGGGTATATCAACTGTGGGAAGATCGATGGTTTCTCTGCAGAGTTGTTTGGCCTGGTGGATGAAACTACTTCTTTTCAACCGCCCCATAGCTAAGTTTTCAAATCTGTTCTTCATAGGGTGGCCTGGCAAGCTGAGAAACTTTTCTGCTTGTATTAGTGTTTTTGTATCTCTGCGTTCTCTTAAAGCTTGTGTCCTCTCCATTTTCTCCATTGCTACTATAGGGGTTGATTTCATCCCTCCTGTGATGACTCTAAGAGCTTGATTTTGCACTTTGTCCAGCTCTTGTAGTGTGGTTTTTGCTGCCGAACACCATGCAGTTGACCCGTATTCCAGGTGTGGTCGTATGCTCTGTTGATAAACTTTGCTAAGTATTTTCCCACTGGCTCCCCATGTGGTTCCAGTTAACTTTCTCAGGATGGCAATTTTCCTTCTGGCCTTTGCTACTGCTTTTTAATGTGTTTTCTCCATGTCGGCCTGTCGTCAAATGTTACACCAAGGTATGTTGGTTCCTTATCTTCTCTTAGGTGTGTTCCATTTATCTGAATGCTCCCTGCCTTTTGTTTCGGAGAAAGAGTAAATAGAGTGGTGCTGCACTTGTCAGTGTTTATGCTGATACACCATCTATCCGCCCATGCAACAAATGTATCTACAGCTCTTTGTAGCAATATGGTGGCCACTGATGCATGTTCATTTGCGCTCCACAAAACCAGGTCATCAGCGTACACTGCCGCTTTAATTCCATTGGGTAGATTAGCAACAAGATCATTGATGAAGATTAGAAAAAGTGTTGGGGACAGGACTCCGCCCTGGGGAACACCGTGACGCAGTAATACTTTCTTGCTCTTGAGACCGTCTATCTGTACTCGGGCTCTTCTGTTGTGCAAGTATGCTTTTACCCATTTGTACATTCTTCCATTGACTTTACAGTTTCTCAGTTTCTTCATCAGACCTTCTTTCCAGACTTTGTCAAAGGCTTTCTTCAGATCTATCCAAGCCGCAAGTACCAGCTTCTTCTCTTGGAATGCATCCTCAACTTCTTGAGAGAGGTAGGTTGTCTGATCTTCCGTAGAGTAGCACTGCCTAAAGGCAGCCTGTTGTGACACAAGGATGTTTTCACTTTCAATGTACCACTGTAGTCTGTGATTGATGACGCGTTCCATTGTTTTGCAGAGACAACTGGTGAGGCTAATGGGTCTGTAGCTGGGGGAAATGGAACTGTCTTTCCCAGATTTTAGGAGGGGTATCATGATTGCTTCTCTCCAGACTTGTGGAACACTGCCTAAGGTCCATGTATTATTAAAGATCTGTAGCAGCTTTGCTTTAGCCTCTGTTCCTAGGTTCCTGATCATTTCATTGGAGATACCATCAGCTCCTGGTGATTTTCTCCTCCTTGTAGTTCCACCTCGAGATGGTGCAGCTTTGCTTTAGCCTCTGTTCCTAGGTTCCTGATCATTTCATTGGAGATACCATCAGCTCCTGGTGATTTTCTCATTTTCAGTTTTGAAATGGCTAGCTCCAGTTCACTGAATGTGATAGGTGTCTCCATAACCTCATGTACAACTTCCTTCTGTCCTGTATTTTGCCATTTCTCTCGAATCTCCTGTTGTTTCTCTGGACTAATTTCAATATTGTTATCTTGTGCGAATGAGTCCGCAAAATGGTCAGCTGCTTGCTTTCCTGTTAAGGTGTTTCCGTCTTTATGTAGCGCAATTTTTGAGTTTCTCCCTGTGCCCTCATCGTTAAGCTGTTTTATTAGCCTCCATAACTTTCTTGTGTCTTTTTCAAAGTTCAGTGACTCTGTTTTCTCCTGCCAGCTTTTCCGTCTAGCCTGCAGTGGGCCCTTTGAAATTTGGCGTTTGCGTGCTGATATTTATTGTTGTGCTCTTGGCTGGGATTAGCCTCTGCTTGTTTTCTACATATATCCACAGCATTATGCAACTGTTCCAGTTCACTATTCCAGTAGGGTTTATAATGTTTACGGGCTCCTCTTGGTATTGTTTCGCGTGCTGCCTGTAGTATGCATTTCCCAAACTCTTCAACTACTTTATTTATGTCCTTCTCAGTGTCCAGGTTTCTAACCAGTATGCTAGTGCGATGCTTGTACATTGCCCAGTCTACTTTCTTGTAGTTCCACCTCGAGATGGTGCTGCTTTCACTTACAAGCTCATTTTCTACAGTTAGAAAGACTGGCCGATGGTCACTGCCACCAAGTTGTTTCTCAACAATTCGTGTAATGTTCCACTCCAGGTCTGGTGAATGAAACGCCAGGTCAGGTGTAGTTGTAGAGTGCCATGATCTCGAGTAGAAGGTATGTGGGTCAGACGGCTTGTTAATCAGGATGAATCTATTCTCATCCTGCCAATCTTCCAATCTCTCTCCTCTCTGGTCCATGTGATCATAGCCCCAGCTCTGCGAATGGCTGTTGAAGTCGCCACACACAATCATACACTTTCTCATAGTTATTGCCGTCAGCGGCGTTTTATAAGTATTGAGTTATTCTCATGAATATCGGAAGTTATGTGAGTTTATTTTTTGCCCTGGTCATGCGAGAGTGCGGGGGAATAAACCTCTTGATGGAGAGGTGGTCGGGCGGCCGTGGGACCAGTTGGAGAAGGCGGGAACAGACTGAGAACCTGTATGTAGAAAGAATGATATTGCGAGGGACCGGAAGGATTCTGGAAGAATCTCAAAACTGAGTGGGAAGACCAGGAGAACTTTCAATCAGATAGCAGTGACAACGATTAGTAGTATGACTCTTCGCTGGCTGTTGAACGAGGGGATGGAGCGAGTATGGGAATGTCTTGAGTACAGTGATGTCGGTTCTTAGCTCATCTCAACTGTGTGAGATTTCGAAGCAGTATTTACTAGGCATCTGTAAGGCAGCTAGTCTACAGCCATTGCTTTCTTCCCTTCTTGGTAGTGACTATACTGGTCGGTGACCGAAACCATTGTCTCTATACGAAAAATGACTGTGTGCCCGCCGCCACGAACTTGTGACCCTTATTGTCTTTGACCAGCTCGCTGTGAACCCAAGCGTAGTTTATACATGTGCTACTACTTCCAGTGCCGGTCTCTCTGGCTGAGGGGTTACAACACTTTCTCCGTAATCCCGTTTGTCACGCAGAGTCTCGTAGCGGGAACGAGCTGGGCGCGGTTCGTCCCCCGCTGGTGACTTGCGGGACACTGAGCCGGCCGCTCAGAAAGCAATGGCAAACTACTGAGCGTAATCTTGCCAAGAAATCAACAGACAGCTGAAAGATGCTGCTGTTGACAGCGATGTCCTGTAAAAGGATATGCGAATTTAAAAAAAAAAACAAAAAACTACTTCCAGCGGACTGGACTGCCTTGTGCGTGTGGATTAGTTTTCCCTTTCCACCATGCTCCCTCGCCATCAATCGAACCCATTCCGACTTCAGAGATAATTGTAATTTACGTCCCCAAGTCAAGGACGAGAAGTCAACACTTTAGCCCAAATGATCGCTATAGGGGTTGAATCCGCTGCCTCGAAATCAGCACACCGGCTATTTAAGAACGAGTGATTTTATCCACTCTGCCATGCTGACCTCTACTTGTGACCTTAACCAACATCTATCTGTTGGCTCATCACCATCATGTACCATGCCGATAAGCGTGGGCGGTCATGTTTCGCCATCTCACTCGATCAACTGAGTCGTGGATCAGCTCCATGTTCTTGTCTCGACTATGCCACGTGGCCAAACCATCCGGGTATTTAGTTCTCTGCCCTCCCCTTGTTCTCTTCCCCTTGATCTTGCCAGTTGTCACCAAGTTCTCCAGTTTCTATTGGCTAGCCGAAAGCCGAGTCCATCAACGGCTTATCGTGAGTCCACACCACCGTGTTATCCCACCTGGTTCTCCAGTTTGTACAAAGTGTGTCCGGTATTCTAGCGGGGGGAAGGAGCTGACTGACTTCTCTGTTGATACAGAGTTGAGATGACTCAAGAACCGACATCACGGCACACGGGATATTCCCATACGTGCTCCGTTCTCATCTGCAACGGCCATCGAAGAGTCCCAATAGTAATGATACCAGTAGCAGTCTGATTACACTAGTCAAAGAATTTTCACAAGTTGTTTCTATCAGAATTTAAATACACCATTTCTGATTGATTTTGACAAGCTGATTTTAAATATCATAATAAAATTCACCAAATGGCTCTGTTTTTATTTTAGTGATGAATGTAAAATACAGTAATAAAAATAATGTATGCTTGTTTAATTATCTGGGGTGAACAGTTAGTCTCTCTACTTTAGCATTATAAAAACTGGGGTTATATACTCAGTAGATATTTTAAACATAAAATAATAGAAAAGATAAAAAAAAAATATTTAAAGTTCACATATAATGTTTTAATAAGGCACATTTGAACCCATTCCGTCATTATTCAGTCGCTGTTCGAGTTCTCTTTGCTTGCTTCTTGTAGTCAATCGATGAGGTGTCTCCTATCACAGTCCAGCAGTAATCAGCAAGCACTGAAGGGCCCCAATTGCCTCGAAGCATTGTCTCCATAGCAGCAATGTCCCGGTGAATTCTTCTAGAAGATTACATTGTTGCTTATAAGATCATTCAGTTTACTTTGGGTTATTAAGTGTGGTTTAGTGGATGTTGTTTGCTCAAAATCTGCGTCGCTTGAAGTTGAGGTTCAGGACCACCAATATGATATATCCACTTCTTTATCAGTGGAAGTAGCTGAAAATTATTCTGGCACTTTGGGAACTAGTAGGTCATCGCAATGTAGTACCTGGCGTATTGCAGAGGGGATGTTTGGATATTCCAGAGTCCATGTTTTCTTCTTTGATATGCCTTTCCAAACTGGAGGGACCATGCAACAGTAACAGTTGTTGAAATGATCAGTGGACTGTCTCCAAATCATTGAAACTGCAAAAGGCATAGTTTGCCTTTTGCCATTCAACCACAGTTTAAGATAGATTGCAGCACATGTATGGCTCCCAGCTCTTATCTTGATCTCCTATTCTGCTGCCAAAAAACAAACTGTACGCCTTTTATATTTCATTTTTGTGTATGATAGACATATCACCTCACCACATATATAACAGACATTATTAGCGCTGTTCACACATGTCCTAGGCATTTATAACTACGATACTTTTGATAAGGACAAATGCACCAACTGATGGCAAAATATTTTATCAGAGATAAGATATTTATACATAAAGGTGGTGTAATCATAGGTAGGATTGCATCATCAACTTCTAGTTATATTTTTATTGGTCATTAGAAAACATTATGCATCCCCCACAACCATAGTCTGGCAAGAATGAGGCAGCGAGGTGTGACGAGGGGATCTGGCCAATGCTCGACGCTCAGAGGAAAGGCGAGAAGGACATATAATCAGATTGCTACTGGAAATATTAGTGTTGGAACTCTTCGCTGGCTGCTGAGGATGGGGACGGAGCGCTTATGGGAATGTCCTGAATGCTGTGGCGTCGGTTCCTAAATCAATCAATCAATCAATTATATATATATATATATATATATATATATATATATATATATATATATATACCGGCTTCGTGGCCGAGGGGTTAGCAGCTTTCTCAGCTAACCCCGAATACTCTCGTCACGTGACGCGACGAGAATTAGCAGTGGTTCGAATCGCAAAAGTGACTTATGAGAGTATGGAGCCGGTCGCTCAGAAAGTCGTGGCGTGCTGATGAGCGTAATCTAGCCTAGGAATCAACATACAGCTGAAAGATGCTGGTGTTGACCGCAATATCCTGAAACAGGATGGAAACGCGGAAAAAAAAAAAAAAAATATATATATATATATATATATATATATATATATATATATATATATATATATATATATATATATATATATATATATATATATGTAAGTCAGGTCTTAGTCAGATATGACTGAGCTACCGTATGACAGAAGACGGTACTACCTGCTTTCTGTCAGCGCCGAATGTTGGGCGGCGCTTACCAAACCCGACACCCCACATTGCGCCAACGGCTTCGGGCGGAAGAGCGCAATTGGGAGGGTACTAGCCTTATCCTGGTGCGAGAAAATGCAACCCAAAGACAAAATAAGTCATGGCAGGGCAGACCAGGCCCTAAGTCTTGGTTGGCAGCTGGTCTAGGATCGAAGCTCCGACAGGCGGACAGTTAGAGCATTGCTTTGCTGATCCGGCAGCTTCTGCAGCTTGTCTTGTTCCAGATGTATAGGTGTTAACTTTCCTCTGGAGTGAACTAGGCAGGCCGAGAGAGGGATTATGCTGCATGGGCAACACATGGTTTCTTTATTTTAGCCCAGGCTTTGTGCTATGGAGAGGCAATAACTCCATCCCTGGTCTTAACCGGTCTCGGAATCAAAGCGAGAGGCAACTGTTACGGGTTATAAGTCCTTGTCAGTTGGCGTAGACATGGGGCGCCACGCGTTGCCTCTGACGGTGGGAGACACCTACAGGTGTCACTGATCAGCTACCGCTCGCCTCAAGCTGGGCAGCCCCCGGCCAATTTGGTGCTGATCCGCCACAGCCTGCCTTTTTCAATGGGTGCTTGGGGCTAGGACAAAATCTGAATCGCGGGCTGTAAAACCAATGCACCAGGTACTAATAAAAAGAATATTAGAAACCTCAAGCTACGGCTTGCAACCTGGAACGTGAGAACCATGTGTCCAGGATTTTCTACTGACTTGACAAATATTGACGGTGTGAGAAAAACGGCTGTGATTGATGCTGAACTCAATCGTCTTAACATTGATATCGCTGGCCTGCAGGAGACTCGCCTCGCTGAGGAAGGGTCACTCAGGGAAAACAATTACACCTTTTTTTGGAAGGGAAGAGGGCAGGCAGAAAAAAGGCAATATGGTGTGGGCTTTGCAGTGAAGAATTCGCTACTGGGAATGATTGATATCCCAGCTGGAGGTAATGAAAGATTATTATCACTGCGCTTGGCAACGTCTTGTGGATTTGCCACCATTCTCACTGCATATGCACCGACACTCGCTTCCGCTGATGATGTGAAGGATAAGTTCTATGAGCAGCTAGACTCTGCGATCAAGGCAGTTTCAAAATCCGACTACATTTATATGATCGGTGATTTCAATGCTCGTGTGGGCAAGGACTCGAGTTCATGGCCAGTGTGCCTTGGAAAATACAACATCGGTCGCATGAATGATAATGGGCAAAGGCTGCTGGAGCATTGCACTAGAAATGACCTATGTATTACAAACTCCTTTTTTAAAACAAAAGAGATGCATAAGGTCACATGGAAACATCCAAGATCCGGCCATTGGCATCAGCTGGACTTCATTATCACACGGAGACAACATCTGAACCATACATCATAAACTCGAAGTTACCACAGTGCTGACTGTGATACAGATCATTCTTTGGTTGTTGCAAGGGTTAGACTGAGACCAAAGAGAATCTACACAGCTAAGCACGCGTCTAGCCCCAGGATTAATATTATTAACACTCACGATCCTGGTAAGTGCTTCGAATTTCAACAGCAACTTGAAAACGCTTTCAATGATACATCAGAAAATTGTATAGTAAATGATAAATGGAGTAAACTTAAGGAAACTATTTATAAAACAGCGGTAGGGGTTTACGGCACTGTGGATCATAAGAGGCAGGACTGGTTTGCGGCAAACATCGAGACTCTGCAGCCCTTGATTGATAAAAAGAAGATAGCTCTCTTAAGAAACAAGGAAAGACCAACGCGTAACACTCTGAGTGAGCTGAAGCAAGCGAGGAAGGGTGTACAAAAGGCTGCCAGGCAGTGTGCGAATGACAATTGGATCAAGTTATGTGAGTCCATTCAAATCGCAAGTGATAAGGGAAACATCAGAAGCATATATGAAGGGATAAAGAAAGCCTGTGGTCCAATGATCAAAAGAAGTGCACCGCTGAAAACCTTGACTGGAGAAATCATCACTGATAAGAAACAGCAGATGGATAGATGGATCGAGCACTATTTAGAGCTTTACTCAAGTGAGTCCAGGCTAGCGGATGATGCCCTCAACGCCATAGAGGCCTTGCTAACTCTTGACCACCTGGACACACTTCCCACTATAACAGAAGTTAAGTGTGCTATAAATGAGCTTGCATCTGGCAAGGCTCCAGGTAAGGATGGGATTCCAATAGAGGTAATCAGGAGTGGGCAAGACACACTCGCTCTACAGATCCACCAGCTAATAGAGCTATGCTGTCGAGAAGGACAAGTCCCACAGGATTTCAAAGATTCAAGAATCATAACACTGTACAAGAACAAGGGAGATCGGAGCGACTGTAACAACTATAGGGGTATCTCACTTCTGTGTATTGTTGGGAAAGTATTTGCCAGAATTGTTCTGCGCAGACTTCAAGTCCTGGGAGATCAAGTCTACCCCGAATCACAGTGCGGCTTCCGTCAGAACCGGTCTACCATTGATATGATATTCTCATTGCGACAGATGCAAGAAAAATGCCGGGAACAAAATCAGCCACTGTTTATTGCCTTCATCGACCTCACAAAGGCATTCGATTTGGTCAGTCGTGAGGGTCTGTTCAAAGCACTAAAGAAGATTGGCTGCCCACCAACTCTTCTGTCCATTGTGGAATCGTTCCACACAGGCATGAAGGGTATAATCAAGTTTGATGGCTCAACTTCAAAAGAGTTTGAAATCAAGAGTGGAGGTAAGCAAGGTTGTGTACTAGCTCCCACCCTCTTTGGGATATACTTTTCACTTCTACTGAAATATGCCTTTCGTGATCAGGATGACGGTATATACATTCACTCACGCTCAGATGGTGGCCTCTATAATGCTCAGAGATTGAAGGCCAAGACCAAAATTAGCAGGGTACTAATCAGAGAGTTGCTTTTTGCGGATGATGCTGCGATTACGATCCACTCTGAGGAAGAATTACAACATATACTATCTGCATTCTCCAATGCTTGTTCTGAATTTGGTTTAACAATTAATAAAAAGAAGACACAGATTATGTCACAAGGTGCACATGGTGTACCATCAATCTTTATTGACGACTCCGAACTGGAGATAGTAGACCATTTTACATATCTAGGATCAGAGGTAAATAGCAAATTATCCCTCGATCAGGAAATCAACATCAGGATTGGCAAGGCAGCAACAACAATGAACATGTTAGCAAAAAGAGTCTGGGAGAACAGGAAGCTTACTGCCAAAACAAAAGTCCTCGTCTACCAAGCCTGTGTCCTTAGTACTCTTCTTTATGGCAGTGAAACCTGGACAATTTACTCACGCCAAGAGAAACGTTTAAATAGCTTTTATATGCGGTGTCTGCGAAGAATACTTGGTATTAAGTGGCAAGACAAAATCACAAACACTGAAGTATTGGAAAGATCAGGTTGTGTGACGGTGTATTCCATGCTCAGTCTTCGTAGAATTAGATGGATAGGACACGTTAGGAGGATGGATGATGGTAGAATACCAAAGGACATCTTTTTTGGTGAAGTACAAACGGGTAGGAGATCTCAGGGTCGGCCTCTACTACGATACAAAGATGTGTGTAAGCGGGACATGATTGATACAGGCATTGATAATGCACATTGGGAACACGTCGCCGCTGAACGTGTTGCATGGAGGGCAACTATCAGAAATGGAATAAAGACAAAGGAGAAAATGATTGCAGATAAAGCACACACAGAGCGTGAGAGACGTAAGATGGTGCAAAATGGTGGAAATGACCATGTTTTCACATGCACCTACTGTGGCAAACATTTGCAGCAAGAATTGGCCTTACCAGCCACACTCGCCACCGCCATGGATCGTAGTTATTAAGCCTTTTTGAAGCACAATGTACCAAACTATCGTCTGTCAAGACGGAAAGGTGCCAATGTTAATATATATATATATATATATATATATATATATATATATATATATATATATATATATATATATATATATATATATATATATATATATATAAGTTGACCGTAATTAAATAAACTGTAAAATAGTAGCACATATCTTGAAAACTAGACCCAATCCACATTTTAAAGTGTCATTTCCGTTTTCAGCACACCCTAATTAGTTAAGATCAGATATGTTCATATTAAGTACATTTTGGTTGTTGACTAGTGTTAAATTTCCGTCTGGCCTTTTCGCGGAGTTTTGAGTGTCGGTAAGATTCTCTGGTCACTCCCTGCAGCACCATTCTCTCCAAGCCGTGATGATCTATCTGTTCTTCTGCACTATGCACGATTCCAAAGGGCCCCGACCACATCTACGTTATCATGCATCAATACAATACCCCACCGAAGGGTGCAGACCCAGCCAATCTGTCTGCCTGCTCGTTTCCCACCACACCAGCATGTCCTCTTCATAAAGGTTACCCCTACTCCGCGACCCAGTTGAGTTGTTGTACAATTTCTGCTGACTCCATCTGTCATTAGCTCTACTGAACGAGGATGTCCTAAGATAGTCTGCATCTGATCTGTAGGTAATGTGGTGGTATCTCTTTGACTTCCACATCCACATAGACATATCATTCCTCTACATTGGCAGCAATTTTATCTTACCTCGGCCTTTGACAGCAATTTTATCTTACCTCGGTCTTTGACAGCAATTTTATCTTACAGCGGCCTTTGACAGCAATTATATCTTACCTCGACCTGTGACAGCAATGTAGTCTTACTTGTTCTTACTCCTTGAAACAAGTGAAGAGTTTCAAGTACCTGGGAAGTATAATATCATCAAATGGCAGATCAGAAGACGAGATCGAAAATAGGTGCAATAATGCAAATCAACCCATTGGACAAATGGCACCAATACTAAAGAACAAACATGTATCAGTAACTACTAAGAAAGCACTTTACAACGCAATCTTCCTACCAACTCTATGCTACCAATGCCAAACCTGGACAATGACAGAAAAAGAGAAAAGAAAAATCACAACATGAGGTTCCTGAGAAGAATACTCAACGTATCAAGAAGAGATAAGATCAGAAATGAAGAAATCAGGACTAAAGTGTGGGTTAAAGCAGCACTAGATTTTATTAGAAAGCAGCAAGTCAAATGGTTTGGCCATGCACGTAGGTTACCAGTCAACAGCATACCACAACAATCAATGATGTACAGACCAGATGGAAACAGAGGAAGAGGCCGACCACGTAAACGTTGGACGGAGGGAATAGCAGAGTCCATGGGAATATCGATATATGAAGCCCATAATCGGGCACTCTCACGAAGTTTATACTTCACCACGACACCGCAAAGTACAAGAGGAACATGATGAGATGAGATGAGGGGTGGTGAACAACTATATATATATATGGTCCTTGATAATGAACAACTATATTTATGGCCCTTGTAATGAGCAACTATATTTATGCGATCAACATCGAACAATTAGTATAATGAGCCACACCACGAAGATTTTGCTGAGAATTATCATGCAAAGAGTTAGGAAGAAACTACAACCAGAAATAGGAGAAGAACAATGTGAGTTTGTAGAAGGCAAGGGCACAGTAAATGCTGTTTATATACTGAGAACAGTAATTGAGCGTTCTATAGAAGTAAACAAAGGCTTTCGATAAAGTGAGACATGTCGACATGATAAGGATGCTTGAAGATCTACAAATTGATGGAAAAGACCTTAGACTTGTAAAACACATATATTGGAAACAACAAGCTGCCATCAGAATTGATAATGATGTAGGTCGATATCAACCTATTAAAAGAGGCGTGAGACAGGAATATGTAATGTCTCCAGATCTTTTTTCCCTGTACAGTGAACATATTTTCAGAAATATAAAAGATATGGAAGGAATCAAAATTGGGGGACGATACATCAATAACATTAGATATGCAGATGATACAGTATTCATTGTAGACAATGAACAGAACCTGCAACATTTAGTAGATGCGGTTGTTGCACACAGTGAACAACTAGGGTTAGAATTGAACAGTAAGAAGACTCAGATTATGGTCGTCACTAGGAATAATAAAATGTGATATGCAATGTGATATACGAGTAAATGGGCATATTCTTAAACAAGTGAATCGGTACATTTATCTCGGAAGAGTCATAACATCTGATGGGAGATGCCTTGAAGATATTAAAAAAGAATTGCCATTGCTAAGGTAGCCTTTTTTACGATGAAAAACATACTGATCAATAAAAAAATTATCAACTGAAACGAGAAAAAGAGTTTTGAAGTGTAAAATAGAACCTGTACTTTTGTATGGATGTGAAGCGTGGATAATGAGCAATCAAGCAGAAAAACATCTGATGCTATGGAAATGTGGTTTCTGAGGAAAATGCAAAGAATACCATGGACAGACAGAAAAACCAATGAACAAGTCCTTCAAGAAACAACTGAAGATCGTAAACTGGTTAGAGTCATTAGACGTAGACAGTCAAATCTTTTTGGACATGTTACTGGGAGTCTCTGTGGCGAAGTGGTCAAGCCGTTTGACTCGTGCTCCGAAGGTTGTGGGTTCGATTCCGGGCCGCGTCCTTCGGTTTACGAGTTAAATGTTTCGGAGACTCCCGTGGGTCGTCGCTAAAAGCTACGGAGTTCGTGCTTTGTGCGACGCTTTCCGTACTGCGGAAAGAGACCGAGCCATATGGGATAAAACCCGGTGCAATGAAGTCGACCCTGTCGACTTGCAAGCGACTTGCAAGCGACGAGAAGAAATGACTTGGAGAACTTGGTGACAACTGGCAAGATCAAGGGAAGAGACCAAGGCGGAAGACCGAGAAGTAAATGCCTGGATGGCTTGGCCACGTGGCATGGTTGAGACAGGAACACTGAGCTGATCCACGACTCTGGTGATCGAGTGAGATGGCAAAAACATGACCGCCCACGCTTATCGGCATGGCACATGATGGATGGATATTTATGGTCCTTGATAATGAACAACTATATTTATCGTCCTTGATAATGAACAACTATATATACGGCCTTGATAATGAACAACTATATTTATGGTCCTTGATAATGAACAACTATGTATACATGGCTCTTGATAATTAACAACTATGTATATATGGCTCTTGATAATGAACAACTATGTATATATGGCTCTTGATAATGAACAACTGTGTATATATGTGCCATAAGACGGCACGCGCCACTAAACAGAGATAAGGGAAAAATGGGATTTTCCCAGAAGGACACGAAAGTGGACCACAATAAGAGAAAACCAATAGGAACGACTGGCAGCAGAGAAGGAAGCTAAACAACTTCAGATGACGCTTGAGAGAGAACTGAAGGAAAAAGAGATGGCTATAAAACAAAATGAACTAGCTTTGGAACGTGAAAGAATGGAAGCTAGAGAAAAGGAACTAACTTTAGAACACGAAAGGATAGCGGCAGAAAAAGAGAAATTAATTATGGAGATGCAATTGAAAGAGAAGCAAATAGCCGCAGAGGCAGACATGAAGGCAAAGCAAATAGCCGCAGAGGCAGAATTGAAAGCGAAGCAGATAGCCGCAGAGACAGAGATGAAGGAGAAACAATTGGCTTTTGATAAAGAGAGGCTTCAAACAGAGACACTTTGGAAGGACAAGGAGGTCGAGGGCAACTTGAAAGTCAAGACATTGGAGATGGAACATGAGGCTGAGATTGAACGAAAGAAAACTCTGGCAAAACAGAATGATCCAGTGAAGAAGTACCAAGGTTTATTTCGGAATTTCCAACAGGGCGATTCGGTGAGTTCTTGGATAACTAATTTCTAAATGCTCGTAAAGTTCTATAAGGTACCGGAGAAGGACGTACCGATCCTATTTCATCGTCACCTCGCTCAAGAGCCGTTAAAAGTGATATAATTAATTCCCGAGGACTTGCGTACAAACTACAAATATATGCGCGATCGTGTGCTTTCACATTTTTCGTTGGACGAATCGGGGTTACGTATTAAATTTAAAACACTTACTCCGAAATCGAATCAAACGTTTCTTGATTTCGCTTCTGAAACTTCTTCAAGCTTCGATAAATGGTGTAAAGCCGCTGATATTGGTTCTGTTTATGAAAAAGTCAGAGATTTAATAATCAGAGATAGACTTCTATCTGCTATACCAGAACCTATGGCTGTATTCTTAATTGAGAATAAATGTAAGAATCTTGCTGAGATGGAAGCTAAAGGTGAGTCTTATTTTAATGCACATAGAGACTATTTGCCAACTGTGCTCAACCTGAATTGGTGATAGGGGCAAGTGCCAAATTTCAGAGAGGTAATGGTAAGTTGCCGGTCTCTCTGGCTGTGGGGCTACAACACTTTCTCTCTGTAATCCCGTTTATCACACAGAGTCTCGTAGCGGAGCGAGAGCTGAGGCGGTTCGACCCCCGCTCGTGACTTGCGGGATACTGAGCCGGCCGCTCAGAAAGCAATGGCAAACTACTGAGCGTAATCTTGCCAAGAGATCAACATACAGCTGAAAGATGCTGGTTTTGACAGCTAAGTCCTGTAAAGGATATGCTAAAAAAAAATAATAAAAAAATAAAATAAAAGTGGTAAGTTTAGGCAGTTTAGTAGTAATAAGAATAGAAACAGCCCTTACCAGTATACCAATAGAGAGGGAGACAAACCAAGGAAGGGACACCTATCCAGATGTCAATATTGCAAATTGTCACACGGACATTTGGAAATGTGTGATCGACACCCTGGGTATATAGATTATCTTCGTTATATCACAACGAAGAAAAGAAGTATGTATGATTCCTACAAGAGGAGCATCAAATGTTTCTCGTGCCGGGCGTACGGGCATACTAGCAGGTCATGTCCCATGAAGAATACGTGGAAAGAGGCAAGTAATGCATATGTGTTGTCTACTAGTAGTAGTGATTCAGATGATCTAGAGGAGACACACGCAGCCATTATAGAGGCATACAATAACAGAACAGGTAAGGAAGGTCATAATATTGATGAGGACCTCACATCAGCCCACAAGAGGCATATACATGAAGCGAATGCAGCATGCACTCGTCAGGGTACTCTGATGATACACCAAGCATGGGTGAATGGTTCGTCAACAACCTGTTTTAGAGACACAGGGTCTGATATTACAGGTGTCAGTCACAAACTCATAAAAGAAAGTGATTACATAGGTAAGAGTATTGAGTGCAGAACATTTGGAGGTACTATAGAAACGTACAAGACTGCATGGGTTGAGGTAAAATGCCCTTACTATACGGTATAATTTGTGCCGCAGTTTTGCCAAACCCATGTACCGGGTTAATAATAGGTAATATTCCGAATGTAAAAGAGTTCAGTCTAGAAGAGACCAGTGAACACGAACCTATCAAAGCACTCACGAGAACACAAGTCCACGTGTCACAAGAAGAAGGAAATACATTACGGGTTCCGCTAAATGTTAACAGGAGAACAAAAGTTAAACACAATGGTTACAAACAACAGATACGGAAATCAGATATTGTAACCATAATTATTACAAATATTTTGATTTGGATGAAATTAACCTTATCTCAGATTACATCCACAGTTACGAACACATTCTCACAAACAAAGGTATATACTGATACATTACGAATAAAAATACAGTCATTCAATCACTCAAGAAAAGTTACACACAAGCCAATAATAACAAACAAAATTACAATAAACAAAATGCATTGTCTAATGCATACTTTATTTACTGGGCTTATTTCTGCTACAAATTAATCAAATATACCTTATTGTCATTATATATACGAGTGAAAATTATGACAGTGTTCAATTCAACAAAGTTGAAAAGTACAAATATTAGCATGCACACAGTACAGAAACAACATAAGTATGAAAGAAAGAAGGAGAGAAAGAAAGGGAATAAAACGAAGACTGAAATAAATAAATAAATAAAAGTAAAATGGGATGAAAGTGTTAGGTTTATATCAACACATAGTACAGTACAGATACATTAGGGTCTTATTACTTGGAATTCCAAATTTCTTTGATATGAATCTATACTTGTCCAAAGTGTTCACACTATCCCATATCTCTACACTTAATTGTCTGGAAATTATTTCAGTTCTCTATTCTTCAGATAATTGTTCATAACTATATTGTTATTGGAGGAACTTAATAGTTTATAAAGATTAATTGGTTTAAGTATTTATTCTTGTTGAGTCAGAATATTAGATTATAATTCTGAGTTATATTCTTAAAAAAGTCTTGAATCTTTGAAATGTATGATTCTTCACAAGTCTATATCTATATTGCAGACCTACAAAAATAGTTGGACAGATGATTGTGAGAAACTTCTACAACAGATAAAAACTCTGTTCAGTACCTATCCTATTCTGAAATTGCCTGATATTTCAAAAGATTTTTTTTTTACAAACTTTTACATGCTATCTCAGCTGTATTACTTCAATTACGTGAAGGAAAACTACATCATGTTCTCTACTTCAGTAAAAAGCTATCAATTTGCGTCAATTTCATGAAGGTGAGAGCGTTCACAGATTCTTTATTGGTTACGAGCTTCATTTGCCGTTTGTGTTGAAATTGGGACAAATGTCATAAGGCAATATGGCTCTTGATAATGAACAAGCATATATATGGTATTGATAATTAGCAACTATATATATATGGCCCTTGATAATGAACAACTATGTATATATGACCTTTGATAATGAACAACTATGTATATGGCCCTTGATAATGAACAACTATGTATATGACCTGTGATAATGAACAACTATGTATATGACTTTGATAATGAACAACTATGTATATGACCTTTGATAATTAACAACTATGTATATGGCCCTTGATAATGAACAACTATGTATATGGCCCTTGATAATGAACAACTATGTATATCGCCCTTGATAATGAACAACTATGTATATGGCCCTTGATAATGAACAACTATGTATATGACTTTTGATAATGAACAACTATGTATATGGCCCTTGGTAATGAACAACTATGTATATGGCCCTTGATAATGAACAACTATGCATAAAGCTCTTGATAATGAACAGTGACTATAACGTTTGCTCTAATAACCTCATAGGTGTGTCAAGGTCTTGCTTTCAGCAAGAATCTAGGCTCGGATACACTGACACAATGTGATACAAAACACGGTCACGGAATGACTTGACGTGACACCCAACAACTACAATTCAAACACTTTATTCACGCTTCCCACTCATCACAATCATTACATACATCGCGCAAATACAATAGCGATGTCAAAAGACAATCAATAGATATACAAATATAATACAATGCAATACAACTTATACTCCTACAGCCCAAGCGCACTGTCTCCTATATTCATGCAGGCTTTCAATCTATACGTGTTCATACACACAACTGGAGCCGCATTGAAACAGTCCGTCCTCTACAACATTCCCAAGCCGTCTGAAGTTCACCACTGTGAAGGCTTGCTAATTGGGGTTGCGTCCCTGCGTGGAGTTCATGTTCCACACCTGTACTGGCGGCTATCCCGCTCTGCCACAGCGTGATTAATGTTGCTCATCGTTGCCTGGCCGTATTTGCCTGGCGCCGTCGAAGACGACGCGGTATAACTGGCGGGGAGATTCTTACAGGTGTTCACTCAATCATGAGAATTAGCTACCGATCAGCTTGGCCTGTTTCTTGGCGATTCCTTCTGGAAGACTGAGTCTTAACTCTTAAGTCCGATGTTTTGCCGTTCAAGCCATTTGAGCTCCGAAAAGTTGGAGTGGTTGCTGTAGAGATGTTCTTTCTCATCCGGTACCGAATACCACTCCCACGGGGATCATATAGCAAAGTTCTTCTTCCCATTTCTAACCTAAATAACCAGCGAACCGCTTGGCCGATCAAGCGACTGACTGTCAATTGTTTATTCAAGAACGAAAAATAAAAACTATTGAGGTCAATCACGAGCATCGAATCTCATTGATCTGTATATTTGCCCTCGCCAAATCAGTCAACAAATCGCCATCGCACCCTCCTCGTCTCTCGCCCACTGATACCAGTCAACATTCATACAATGACAATGGAGACGAGGTGTGGTGTCTGAGGCAACATGCTAATGCATCCGCAAGTTTGGTACCAAAGTCACGTGCTGGTGTGCTCTTGTTTACAAATACGCGACTGATCAGTAAACACCAGAGTTGTTCATCCAGTCAGAAGGGTGTCATAGAAACGACGAACTAGTTACACGAGCATCAGAGCTGGTAATGCAGCTGTTAGTTTTATTTTGCTTAGATCAGATCGTGGAATCCGTTCAGTTGTGAATTTGTGTTGTGACTTTACTACTTAGTATTATGAATATAAATGAATGTTTACACGCACACATACACACACGGACGCACACACGCATGCACACACAGGCCCGCTCGCGTGCACATATATAAGGTAGAGGTAGTCCTATTTGATATACTGCCGTTAGAGTGTAAAGTGTTAGGTCTTCAAATATTTAGAACATATAGCATACGAGGTTGGTTGACTAGTTAACTTCCTCGTACAATTTCCATTACTCAACAATTTTCAGAAAATTCTCTTGTACCCATTTTTAGGAAGCTGGTCGAGTGACATTGGTAGGGGAAAATGATGCTGCATCTGATCGAGATTGAACCCATATTATTCTCATGGCAGTATGCATGCCAACCACTATGCTATCACGGCTCCGTGTTATATATATATATATATATATATATATATATATATATATATATATATATATATATATATATATATATATATATATATATAAATGTCCACCAGGGGCTTCAAGATATGACTGTACACATCTCTTCATATTGTCAAATACCTTCTGAAAGGTGTTTGTTGTTATTTATTTCCGTTGATAACACCATTCTGTTTGGAGTGCAAAGAATTACTCCAGCAGACGACATCTATTCGCTGCATATTGCTTCACGATGGAATGTGGAGCACATGTTTTGATGACATCGTGTACTTCATTTTTCAGATTTGTTCTACATAGAAAGTGTAATAGGCGTTCATGTATTGTGTCAATTGCTTCTGGTTGAGGAGTGCAACTAGGAGGGTACAAACCTTACTCTAGTGCGAGGAAATGCAACCTAAAGACTAAATGTCAAGGCAGGGTAGATCAAGTTCTAAGCCTTGGTGGCAACTTGTCTAGGATGGACAGGCGGACAGTTAGAGCATTGCTTTGCTGATCTGACCGCTTCTGCAGCTTGTCTTTTTCCAGACGTATTGGTGTTACCTTTCCTCTGGAGTAAACTAGGCAGACCGAGAGAGGGATCATGCTGCATGGGCAACACATGATCTCTATATTTTAGCCCAGGCTTTGTGCTATGGAGAGGTATAACTCCATTTTACAAACTGTCGCCTATTAAGACGGCAAGGTGCCAGTCATTATACAGTAAAACTTCGATTAACCGTCACCGTTCGGACCAGGGCTGTGACGGATAACCGAATAGACGGATAAAAGAAATATCTTAATACATATGTACAGTAACGTGATTTATTGCTGGCTTTGGACGAAAGGGAAAATAAAATACCTTAATAAAATATTACATACATATTGTATTTAATTGTACACAGTGATCAATACAAACTTCAGTATAAGAGTAGTAATGTATAGAAATGTATTGTAATACTATAAACCAACATTACTTAAAAATAATCTGTTATCTTCTTCTGTATCTCTGAGGCTCGAGCTTTCTGCGCGGCGATGTTCCGTATTTTACGCAGAAGTAGAATCTGTGTTGCATTTTCCTTCTCTTGCATTTAACATCAATCGATGTACTTTGATACATTGTTTCTGCTTCTGAGTGGCTAGTTGTAGGTTTTTGGTTAAAAACTGAACCTTCATCGTCATCAATTTCTTCTTCGTCAATGGTACTGGTAGTCACACTAGAAACAATTTCATAATCTTTCAAAATTTCAAAGCCTCTATCCAGTTTGTCACATTCCAACCAATCAGTTACTTCTTCTGGTGTCATGTTTTCACTGTTTAGGTTTACATTGTTGCACAGTTACACAATTTCATCAACACTAACAGCCCCAGTTCCTTCAGTTTCGTCAATAGGTTCAGGCAAGAGTTTATTCCACCCATCATACAGTACAGCTACTTCCAGCTTTATACAGTACTGTGGACAATGTTTGTTCGTTTGTGGATGCTCACGCATTTTTTAAAGACTTCAACGGATAACACAAACGTTCGGTTAAACGAGTGACGGTTAATCGAAGTTTTACTGTATGTTCTAATTTCAATAGTCTCTGCCAGGCACTCGTTGTTACTTACTTACTTGGGGGGTACGGGGTGTCAGGCATTGGTAGCACCTTTGGTAAGGATGACTCTCATGTCCTTTTCAGGACCCATCTCCCAGTGGTCCTAGCCTGACACCCAGCTCACGCCTATGGCTCCTAGTAGCTGTCAACATTCGACAGCGGCCACCCCTCGGGCAACAGCTGTGAGAGGCTCGCTAAACCAGGCGTGGGTATCCGATTTGGTGTCAAACCAAGCGGTAACTAGGGTATGCCCGCCCAGCATGTGAAGACAGTATTCGGCAGACTGCGCGGAAGAAATCATTCCTGATTCAACGGGCGAGACGGCGTTTACCCGGAAAGCGTTGTGGAACGTAATGAGCACGGCAAGGCACGTAGCGCCCTGGTCATCCACTGCACCTGTATTCGTCTCCAGTCGTCTTGACTTGTCCTGCCACTGGACTCAGATGGACTCAGGCGAGAGAGTGAGGTCGACGAACTGCGCAACTCTTCCCACTTTAATCCAATTCATCCCGCAAGCCATTCTTCATCCAAACAACACTTAGATAGTCCAAGGTATTCAGAAGGTTCGTCTCAGAAACTGCATCGCCTTTGCTTCCTTCTGCCTAATTTGTTCTTTCATATTCCATGATTCATTGCAACACAACAGTATAGGCTATATATAACAATTATGTACTATCTTTCTGGAATTTAATGATAGTGACTTATTAGATAAGATATTTTTGATCTTCAGAAATGCAGCTGTTAATCTCCGTCATGCATCTTCTATCTCAGTGGTTCTCAACCTTTTTTTTTGGCCCGTGTCCCATTTCACCATATTTTCAGAACGTCACCCCCCCCCCCTTTCGTATTTCCTACCTACATATTTGGCCCGTGCCCCCTTCACCATATTTTCACAACGTAATTCCCCCCCCCCCCTTACTCTTCGTATTTCCTACCTAAACACCCCCCCCCCCTTTTACACAGTATACGTAATAACGGAAGCATATACCAAAACAAGTCTAGACGTCCACATAAAACGTGATTTGTGGGTCTACTTACTTTATAAAATGAATTTTAGAAGGGGTGAGACGCACAGAACCGTAAAGTATGAAGGGAAAAACAATATCAAGTAATCGGTTCTTGTATTAACCCGATCTTGAAATAATCTTCACCCCCCCCCCCCCGGAAACCCTACAATTCCCCCCTGGGGGAGGGGGGGGGGGAATTCCCCACCGGTTGAGAACCACTGTTTTATCTTATGTAAAGATTGTCCCCAAATATTAGAATTTATTGATTTGGCAAAAGCATGTTTACTTCTATGTAATATTCCATTTTGGTGTTACGATATCAGTATTTCATTTTTCATGGTATTCAAGGACAGTGCCTTTTTTGGGGGGACTGTTGTGTCAAGCTGACATTAAGTAGGACTTCTATATAACCAGATTTTAAGTTTTCATGGTATTCAAGGACAGTGGCTTTTTAGAACTGTTGTTTTAAGCTGGCATTAAGTTGGACTTCTATATAACCAGTTTTTAATTTCTCATGATCAGTTCAGTTATCAGTTATCAGTTGGGGTATCTTCATTACACTCCGGACATGTCCATAGGTGCTCAGATCCTCCCCCCCCCCCAACATATGCATCAGCGTCCGGTGGCTAATAGTGCCAGTTCTGTGTTGGTTGACGAGGCGCTTTGTTTTCCCGATGTACCTCTCGCGTCTGGCTGTGCCGATTCTCACTCCCAAGTCTTTCATCCTGGACAGCGATGTGGAATCACTGACGTCAAAGTCCTCTGTTCTCGCCATATCTTTGAGGACGTTAATAACATCGGCACGATCCATGGGCTGGCCATCTACAGGGGGTGCAGAGCCAGCCAGTTTATCAGCTCGTTCATTTCCCTCGACTCCCGCATGTCCCGGGACGAAGATGAAGGTGACTTTACGGACAACAGACTTCCGCAGCGACTCAGTCCACTGTCTACGTACAGATCCAGCTTCGACCTTCTGAATCATGCTCATTGAATCACTTAGTACACACACGTTGGTATAAAGCTGTGATTCCAGCCATATGAAAGCCTGTGCAACTGCCATCACCTCCATCGTCATGCTGCTCGTGGTCATAGAGTGGGCACCACTGGATTCTTGAACGGTTCGAATTTCTCATGATGTTCAAGGACAGTGGCTTTTTTACAATGTTTTATTTAAGCTGGCATTATGTTGGACTTCCATATAACCAGATTGTTATTTTTCACGGTATTCACGGACAGTGCCTTATTTGGACTGTTGTTTAAAGCTGGAATTAAGCTGGACTTCAACGTTGACTTTTCTCATTCTGAAATCAATGGCAAACTACTGAGCATAAATACATTTAGTAATGTGTAGCTCATGCGAAAAGATGAGACATACTAAACATGGACATAGTGTGCATACCTTACAGTGGATTCAATAAAGGTGAACATAAATCACATAGTGAAAATCTTCCCCCCCCCCCCCCCCCAAAAAAAAAAAGAGACAATCCCAAAAATATATTATAATGAAATAATAAAATAAAAATAACTATTCTAGGACACAACAAGGGATGTTTCGATTATATAAATCTTCATCAGGGACGGGACAACACAATCAGATCTTTTTAAAAAAATCGTAAAATTATAAAATAATATTAAAGCATAACTTCTTCGTTGTCAAGAAGACACACGAGTTCATTTCGGTTATGAAAGGTGCTTTTTTTCTACAAAAGTTGAGTCCAATTCAGCTGTTAAAAATGCCAAATAAGAAATGTGTGGACAAAGGTGTGCAAACAGTCAGATAAGAATACATAGGTTTTCGTGTTTGTGAGTGTTTAAGATGTGGTTTTCTTGTTTGTGAATGTTTTTAAGACGTAACATCAATGGAAGAATCATAAACAATATTAAGTATGCTGACGATAACGTGTTACTAGCAGAAAGCGAGCAAGAGTTACAAAACCTGATAGAGCAAGTAAACAGGCTTAGTACAGAATG